>JAKSZT010018658.1:20931326-21324412 GCA_026826555.1 Tolypeutes matacus | reverse complement strand
TGGATGGATGGATGGATGGATGGATGGATGGATGGATGGATGGATGGATGGATGGATGGATGGATGGATGGATGGATGGATGGATGGATGGATGGATGGATGGATGGATGATTAGTTGAATAGATAGGTAGGTAGGTAATAGATAGGTATAAATAGACGATAGATATCTATAGATAGAAATAGCGTTGTAGTTTTTTTCTTTTCCCTCCCAACTCCAGCTCTGGCTTTCACTGCATCTGTAAGACCGCAAGGTATTTTTTGCTAAACCCTCGACCCCTAGCGTGATCCTTGGCATGTGGTAGGCACTCAATAAAGTCGTGTTGATTTAATGGCTGAATTATTTAATGGTGAAAGACAAGCCACTGCCTAGAGTAGGGAGATGGGAGCATCCATCTCTCTGTATGACCCCTTCTGTGCCCAAGGAAGGACTTTGTTTAGGTGATGGAGTAAACCTCAGGCATGCTCCGAGACTTGCTCCTGACTTGGAGTCATGACTGGCTGGCCTCTCTTCTCCTGGCCCACATTGAGCACCATGCAGGTGCCTGCCCTAGGATACAAGCGGCTGTCAAGGAGCTCCAGCCTGGCTTCTCAGAGGAGGTTGTGTGGCTGGATAGTGGGGGTTTTCATAGAGAGAGATGGATAAGGGAAGCCTCAGAGACACAGTCTTGTTGCTGTCACTTGTGGTTTAAGACATGAACTCTGGAGTAACGTTTCATTTCCAATCCCAACTCCACCACTATTAGATCCAATTAACATTTCTACCTGTTTGCTCAAAACCTCATAAAGGTGCTATGCAGATTAGAAGAGGTAATTTGTGTAGGGTGCTTAGAACAGTGCCTGGCACATGCTCATAAGTATTTATACTTCGCCTACATCTCTGTAGCCTCAGTGCTGTGTAGTGTCCCCCAGAGCTCCCATTTGGTTACATGCAGGCTCTTAGCACGAAACCCCTGAAGGAAGTATGGAGCGTCGTGGCAAATGGAAGGAGGTCTATAGTTCATAGTCTTCCTGCCACTTTCCTCCCCCTCTTTGTATTCCTTCCATATCCTTCATCAACTCCCTTTCTCAAACATTTATATGCCAGTCTTGTAGCTTCCAGTCCGTTTCTACCCCTCCCATCGAGTTCTCCCCTCCCTGCATGCTCCCTCCTTCCTGGGATCTTCCTGTAGCTCTGCCCCCAAAGGCCTGTCACCTATTCTTCACCTTGTCTCCTTCTGCCCTCCCTGGATCCCCAGCAATGACCCTCTGCCAGTGTTTTACATTCCTGCCACTTGCTTTACCATTCCACACTGGCCACAGTGGCTGGGAAAATTATAGCCTCGGTTTGTTCGGGCTTCCGTTGTTAGCCTCCCATCTCCCACGACTTAGCTGCTCCCATGTGGTGCGATTTCTCTCACCAAGTGTTGTTTTCCTTTTCTCTGCCTGTGTTTGCACGGAATGCCATGAATTTGATGTAGTGATTGCCTAACACATATACCACATAATAGTATTTTATTTCTTTCTGAAGCACTGTTTGCATGACAAATGAGTTGGTAACATTTGTGCAACTCCTTGCAGCTGTGCGGTTCAATATATAAAAGAAT
The DNA here is from genome assembly GCA_026826555.1 of Tolypeutes matacus. Classification (NCBI taxonomy): domain Eukaryota; kingdom Metazoa; phylum Chordata; class Mammalia; order Cingulata; family Chlamyphoridae; genus Tolypeutes; species Tolypeutes matacus. The sequence goes on along the minus strand of JAKSZT010018658.1, from coordinate 21,322,829 downwards.
GAGCCTTTCTGCCTCAATACTAGCCCTGTGTATTCTAAGAGGGTTTGAAACTGATGCTTAAACAAAGTTAATGTTACAGCATTCCACAGAGTTATGTTCTATTTCATCACAACGGATCTCAGGGCAATTTAAAAAACATGTACTGAACAGGAGCCACCCTCTGTGGTGGTGCACAGTGTGAGCTCTGTCAGCTCTCCTTGTGTTTGGGGCTGCTGCCGCTGCCCCACAGGGCCAGGACCGAATGAGCCACCACTGTCTCTCCTGTGAACCCTGCTACCTTCCCTCTAGCCTGGAACCCATCATGTTTGCAGCAGTGGCATTTTGCCTCCCATGTTTCCCAGGCTCATCCTTTGGCCTCCACGGAGGCTCTTGGCCGGCGACAGCCATGTCTGGTTGGGTCTAACAAGCCTTTGGAGTGGCATACACAGGCACCCAGGCAATGCCAACTGCTTCCAGTGCCCTTGCCCTTCAGTGCTTCCCTTTCCCGCCCTACCCAACTATGGTCGTTGACCCCACAGCCAAGAAGCCTCACAAATCAGTGCTTCCTCCCAAGTTGCCAGCCTCTCTGTTTTCCTCACGAACTCCTGGTGCTGGTGCTGCTCCTTTCCTGGGTTTTCAGTCCCTCCTAGTCCTCCATCAACATTCTCCACCCCCAAGCCTCCTTGACCCACTTTAGTAAGGCCGGTTTTTTGCTTTTTAAATTTTTCTCCACACAACCATCACTGCACATGTCCTCCCCCGAACCGTTTAGCCTCTCGACCTCAGTTGCATCTTTGCCACTGCCGCCCCTTGTCTGCAGCTGCACACGAGGCCCCTTTGGGGCTCTCGAGTGTACCTTTGTGTGTCTCTGGACCCCGATGATGGGAACGCACGTTTTAAAGAAAAGGGCAGCCCAGCAACATCAATGGCTGCCCTGTGTGCCCTCTTTTTTCACCACTTTGTTGTGGGGATTTTTAGGTGAGCAGCTCAGGCTGTGGTCATTCCTCCTGATATATTAAAGGCAAAAGAGGAAAGACAAGCTCCAATGTCTAAATCTATGTAGTAACCACATCCACACATTTAGCAGAGGTGAGGGGCTGCTCCAATGATGCTCTGAATCCCTGCTGACCTCACTCTCTCTCAGCAGAGCCTAATAATAAAAACAGCCATCAATCTTTTAGTGGGTTCCAATCTCCTTCTTCTGCAAAAAGCCCTGCACATGTTTATCAGGACCTAAAAGGTACTTGGGGGCCGTGGACTCATCCTTGACCCACCCCATCGTGGGCCTCACACATCCCTCTCAGCTTTTTACACCATCCCTCTCAGCTATTCTGGGGTTCCTTGGAATCAAACTTCATTGGCGACATCAACCTGGGGAGAGCACGGAGAGAATGTGGCTCAGGAGGGGTGACAAAGTGGGTGCCATTTTGGGCTCAGATTTCTACTGCAATGACCCCTGCCCCCACCCGAGGACCACCCAACTTCTCATTGCCTGGTCTCAGTCCCCCATGGAAGAGGAGGGTCGTGTTTTTCATCTTCCTCTGGGTTTGGGCTGTGTCAATGAAGGGAGCAGATAAAGAGTCACAGAGAAATACCCCAATGGGTTTAATGGGCAGTTATATCACCCGCTTTTCATAATCTGCTGAAAATGAAATGAAATGCTCACTCTTTTAGACTCTCACTCTTTCATATCTGTGGGTAAGTGTTCCTTTAGAGGCATGGAATACATTACACGATGTCAATAACAAATTGTGTATGAAGAAAAATGTAATGCTTTCAGAACATTTTCTTTTGGGCTTTGTCCATGATTAGATTATACTAAATTACAGAGTAGGGATACGAAGCAATTACTCTTTGCTTTTAACTATTCAATTTCATGGCACATCCACATAGCTCAGTAATTATAAAATCACACTGATGTGGCTACTGAGAAACTACCTCATCATTTCCAACTTCTGAAGCTAACTTCAGGTGTTGCCCTATAATTACTTGTGGTCCTGCTAAGTGTAAAGTATATTCCAAATGAAGACAGGGTAATCTGTAACTATCCTTAATTGCCAGGTATCAGAGAGCTTCTTGCAGATCTTGCTAGATAAACCTCAGTGGGATATTAGGTTTATCTGAACCACTGTCCAGCCTTGCTGGTTGTATTAGTCAGCCAAAGGGGTGCTGATGCAAAGTACCAGAAATGTGTTGGTTTTTATAAAGGGTATTTATTTGGGGTAAAAGCTTACAGTTACAAGTCCCTAAAGAGTCCAACTCAAGGTTACTATTCTCACCCAACTCTTTTGTCACGTATTGAAGCAAGATGGCAGGCAGCATCTGCGAGGGTTCAGCCTTTCTCTCTTTTAAGGCTCCATGGGCCCAGCTTCTTCCGATCTCAGCTGTAGGCTGGAGGGCTGGTTTCTTTCCAGGCCTTCTTAGCTGTTCAGGGCTCTGGTCTGTTCAGCCGCAAACTATCAGGTGAGTGGCTTATCTCTCTCCCGGGACCCAGGATCAAGTTCTCTCCTCTTCTGTGTGTATGGAGCACTCTCTATTCCCGTGTATCTTCTTCTGTCTCCTTGAGTGAGTGTCCATTTATATAACCCACCAAGGGGGCAGGGATGCAACCCTGCACGCCCTAATGATGTGGTTGAATCAAAGCCCTAATCTTAACATAATTAAACGTAAAACCTTTGAATCTAATACAATCAAAGGGTATCACACCCAGAGGAACAGACTAGTTTACAGACATAATCAATGTCTCTTTTTGGAATTCATAAGTAATATCAAACTGCCACAATGGTTGTCTGGACACTTTTCCTACCTCTGGAGCTGGCTGCTTTCTGGTCTGGTCATTCTACAGCTGTGATCAGCAGTGTGTCCCTCTTTTCTTGTTTTGTGGGAGACGTGGCCATTTCCTCTTGGCTCTGCTCAGAGTCCTCCCCAACCCCCCGATTTTAATTTCTCCCAGGGATGTGTGAGTCCTGGAAGCCATTGTGTCCACTGTCCTGGAAACTGGAGGGACTCATTGGTGAAAAAGAATTATTTGAGTTGATCATAAGAAATCCAACTGTGGCAGGTGGAAGAAAACGAGAGAAGGAGCCAACATACCTGAACAGCCCTCCAGGACCCTGTGCAAACAGATGTGGGTGGTCGCTGGGGTCCCAGTTGCTGCTTGTTACAGAGACGCACATCAGAGGCCGCGGGGTGAGGGCGAGACGGCAGGGCTCTGGGCTCTGAACAGCGCTTCCCAGGTACAGCAGCCGCTGAACTAATTCCTATTTTTAAAAACTGTGTGCCGCCTGGGGTGAAATGTCTTAAGGATCTCACTTCCTGTTTCAGGACTGCTGCTTAGTCCCCAGGATCTCAGGGAACATTCCCCAGAGGGTACCAGGGCCGCAGCCCCAGAGATGGGCACCCCCTGCCGGTAACAGTGGAAGGCAGCCGCACTCTAGGGGCGGGTGTGAGCAGAGGGTATGGGAAGGACGCGCAATCTCTTACCGCTTGGAAAGAGGCAGTGAGCATTTGTTTTTCTGCTCCTTGGAGTGTGTTACAGATAATGGAGGGAACTGGCATGGTGGAACTGGGAAGGGCAAGGAGGCATCTTGGCTGCGGTTCCTCCCATCGCATGCTTTATAGACTCCTGTGTCTTTTCCTCCTTTCTCTCCCTGCATGCCCTGCTGCAGCCCTCCCTCCATTTATTACCCCGCGTCTTGGCAGCGTTTCCCGGGAACCTGCAGCTGCGCTTGGGCTGATCAGTATGTGCATTGGAAAAGCATGTGGACGTGCGGTGGGTCGGTCTGGGTCCCACGTAGAGTTTGGATGTTTCTCGGGAGCATCTGAAGCACCCCAGGGTTGGGTTTTTTTTTTTGTTTGTTTGTTTGTTTTCTAGTAGCTACTTTCTATGGCGAAGCCCCCACTGTGGTTGGGTGGGTGGACATACAGAATGGACACTAATTGCTGGTAACATATGGACAGAGGTTCCTATATGGCCCCGGTTTATAAATAAATGAACATTCATTAGTGTTAAATTAAATTAGAATGAAATCTCATCCAGTTTTGTTTAGAAGGCAGAAATAAGTGGGTTGGCTCTGTAATTTTGCTGCAGAGGCTGGAGCACCTAGTCACAGGGTGATAATAATAATAGTAATTTGCTCTTTACTGGTACCTCCATCCCCAGATCTCAAGGCAGATATTACCACCTTGCTTTTGCAAAGGCTCATTGAGGTTAAAGGGCTGGTTGGAAGTTACTCAGCAAGGGGTTGAGTGCAGAGGCCTTAAAATCCTGTGGCCCATTAGACCTCAAACTCATCAGCAAAATGGAAAACAGGCCAGGATTCAGGAGTCCTGAATTCCAGTCCTTGCGCTGCTACTGATTCAGTCTGTGGGTAGAAAAATGCCATCTCTTGGGCCTCAGTTTCCTCCCCTGTAATGGACACGAATCTTCTAGTTCTGTGGGTCTAAGTTAATATTTGAACATAGACTTTACAAAAGGCACCCATTTTGCTAACGTTTGCACCATTTATGACCAATTCCCTCTGAGTTTTATCTTTTTCCCTTTTTCTCATGACCTGAGTTTGCCCTTTAGAAATTAAAATATTAAAGAGTCATCTCTGTATATTTCATGCTTTATTTGCCGAAAAGAGATTTGCTTCTGAGAAGGTGTTTTCCTTCCAAGCGTAGCTGATGGGCCATGAAGCTTTCTGGGGCCTCACTGGGGCAAGAGGGGGCTTCCAGGTTTGTCCACCTTCTCCCAGGAGCTGGCAGGTCACTCAGCTGCTGGGGAAAAGCAAAGGAGGTTTGTAGATTGGTCGTGTCAGCATGTCCGCTTATGAAACCGCTTTCTAAAATTTGCCTGCAGATCTGAGGTTGGGGGGGTGGGGCATCCAAGGCGGACTGCAGCCTGGGGGGAGCTGGGAGGTTTTGCAAGGCACCTGAAGCTCTACCTCCAGCTTTCTCTGTAGCCGGGGGCAAGTCATTTAACCTCCCGGCTTCTCCATCTCTAACCATGCTTCCTCCCCATCTCTCCCCTCTCCTCCCGGGGACCACACGAAGTAATTAGTGACTGTCAGACAAGAACTAGCTTTGCACTTGGAACTCGGGCAGACCTTGACCTGGGTAAGGCCAAATGGGGCTTAGGACTTCGATTTACAGAAAGGAAGGCTTTTGTGGCCGCACTGCAGCCAGGGTTTCCTTCAGGGCAATCACCCAGACTGGTGGCGTTTAGGGAAGGAAATGAAGATATCTGAGCAGGGGGAGGTGTGGGGGGGACTGTGTTGATTTGTTGTGGCCCCCTACCAGAAAGGCATGTGAGGGACCGAGCCCTCGAGGCAGAGGCTCGAGGTGCCTCTTGTAGGGGAATTGGCCTCCCCAGCCACCAGCTCTGAGATCAGGCACCCCTCGGAGTTTGGGGGTGCATCCGCAGGAGAAGACAGCTTAATGTTCTCAAGTGTAAGGCAGAAAAACAAACTGCGGTCCCCAAACCCTGCTCAGATGCGTGCCTGGAATATCAACACCAGGGTGGGGAGAGGACAAGGCCCAAGCCGCAGACACCCGGCCCTCCCCATACCGTTCTGGGTGGACAGCAGCACTTGGCTCAGCAAGGCTTCCAGGGCTGCCCGGTACTTTTCCAGCCGCCTGGAGTTCATTCTCATTCCAATTTCCACGGGAGCAGTCAGCTGTGAAATAAGGCAGAGTTAACAAGAAGAGGGAGGCGTGGAGAGTGCTGTTAACCCCTGGGTGCCCTACAGGTGGCAGGGGAACCCACCGGGAGCTGCTCCTGCTGACCTCATGCTTCCCCACCCTCTGAGCCTCTGGGGCTGTCTGGGAATCCTGGCAGGTCCCCCCGTCCCCATCTCTAACCAGGGGGATGGATCCTGGGAGCAGCCGAGATCTGCAGGGAGGGGAAGCAAACTTTCCCTGAAGGGGAAGCTGGGACAGGCCGGGCAGTTGGCAGGAGCCACTGGCTTTCCACATGGGGAGGGAACTCAAGCCCCCTCCCCAATAATGCTAGCTAATATGATAGAGCCTTACCACGTGCCAGGCATGGATCTAAGTGCTTTACAATATTAAGCTTCTCAATTACCCTATGAGGTAGGGCGTTTTAGTGCCCCCATTTTGCGCATTAGGAAACGGAGGCACAAAGAGGTCAAATAACTTGTTCAAGGCCACACCAGTAGTAAGTAGCAGAGGGGATAGACGTTAAACCCAGGGGGACTGGTGGCCAGCAGGCTACACTGCCTCTCACGCTGCAGGGTCATGAGCTGGACCCGGGGGAGCCGCGTGGAGGCTCCCCACCAGGAGAGGCTGCTCTGGCTCCATGCAAAACCAGCGGGGCTGATCAGTCATGCCGTCACCCACAGAACCGCTGGGTCAGTGGTCTTGCTGCACAAACCACTTTAGAGGAGTCCCAGGGCCTGTACCCCCTGCTCCTACCCAGCTCCGCATGAGTGGGAAATGGGCTTGGGGCTGCCTGCTAGACACGGGCGGTGGGGGGGCGGGGGTCGTGTTGCCCAAAAAAAGGGCAACTGCAGAAGCACTTTCAGGACCTCTGGGTCCAGTCCTGGCTGTGGCAAAGCCTGTCTCTGGGTCTCAGTTTCCTTGCTTTAAGAAAAGAGGAGGCCAGACTGGGTGAGCCATACAGGACCACCAGACCTGGTATATCGTGGCTCCAGGGAGATCCAATAGGGACGAGAGATGCCTCATCCCAAGGCTCCCTGGAGAAGAATGCTACTTCGGCTGTGACCTTCCATGGAAACCTTGGAGTTAGTGCCTTAAACTCTGCCTCGAGGGCATTGAGGGGGCAATGCTGGGTGAGCGCCCCCATGCCAATGGCATGAATCACTCCTGGCTCCCCCTCGTGAGCCCAAGGAGGTCATAGCGGACGTGGGGAAGGAAAGGAACCCCACCCTGCTGAGTGCGGTGACTGCACCGGAGGTCATTCCTCGGGCGCGTGCCTGACCTCACTATTTGTAGCCAAAACAGATGGTGGCCTGGCAGGGTGTGGCATCGGGGCTGGACTCTGCCCTGCCTCCTGTGTGACCTTGGGCAAGGCCTTCTCCTCTCTGGATGTCAGTCTCCTCATCTCCCCGGCCCCTTTACATGTGAGTGCCCCACACTCAGCCCTCTCTTCCTCAGGGATCTGGCCCAGTCCTGGCTTTAAGTTCCATCTAATCGCTGATGACTCTAATCTCCCTCCTGAACTTCAGATTTGTATACTCACCACCTGTGCAACATCTCCACTTAGATACTCAACTGGCATCTCACAGTTTACAGGTCCAGTCTGGCCTCCTGACTTTCCTTCCCCCAACCTGCACCTAACACAGGCTTCAATTTTCTTGAATGTCGCAGGTCTGCTCTGCCGCAGGGCCTTTGCACCGGCTTTCCCTTCTGCCTGGGCTGTCCTTCCCCCCTTGTGGTTCGCCTGTCACTTTCATCAGGTCTTTGCATGAAAACCATTTTCTTAAGAAGGCTGCTCTGATGACCCTCTTTAAGAATGCAACCCTGCCCCATCGCCTCTCCCTGTTTTATTTTCCCCCATAGCACCCATCATGCTATACCTAACATACTAGAGAGTTTGCTTATTTCTCTTGTTCATGATCTGTCTTCCTTGCTGGACTGTGAGCTCCACGATGGCAGGTGATCTCGTTTGTTTTGTTCACCACCCTACTCCAGTGGCTAGAGAAGTGCCTCACACGTAGCAAGGGATCAGTAAATATTCACTGCGTGAATAAATGAGTCTGTGACATAAAGAGCTGCACTGGACGACCTCAAGGCTCTCTCCAGCCGTGCGTCCTCACGTGGTGCTGAATTAGGCAGCCCCTGGGTCTTGACACTGGTGGCTGCCTCCCTGGTTCCTGGCTGCGGGGCAGAGTTGCTGGTGCTCTCGTCGTCCCTCTCCTAGAAGCCTGTGGCTGCCTCCTGACTGGTGTCCTGCCTCCATGCGCGCTGCCAGGATCTTTCTAAGTCAGACCAGGTCCCTTCTCCAGACGTCTTGCCTGGCCCACCACGCCATGCCTGAACTGGCCCTACTGACCACCTCTCGCCCTGTCTCCTCAAGCCCCAGTCCCAGGTGCAGCCTGAGCAGGGCCTTTGTGCCAGCTGTCCCATCTGTTGGCATGCTCTGCTCCTGCTCTTTGCATGGCAGGCTCTGCCTCATCCCTAAATTTTCAAATCAAATGCCATCTGCTCAGAGAGGCCTTCCTGGATCCCTACCCCAGCCAAAGAAGTGACCCCCCCCCCAAGCCTCACCCAGTCACTCTCCATCATATTACCCTATTTGGTACCTAAAAGTATTTGTCTCCTTGTTCTTGTTCGTCTCATTGCCTGAATGTCTTGTTCATTGCTATATTCTAGAACATTCTGTGACCGGCTCTGTGGTTGGCAGGCCCTGCTTCCTTCCCAAGCCCGGGGAACCATCCCCTGCTGCAATTCTCTGCACTGTCCCCAGGATGACTCACCTTGATGATTTTGTTTCCTTCTTCCTCCATGGGCACCACAGAGTCCAGAGAACTGGCCTCCTCGGACCTGGGCTGCACACTCAGGGATTTCTTTTGCCCACTGTTCCGCTCCTTCTCCTAGGGAGAAAGCATCAAACTGCACAAAACCTGCCCTCCCTTGACCCTCTATGATGGACCCTAGCCTGCCTGATCTCCCCATGGACCAAAAGAGCCCCTACCTCCGTGAGGACAGACACGGTGGCTCAAGAATGCCCCCTCGGAGTTCCCCACAGAGAGGTCAACGTGAAGAAGAATCCGTTCCTTTGTAGGTAAAACATTGCACCCAGGTTGCTACGGTTAATTAAGTTAAAATGCTGAAAATAATGGCTGCCCTTTGTGCATACTGAGTATGGAAACACGTTTTTCTTAGCAGAGAGCCTATAAAAAAGGTGGCAAGACAACATAGTTCGTGTGGGCTCCGTGGGCTGGTCCGGGAACTTGGAGACCCTGGGAGGTGGTTTATAAGAGGCAAGACAGGAAGATGAATTATGGAGGAAGGAGTCTGCAGCGTCTTCATAAAAATCCTGGTGCCTGGTGACTAGGAGGAGAAAAACCAGGGAGCAGATTAATGCCAAGTGTCCTTTGGTTGCCATTCTGCTCATTTATGTTCTATTGAGTTTGACTCTTTCTGTTTGCCCCAGATCTTGCCGGCATCCTGCTTGCCAGGTCCCCCAGCACTGAGATCAGACACACCCCATTCATTTGGGTTCTCTAATGACACTCTTGGGATTTTGCTCTTGGCCTGCCCTGAGATAGGGCGATTCTAGAACAACCGGTCATCTCGGGAGAGTGAACCAGCGTGGGGGAAGGTGTGGTCGGAGGGCCTGCTGCATCTCCTCCATCAGTTTCCGTTTCTGACTCTGAAGAAGGGGAGCTGGGTTCAGCCTGGTGTCTGCAGAGGACCCTGTTCTCAGGGTCTCTGGAAACCTGTCCTGCACACAGAGCAGATTGGCCATGAGAGCCTCCCAGCAGAACTCACTTCGTGTGTATATCCCTGTTGGATCCTTTGTCTCAGACAGGCAGGATGTGAAAGTCCCATTTCTTCTGGAGAACCATGTGCCTGCACAGACACTCAAAATCCCTTGAAGTGCAGAGTAAAAGGCACCACCAGCAGTCTGCTTTCATCATGCCCTGTTGCCCTAGTTCCATTGGGCCTGCCTTGTTTCCTTTTGGGTGCTAAGGAGAAGGTGGCTTATGCCAGCATTTCATGGAAACTGCCTTCTTTTCCCCCTCCAGGCGTTTGCTCCTATCAATTCCTCCCACCCTATCCCTCTCCCCCAACTCAGTTTTCACCTTTTCCTGCCCAGGCTTCCAAACAAGCTTCAGCCCACAGCGATTTCTCCCTCCTCCGAACGCTTATGATCAACATCATTTATTGGACAATTAATCTTGTCCTGCCTTGTGACATCTCTCTTTTGTCTTCTATTGCTAATTTTCCCTATGCTTATGTCTTGGCTCCTGGCCTGCTCACTGAAGACAAGGGGAGGATCTTAGCTTTCCTTGCATGCTCTGGCCTGCCACCCAGGATGCTGCCTGGTACAGCAGAGGTGCTCCGTAAATATTTACTGGCTTGTCCATTGGACATTTTCTTCAAAGGATCACAGGGGTAGGGAGAAAATGATGCCCATGGGAAGCACTGACACTTCTGAGTGATGCTAGAGGGGGAGTAAAAGTGGGCAGGGAGACGGCTGGAGTGGGGCATTATCTTGGGTCCTGGTTCTCCAGCTCATCCTGATGTCACTGGCACGGTTCTTAGAGATGGGCAGACTTCTGCATTAGTGAGGCTGACATCCCCTCGGCGGTCAGCAGGGCTGGGAGGCAGCTCGGCCATGTCTGTGGAGGGAGGGCAGGTGGGCAGCTGGGGGACATTTCTTACCTGCATCCTCTGGAGGTCGCTGTAGGTGAACATGGGGACAAAAGCTTCCGTCTGGGAGGCCAGCATGGCGGCCGCGTGCACCACCAGCAGCACGGCCACAGCCTTGCGGGACACCATCCTGGGGCTGGACAATGACAAGGGGCCCCAGTCACCAAGTTTAGGGTACAGTGGTGGACGGATGCCCTTGGGAAGCAGGAGCCCTCGGTTCTGATCCACACCCCACCCAAAGCTGTGTGATCTTGAGCAAGCCACTTAGCCTCTCTGGACTTGGGCCTGGTGTCAAGGTTTTATTAGATGAGCTCTGAGCATCCTCTCTGCCCCAGAGCCATGACAACTGACCAAGGGCCTGGGAAAAGGCAACCCAGTTTCCTATCACTCACCCTACTTGTCAACCCTTTTCTTAGTTGTGGGTGGGGTCTTCTGGGGTCAGCTGGACTCATGAGCTGGAGGTACCTCATCCCTAGAGAAAGGACTACTAGGTTACCAACAAAACTATGCCCCAAGCCCTCAGGGCCCTCCCTGCTCCCCTGAGCTGATTGAGATGACAAAAAGGCAGTGGGGGGGGGGGGGCGGGGAGAGCTGATATGGCTCAATCAATTTGCTCTCCCGTCTACTATATGGGAGGCCCTGGGTTCAATTCCCAGGGTCTCCTGGTGAAGGCAAGCTGGCCCGCACCCGCGGACACCTAATGGCCTGCGCCCGTGGATGACGCAACAAAGGGAGACACGCAGACACAGAAGAACGCACAGTGAATAGACACAGAGAGCAGATAGTGAGCGCAAGTGGCAAGCGGGGTGGGGGGGGGATAAATAAATAAATCTTTGCTCAGATGACCCTGGGAACACCGGCCAAGCCCCTAAGTCTGCAGGGGAAAAGACCAAGACCCTCTACCCATCCAAAGGCAGAGGCGGATGTGGAAAAATGCAGCCCGGAGCAGCTGCCCAAAGTTCAGAGGTGTGGCCCCATCCCTCTGGGGGGAGCATTCTGGCTCTGGAACAAGTCCCTTCCCAGCTCCAGCATGTGCAATGGCATGTGGGTGGCCATCTAAGAAACAATGGGGCGGCATGTCCTCCCTGCAAGTCCACCGGCACCTGGGAACGCCGTACGTGCTGGCAGGGAGCTGGCAGGCGCAGGGCTCCCCTGCGTGCGTCCTGGGAAGTGGGTGTCTCTGGACTGGCTGGCAGGCAGGCGGGCTGCGCAGGGCTTTCAGGGCTCAGGTTCTGTCAGGGGAACAGGCAGACGTGGTGACTGCAGGGGACGCAAAGCCTTGAGAAAGAGGGTCAGCTGGGCGGACTTGGGGACAGGTCAGGATGGTCCTGTGGGGGGCACGGCCTGGCTAGGAGCCAGCCCTGATTGATTCCTTACACTGGTGCAGGTGAGGGCTGGGGAGGGGAGAGTCCTGGGGAAGAGGAGGGACTCATTCAAAGGCTCTGGGGGGGCTGGAACCCTCGCCTTCTGAGGTCTGGTGCTTTTGCCAATACCCTGTGCCGTGTTTCCTCTGCCCTCTTACTCTCACAAGAAGGTGGAAGAGGGAACCGCAGGGGCCAGGCCTGCTGGACAGGTCTTGGGCATGAGCGTTCCTGTGCTGGACTGACTTCTGGGCACAGGGGAGAGACCCCAGAGCAGGGAGGGGAGACCAGGGTGGCCTCTGTAGCAGCTGTGTGTGTGTGAGTGACTATAGGGGCTTCAGATAAAGAGGCTCTGCCAGTCCCCGGGCAGCTTGGGTGCCACTGTAGGAGGGGGCCCTGGGCTGGGCCGGCACCCAAGCTAAGTTAGAACCCTTTGGAGAGAACATTCCAGGGCTGTGTGCTGGGGTCCTGCCTCCCCACCAGGGCCTGTCTCAGTCAACCAAAAGTTCCTCTGCCAAGCGGGGCACCCGTGCTCACTCTGTCTTCTTGCTCTCTCTCCCTCTCCCCTTCCTTCTTTCTCTCTCCATCCAGATAAAATTCCTGTGCAAGTACACAAGGGCTCAGACAGCAAAGCCGCACCCCCCCATACATTGCATAGGAATTCCGGGTAGGGGTGGAAGGGCCACACACTGAAGACCCCCTGGCAAGCTGAGTACCTATACAGGCCCCCAGGGAGATGAACAGAGAGTGGGATTGGGGTGGGGGGAGCTCCAAATCTCCATGCCTCCCCTCTTGCCACTATATTTTCTGGCAGAGCCTCTGGGGCCCCACTTTCCCTCCCAGCGGAAATGGATTACGTTATATTTATGGGGTATCATTTCCTTCACAGAGATGATATAGATCCCTTTTCATTCTGGTGCTCACATTTAATTCACTCCATAAGAATCAATAAAAACTTTGAATTAAAAAAAAAGGCAAAATCCAATTGCTGCTCATTTTCTTGATCCAAATGGTAGCTGGCATGTCACCTGTGTTCATTTGAGAGCTGGTGAGCTCGGAGTGGGAGAGGGATCTTTTCCTTGTACCGTGAGGTGCTGACTTCCCTTTTCCACTACGAGGGATGGGCCTTCAGCCTTCAAGGGTTTGGCTCTGGATGCGGTGCCACCTGTTTCCCTCTCCTCCCTGGTGGCACTGAGCCAGGCCGTGTAATCTCCCCTAAGAACCTGCTTTTTCTGCTCAACTGCCCAGAGCAAAGTCTCCCTCCCTGTGAACATGCCGAGCTCTGGATTGGGGTCCTGGCCTGCAGCCCATAGCACAGGCCTCCCCCTAACCAGGAACTGTGTCCCCCTCCTCCTCTCTCCACCTCCAGGTCTTTGCTCCCTGGAAATCAGCTCGGGGCTCTGGTTCTGAGGCCAGCCAGGATTTCAAAGGTGGCAGAGGGATGTCTGGGCTGGACCGGCTCCCAGGCTCCAGCTCACATCCCTTTTCTGCTTTGGGGCTCATGCCGACCGCTCCCCACTCCCCTTTGGCTACTTACAGCACTGAGTGTGGTCCAAGAGGGTCTGCAGGGTTCTCTCGCTGCTTGGCCTCGGGTGGCTGGCTAGTCTGACGGGCACTTATATGCCTCCTGGCCTTCCCTTTGGAGCCCATTAACCTTTGGCCGCCACCTTTGGGGGCTCTGGGTGGGGGAGCCTGGATTCTTGGGGCTCGTGGATACCATGGGCCGGGCCTGCCTTTCCTGGAAGGCCTCTTTTGCAAGTGACGGCAGGTTTCACTGGAAGCCAGACCCCACTTCGATGGTACTCACCTGTCCACTTAAAGCTCAGCTGCTGCTCAGAGGGTCATTTTAGTGGAAAGCTTTTCTTTTTTTATTATTTATACACATGACAATGTTGATGGTCTCCAGGCTCACTCTTTAGAGAGCAAACTGTCCACCTGCATTAGAAGGAGAACTTCTCTCCAGGCTTCCTCCTGAAGCCCCTCGCAAAGAAAGGGCTCAGGAGGGTGAGGAAGCATTTCAACTGACCACTGAAAAGAAAATGCCCCAGTCCAGACCCAGCGCTTGCAGGGCGGGATACTGCGAGGGAGCTGAGGAAATGCATGAGGTGTGGCTGTCTGTAAGGTCTGACGTTTGTAGCCTAAATGGGGAGACAAGACACCTGTCCAGGAAAGGGTTTGTGGTCATTCAAATAATATGTTTCAAAGATTCAAACGGGGAAGAGGTGACTACGGTCTGGAGTCAGACAAGGCTGCTTCTGTGGGTGGGGTCCACTCAGGCCTCAGACCCCTCAGAGGGAATGCATATTTGTTTTTTTTTGTTTTCTAAAGATTTATTTATTTATTGTCCCCACCCTCCCACCCCACCCCCGTTGCTTGGGCTCGCTATCTGCTCTCGTGTCTGTTCATTGTTTGCTTGTCTTCTTTTTAGGAGGTACAGGAACCAAACCTGGGACCTTGCCTGTGGGAGGGAGGCACCCAATCACTTGAGCCACCTCTGCTCCCCGCTTGTTTTGTCTATCATTGTGTCGTCTCATTGTATCATCCAGTTATGCCATCTTGTTGCATCAGCTCGTCACGCCAGCCTGTCGTGCCAGCTCACTGTCTTGCTGTCTTCTTTAGAAGGCACCAGGACCTCCTGTGTGGTAGGCGGGCACCCAACTGCTTGAGGCACATCCACTTCCTGGGATGCATGTTCTTGATGTGCACATTCTAATTAAACCTTAACAACTCTACAATGCTGGTGCTCTAATTTCCCCCATTTTTCAGATAAGGAAACTGAGGTATAACTAAATAACTCATCTGTGACCCCACTGTGAGGTCTCTTCGTACCACGGTCAAGGCTGGATGTGGTCAGGTGTGGCGGAGGGTGGAGGCTTGCAGGGACGCAGGGCACACACAGGCTCAGAGGACTGCGTGGGTGGGGAGTGGGTCTGTCTGGGGCCAGAGAGTGGGAGTCTGTGATGGTTAGGCTAAGGTATCAACTCAGCCAGGTAATGGCACCCAGTTGTCTGGTCAAGCAAGCACTGGGCTACTTGTAATACAATGGCAGTTTATGGACTGTAATCATCAGTGAGTTGATTGCATAGATGGTGGTTACATCTACAATCAACCGTGGAGATTGCTGTCAGCAATGAGTGACCTCTCATCCAATCAGCTGAAGGCCTTAAAAGGAGAAGTGATTTCAGGGAGAGAATCCCCATCTCTACTTCAGACAGCCAGCGACAACTGGGGAACTCAACCAGGACCTTCATCGGAGCCCCTGGCTTACAGCCTATCCTACACAATTTGGGCTTGTGCATTCCCCACGGTTGCATGAGACAATTTTATAAAATCTCATACTATTTATAGATATCTCCTGTCGGTTCTGTTTCCATAGAGAACCCTGACTCATACAGGGCCCTTAGAAACCAAGCAGAGGGAGCGGATGTGGCTCAAGCGTTTGAGTCCCCCCCTCCCACATGGGAGGTCCTGGGTTCAGTTCCTGGTACCTTCTGAAAAAACAAAAACAAACAATAAGCAAAACAAATGAAAAAACCAACTCAGGGGAGCTGATGTGGCTCAGTGGTTGAGCACTGGCTTCCTACATTCGAGATCCTGGGTTCAATCCCCTGCCCCGGGTACAGGAAGGAAGGAAGGAAGGAAGGAAGGAAGGAAGGAAGGAACGAACGAACGAACTAAGTAGAAGGATTTAGATTTTATGTGGGAAGAAATCAGGGGTCCTCTTGGTGCTCTGAAGGGGAAGACATGGCAAAAACATTCTGCCAAAGATCCCTCAATGGTGTGGGGCAGGCACTGGAGCAGGGAGAAGCTGGAGGCTGGGAAACCAGCATGGAGGCAGTTGGAACAGTCTGGGTGTGGAGTTGCAGGGTGTGAGCTGGGCAGTGGTCATTGCCCCAGGCTGGCCATTGGGCCAGGAACGCCAGCTAGAAAGGCTGGCCCAAACATGCAGAGGGGAGCTGCTTCTTGTCCAGGACCCCCTACCCAGTCAGTCCTTGGATCTGCCTTGGCTTCTCCCCTCAGAAAGAAACAAACGTTTGCAATGCTTCAAGCCAACCCCAAATAACCTCTTAAATTCTCTACTCAGGGAGTCTCAGTGGAAACAGACGGCTGCTCAGTGTCCTCGCTTCCTGCCAGCAGGAAGCTCTCCACTCTCTGAACCCGAGGTTTGAGCTCTGCTAGGACACTGGATCGGCCTTGGGACGGGCACACTGTGCCTCTGCAGGCTTTGAGGAAGTAGAGCTTGAAGTGCCAGGGTTTGGAACTGAACTGCCTTTCCTTAACCTTGGGCCTGATTGGAGCCTCATTTGCCTGAGTTTTAAGAGGGGCTTTTTGAGGTGAGGTCACAGACTTTGGTGGGGGCAAAACAGCACAAGGGTCTGGAAGCAGCCTGCTGGCATCTGAGGGTCCAGGGAGGCTCCATCCATGCTGTGGATGCCCGAGGTGGGGCGAGTTAACATCTGAATCTCCACTCAGAGTGGGGTGGGAAAATGTGGCCCGTGGGCTGAACCCACTAGCCTGTTTTCATCTATCCCGCAAGTTTAGATTTGTTTTTGCAATTTTTTAATGGTTGAAAAATGTCAAGAGAAAAATAATATTCTGTGACGTGCAAAAATCCTATGATATTCAAATTGCCGTGTCCATAAAAAAAGTTTTATTGGAACACAACCACATTTGTTTATTTACTTATTACGTTGTGTGTGTCTGCTTCTGTGAATAGTTGCAGCAGAGACCTTATGGCCCGTAGAGCTGAAAATATTTATTATCTGGCCTTTCACAGAGAAAGTGTCACCCCCTGACCTTGACAGCGTCTGCAGTATGGTAGATACTCTAAACATAATAAATAGCAGCCAGACATTACTTTTATCAGCTCATTTAAATCTCAAAAGAACCCTATGAGGTTGGTGTGGTTATTATCCCATTTACATGAGGAAAATCAAGGCCCAGAGAGGTGAAACCGGTCGCCCAATGTCACACAGCTATTAAAATGGCAGGGACAGGAATCAAGCTCAGGTAGTCTGGCTTCGGAATCCAAGCTTTTAACCGCTATGCCTCTTTTGTGTCTCAACACCTGATGTATGAACATTTGGATACCTACCCATGGGGAGGTACAAATTCTACAAAGCTGCCACTCTCTGCCTAAGGCAACCCTCGGCAAGGTGTCAGAGCATGACGTAGCCTGAGTTGATCAATGGGGGCAAATGCAGGTTATCATGTGTTCTTAGATTTGGAGAAGCCTTACCTGGACTGGGAGGAGGATTGCAAATGGGGGGGTGGGGGGAGGCACGTGTATCTACCCAGCACAAGGGGAAAAGTGAAGCTGCTCCCCTCTCCCTGAAACCCCCTCCATGCCGGGGCTCTGAGATCTGTATCCTGCCTCTGATGGGGCCAGTCTGGGCTCTGTGCAGAGATGCCTTCAAGACACTGTCTGAGAAATGATCAGGAGCCTCTGGAGCAGGCCTCAAATGAGGATGGGGAAAAGGGAAGTGCTAGAAACAGTAAATAAGCTGGGATCAATTTTCTGGGTGTGAGTACGCAAATCAGGGTTCACAATGAACTACTCCTTGTAATATTAGGGGAGAATATAGACTAATGGGAGGCTGCAAGATCTGCTACTGGGTAGTGTTAGTAGCAAGCTGCTAGGAAGATGTGGCCCCACTTCTGTGCTCCTCTTGGCTGCAGATCTTGTGGATGGGCCCTTAGGACCCTCTGGCCAGGAGCGTGTCAGGCTGCCTTTGTCCTCATGTGTATTTTCCACCATCACAGTTAGTGCTTTACAAATGGGGAGAGAGGTGTATGACAGCCCAATAATGCCTACTTTGTCTTTACTGTGTACATTGTCTATCCCTACAAATGCTCGATTAGTGGTTGTTTCCCCTGCTAGAAAATGGACAAGAATAACAGGAATGCATGGTCTGATGGTCTTCATTTTCCAAATGAAAGCTGCCACGGATGTGCAGTGGCTGAAGCAGAGGAGAGGAATAAAAGCCTAAGCGAAGCCTGGGAAAAGTTCACAAAACCTAGAGAAAGTGGCTCAAACCACCTGTGGGCACTTGATTGCCTCTTTCCCCCACATTGGGCAGAGGGATTAGCAGTTTAGCTCTCCTCTCCTCATGACTTTGAAAATATTGTTTGCCAGGTACTGTCATAACATCTTCATTAATGGCCTGGAACAGGGAGGCAAAGGCATGTTAATTAAATTTGCCGTTGATGCTAAATTGGGAGATGTAGCAAACATCAGGGAGGACTGAGACCTAATACAAGAAGACATTGGGAGGTCAGAACTGCAAGCTGGAAACGGCCAGGAGAGCTGCTGGACACATGTCACCAAGGCCCTGAAAAAGAAAGAAAGCTGCAGCTGGGGAGAGGCGAGGCAGCTCGAACATTGCCCTGTTTGCCAGGTGGACTCCGGCAAAGAAGCGAAGGATGGTGACTAAAGGAAGGCAGAGTTCAGATTGAGCTGAGATAGCCCAGGGCTTGCCAAAGCTCAAGGGATCAAAATGACAAATGCAAGGTTTCAAAGGGTTGGCCTGCCCAGGATGCTGGTAAGAATGAAATGTGCACCGCTCATGTTAAGCAAAGGCCAAGGAGAGCCACAGAACCCAGCTTCTTTCAAGTGTGGGTGATCAAGGGGCCAGATAATTGTTGCCAAGCCTTTGCACTCATGGTCCCTGACGTCCCTCCCAGAGCTATAGGGCTGCTACTGGGCTCATAGGCAAAAGTACTAGTTGACGGGGATGACATTTAAAACTAGGTCAAGCAAAGCACTGAGAGATGTATTTTAGGCAGCGACTGTGCCCAGACCCAGGGGACACAGGCTTAGGTGACCATGGGGTGTTGCTATTTGTTTCCTTCTCGTGGCTCTGGGTCTTTTTTTGGAACTCACAAACAATTCGGCAAGAAAAGATACGCCGTAGAATGTGTACACCAAGAGCCCCATGATGTAGAAATAGTGCAGTGGGAAAGAAAATGCATACACACACACAGAGGGCCCTCCCAGCATTAATTTCCAATTTGTTGAGTTTCTTGTTTGTGCGTTACATCTGCTTCTCAAATTAACATGCCTGCCTCTCCGATTTTCCGTTGAGCCCACTCAATGAGCGCCAGCAACGCTGACCCGAAACAATCCGATAAAATGCTTTCCTGTTCAGTTCAGCTTCATGGACTATTGACAGTGCACACACAACTTGGGGGATCAGCTGAGGTTTACAATGGCATCCCTGCCGACTTCCCAGTTGATATTTCTCCAGGTTGTTAAAATACTCCTAGAAATGTCCCGGTCACCAACTTGCTTCTGGGTTCCCTTTCTATTTATGGGGGTTTATCACAAAGCTGCTGCTATAAAATTTCAAGCAGAGGTCACATAACTTTTGTTCCAGGGAAAGGGGGCAGGTGCTAAGGGCAGGGTCTATGGGCTGGATCCCTGTGGAATTTGTTTTTTCTGCTCCTTCCGTGAGTTGAGCTGGTGACACTAGGTCTCCTAGTTGAATTTTAAATATATGTATTTATATTTTTATGGAGATGATGGATGTGCTTGAAGAGAAAGCAGATGGCTTTAGAAGTGACAAATTAATTATAAAGAAAGGTTGGCCTCTCAGAAGCCAAAGCCTCTCCTTTTCCTTCAGCCTCTTCAGGGCAGGCAGCTCCTGATCCAAGGGCAAGAAGTGTTAGAACAAGGAGGCAAGGACAGCTGACACATTTTCATAAATGATTAAGGAAGCCTGTGGTTGAAAAAAGCTGGTGCTTTCATGCTACAGAAGGAAAGAAGTCTTGGTAGAGGTTTTACACGATGTGGATAGGAGCCAAAGTCATTTCAGATGTCAGCCTGATCCAGTGCAGATTCAGGGGAAAGGCGCTAATTGTCCAAACTTTTTCCTTCCATTGCAGCAAAGAACCTCAGCCGTTGACTTCCCTACTCCTGCTGGGTTGACTTTTTTTTTTGGATTTGGGGGGCCACCAGTGGCTGCTAATGGGAGCACCTGGCCACTTGCAGGCTCTGGTGATGACAGCAGTGGCCGAGACCCAGGCCTCCTGCCTACCAGCCCACTCTGGAGGAGGGTGTCAGGGAAAGGGGAGATCCTGTTTCCTCTGTGGTCCAGGGCTGAAAGGGGGAGGGGTCTGGGGAATCATGGGTGGCTGGTGGGGGGAGGGCATGCAGGAATCATTTACTAATTGGGTCTGGTTCTCAGGGGCCATGCACAGCTCCAGGTCCTTGGAAGCTCAGACCTCAATCCCTTCATAGATGCTTGGCTGCATTGAGACCTGGTCTGCTACAGTGAATGAGCATGTTCCTCATCTCCTGAATCCTTGCGGTTTGTCATGGCCCACATCTAAGCGAAATATGCACCAAAGAGGCAGGTCCTAAAATCTCAGGCAAGAACGCAGGGTGAGCCAGAGGCTCAATCTTGTGCTCACACCGCAGGATCGTGGGTAGAGGCGGGAAGAGCTTGGAAAGAGCAGTTCAGATGTGGCAAGCCTCCGCTCACTCTCGTCGAGATCTAAAACAAAAAGGAATTGCCCAGAGCAGCTCTGACGATGGGGGAGAGGGGCATACACGAGAGCTTACCCTTCCCTTTCTTGGCAGTGCCCATCCCTTCTTTAGCCCTCTTCCTGTCTTAGAATAAAATTTTTCTTGGAAATACAAGCAAGTTTTGGGGAGGCTGCAGACAAAAACACTGCAGGACTTTGAGAGAACTACTCCAGATCTCAGGCAACACTCAATCAGAGATAACGCGTTTAATCATTTTTCGCCCAGGGCCCAATCTCATGACTGTTTGTCAGAACTGGATTCCACCCCAAAGACAAGCTTTCCTCAGAAAAGATTTGCAGTTGCTCTTTGTAAAAAAGGAGAGAAGAAAGGAGAATTTATTTAAAATAGACACTAGTAAGCTCCCAAGGGATGAGAGGCATAAACTGTGAGAACAGCTCCCATCAAATTTGAATCCTCCTGGTTTAGGATTTTATTGAGGAAGATAGAAAATGAAAGGGAACGGAACATCCCCACTCGCTTCCAACTCACATCAAGGCAGTCAGCTTGTGATGGGAAGATTACCTGCAGGAGGGCTTTATTTGATGTGAAAAGGGTTAACGCTGTCTTCATGGATTAGACGTTCTCTGGGTCTCTTAGGAGTGGAAGGCAAATTCAGAGATTTTACAGGAAGGCATGTGCACAAATCCTATTTAGACACTGGAAACAAAAGTGGAAATGGCCAGACTTGCTTTGCGTTTAACACAATGGGCTTCCTCATGAATTTTTCTGTGCTCATTTTGGGGGATGGCTGTGCTGGGGGGTGGGGTGGGGTGGGGGATAAGACTATGTTTAGTTCAGGGCAGTGGCAAAAGCTTCAGCCAATGACCAGTAAATGAGCATTTAATGATCACCTACCCCGTGTTCAGCTCTGTGCTCGGTCCGGGGTGGGGGGCAACTCTGAAGACATAAGTTCAGTCCATCCTGCAGGGGCACGTGCTCTGCTTGGGAAGGAAAGATTAACAGCCAGGAATCAACACCGAGGCCCATAAAATGATACTAAAATAATGGGTAGTAAGCTCTGTGAGATTCCAGAAAAAAACCCAGACACCCTAAAGGTCACAGTCATTGGGGGAGAGGGGTCTTCTGAGAGGGGGAAGGGGTCTCAGATGAGCAGAATTTGCATGTGGTATGAAGGCACGCAAACCTCAAACACCTTCCCCACTCCCATGTCCCTCCTCTCCCCACCTCTTTCTCTTCCCTCATTGCCACATCCCTCTGCCCTCAGAACTTTCCCACACATCCCCTCTCCCCTCCCCAGAGACTGAGGACACATTTCAGGCCAGCCGTGTTATTGGATTTTAAATGATGCTATGGCTTTTTAATTCTTGCTTTAATTGCCTTTCCATGCAGGGCACCGAGAATGGTTGATTATCAGGCAACTGGGCCTGGCGATGACGTTCTTTAGCCGATGTCCCTTCAAGCTGCAGTGAAAAGGATGTGCTCTCAGGGCTCCAAAGAGTGGGGCTCCCCTAGGCTGGCTTCAGCCTCTTCCCGACTTCAACCGCAGGCCTCCAGGGCTGCCTGGGCCCGAGCGCGCTGTCCGCGGTGCTGAAGGTCTCAGGCTGCTCAGCCAATCAGGCTCCCGGGAACGCACTCCTTCATGCAGCTTTGGAATTCGGATGACTGAATAATTTAAACAAATAGACTTAGGCATATTTCCCTTTCCCTGAGGGGCAGCAAAACACCCTCTACTGCATCTCTGGAATGATAACCCCTCTTTCAAGGGTACTTAGCAGTGTGGGGTTGGGCAGCCCCAAAAGAGATTCAGGAAGATGGAGGGAAGAATGCCTTCTATCAGCCCTCCAAGGAAAGGAGCTCTGGAAAAAGGGCCCAGCCCTCCTCCCCTCAGACTCTGGCTTTCTCAGGCCTGTGTATGTATTGGGGGGGGGGGGTTCAATCCATCTCCCCTTCCAGCATTTTTCTTCAAAGCCCATGGTGATGGGCCCAGCACTGTTTCCAAGAGGAAGGCCCATTTTGTCCTAGAAATTTCTCACAGCCAGTTTAGTGAGGCCAGGTGCCCAGAGACAAGCTCTGAACAGAAGCCACATGGGCAGATGCTGTGTGGCAAGAAGACAGCTCTTTTGAGGATAAAACAGTCCGGGCCTGGTGTTAACCATGCAGGAAGGCATCAAGCACTTCCCTTCACCCTCCCAATCTCAAGCTGCCTTCCCTGAGGCCCTGTGTGAGCCTCTCAGGCCGGGGTGCAGCTCAGGTGCCAGGGAAGGGCACCCGTGGCCACCCCCTTCCTCCCACTAACCCTGCTCCTTCTCACATGCTCCCTCTCTGGGTTTCTGCTCCCTGCCCCACACCCCATCTCACAGTCCAGCACCGAGTGACTCCATCAGCACCTCTTTCTTTCCTTTTATTTCCTGAGTATTTAATCCACCTGAATCCCCTGTGTCCAGCAGACCTGTGGGCATAAGTCAGTGGCCAGGGGACTGAGTGGTACTGCCTTGAGAAACAGGGATGCAAGTCCACCTCCCTGAGGACACAGATGCAAGTCCACCTCCCTGAGGACATGGGTGCAAGTCCACCTTCCTGAGGGCTAAACTCTTTGTGGGGAGAGAGGAGGGCAGGAGTGTTGTTTCCCCTTCAGGAAGTCCAGCCCCTGAGAGGGGCAATTTCCGAAGAGTCAAGGAGGCCACCATCTCTTGGCCAAACTTTCTGAGACCAGTAGGGAGTGCTGTAAATGACGGCATGGAAGGAAGCAGATGTGGTTCAGGTGATTGAGCTCCTGCCTACCACATGGGAGGTACTAAGTTCGGTTCCCTGTGCCTCCTGGAGAAGACAAGCAAGACAGCAAGCTGGTGCAATGGACAGGCGCCGTGAGCTGATGCAACAAGATGACGCAACAAGGAGACAAAAAGAAGAAAGACAATGAGAGACAAAACAAAGCAGGGAGCTGAGGTGGCTCAAGTGATTGGGTGCCTCTCTCCCACATGGAAGGTCCCAGGTTCAGTTCCTGGTGCCTCCTAAAGAGAAGATGAGCAGACACAGAGAGCACACAGTGAATGGACACAGAGAGCAGACAGCTACTGCAAATAATGAGGGTGGGAGAAGAATAAATAAATATAAATAAATCTTTAGAAAAAATGATGGTTTGGGGGGAACTTAAGTACAATTTGGTGGTGGAGGGTGGGGGCTGAGGCAAGAGAATTCCTTAAACCATACAATACAAACTGAAGGGGAGTCTATGAGGACCCCAGGGCCCAAGGGGAGCCACAGGGGGCAGGGAATTCAGGAGCCAGCAGCACAGGGGTGCTGATGTCAAACCTCGTGCGCTGGTATTGCTGTGGGGGCACCAGGCACCCTGTCACAGGGCAGCCCAGGCTTGGCTGACTGGGGGGCTGGGCATGCCTCTCCCCACCACCACTACATTGCCATTGTCAGAATGCAGGTGTGACAGACTCCTATCCACCCCATCCCCACCCTATTTTCCTGATTTCTTCTCCAGCATTTCAGTCTGCTGATTTAACATTTCCCCAGAATGCAGGCTTTTTTTTTCCCCCCTGTCACTTGATTTCCTAGGGTTTGTCTCTTCATTGTTTTTCTTTTTGAAAGAATAAAGCCAAAGACAAGCACCTGTCTTTTATGTTCCCAGCTGAATTTTTGCAGCTGCCGGTGGTGAAGAAGTGGGGAGTGGGGAGAGGCGGGAGGAGGTGTGTTTGGGAGGTGGGATGCAGAGGACAGGATTCTGTCCCCACTGAGGACAAGTCCTGCCTTCGGGAGGACCCCTCACTCACAGATGCCGAGCCTGGAGAAGGATGCTCCCTTGGGGAGCTGCCCAAGACCCCTAAGCCCCTCTGACAACACCCAAGTTGGGTGACAATACTCAGCTCTGCAGCTGTCCTGGACCGGAGGGTTGGGTTAGGGTCACCCACCACGGGTGCCTGGAGCATGAGCTGGGCACCAACCAACCACAGGGCTATCTCCATCGCTCCTCCCATCCCTCCAGCAGAGAAAACGGAGGGAGCAGGAGGTCCAGGGACAGCTGGGGCCATGGGCACCACCACCTGTGAGGGGCAGCTCCAATGAGAGAATGTAGAGGCAGGAAAGAGCCCGACCATGTTCTAGAAACTGACAGGTCAGCATAGCATGGAGTGAACCCTGGGAAGTGGCTGTGGTTGAGGAGGAGGCAGAAGACAGATCACACAAGATCTGGAAGGCCACTGGTGGACTTTTATCATGTTTTGGGCTGTCCAGCATCCACCCTTCCTCCCATTTTGGGTCTGAGAGAGGGAGGAGAGAGGACAGATGCTCTTTCGACTAGGCCATGGCACCTGACCTCACATGGCTGACTGCTCACTCCCAGTCTGGATTTTGAATCTCAAGTTTTCAAAGATGAAAAGAAAGGCTCACTCTTGGTGGCAATGGGGGATGTGGGACCGATCAGCCTCGGGAATGTCCTGTCTAGGCTATCTCTGCCAAAAGACACTTCTTGCCTGTTTTCCAAGCCTAGAGTCTCCTGCCACCAATTTGAGGGCCACCAATATCTTCCAGCAGAGACACCCCCCCCCATTTTTTGCTTAAGATAGCCAGAAACAGGTACTGTTATACACATATACATCCTGGTTGACCCTGCGTAGGATGCCATGGAAGGGTTTTAGGCAGGGGAGGACGTGATCTGAGTTATGTTTGTAAAAATCATTCTGAGCACGGTATAGAGAGTAGATTGTGAGGAGGCAAGAGAAAAAGCAGGGGCACCAATTGGGAGGCAATCACTGTAGGCCAGGTGGGAGATGATGGTGGCGATGGAACCAAGGACTCAAGATACATTCTTGGAAATGGTCTTGGTGATAGATTGGAGTTATGCAAAAAAGAGTAAAGGATGGTGTTTAGGTTTCTAACTTTAGTACTTCATGGACAGTGGTGGTGTTTACTGAGCTGCAGAAGACTGAAGAAGGAAGGAACTAGTATGCATTGCAGAAGGTGCATCGACAGTTCCATTTTGGACTTTTTAAGTGCAAGCTGCTGTACCAGTGGGGGTCTGTTTCCTAGGCCACTCAAGCAACCTGAGTTGGGTTAAATAATGGGAATTTATTTGTTCACAGTTTGAGGCTGGGAAAAAGTCCTAAATCAAGGCACCATCAAGGCGATGCTTTTTTCCTGAAGACTCATGTTCTGGGGCTGGCTGCTGGTGATCCTTGGTCCTTAGCTTGTCACATGGCAAGGCACATGGCAGCCTCTTCTGGTCTCTCCCTTCTCTTCTGGTTTCCACTGATGTCCAGCTTCTTGCTTTCTGTGGCTTTCTCTCCTTATGTCTGAATTTCATTCCACTTATAAAGGACTCCAGTAATAGGATTAGGACCCATCTTGAATGAGGTGGGCCATATCTTAACTAAGGTAACCTCATCAGAAGGTCCTACTTACAATGGGGTCACACTCACAGGGATGGATTTGGTTTAAGAACATGTTTTTTTGGGGGTATATTAAGCTTCAAACCACCACAGGGTCCAAGAAGGAAAACACAAATTTTGCCAGGTAGTTCAGTACAGGGAATATAATATGCATAACCAGTTGCAGAGGTGCTGGAAGAGCTAAAACAGGAGACAATGAAACAACCCAGAAATTGCCAATGGCAGCAAGCTCCTCGGGTCCTGGAGCGGAGATGCAAGGGTAAGAGGCGGTGCTACCAGAGCCCAGGACGGGGGGGGGGGGGGGGGGGGGGCACCCCCGTGGGAGCCAGCGTGTGGAGCAAGGCTGCCTAAGGGGTCTTCCAAGGGACTGTGCAGAACTGGAACTGAGGAGAAGGCAGCAACCCCTGGGATGTGGCCCCTGCGACCCCACCCAGAGCAGAGGGAGAGGAAGAAGCACCCTGACTTCTTTTCTCCGGCCAGTGGCTTCCATTGGTTGAACCTGACAGGAAGCCAGCAGGAAGGAGCTTGGGAGGTGTAGTTTCCAGACGGCAGCCCATTGGGACTCAGAGCAGGTTGGGGAAGGGACCAGCACAGATGTCTGCTAAACATGGAAGTCACTGTAATGGTGTCACGTGTCCCCTTCCAGGAATATTTGTACTTTTAACATGGGATAATGCCCTAAGCCAAAAGGATAAATCTTTAATGGGATGGTATTATTCATTTATTTATTCAGCAGCTTTATTGAGATATATTCACATCCCATACAATCTATCCAAGTGTAGAACCAATGGCTTTTAATATAATCATAATGTCGTGCATTCAGCACCACAAAAAATTTTAGAACCATTTCATTACTCCAAAAAGAAAAACTCACACCCCTTTTCCTGCCTTCCTCAGCCCTACATAACTACTAATCTAATTTCATCTTAATAAGTTGATTTATATTTACATTTTATATAAATGGAATCATGAAATATGTCACACAATGTATTTAGCTCGTGTTAGTGCATTCATACAGCATTTGTCCTTTTGTGTCTGGCTTGCTTCACTTGACAAAATGTCCTCCAGTTTCATCCATGTTGTCATATGCTTTATAACTTCATTTCTTCTTACAGCTGCATAGTATTCCATTGTGTGATACACCACAGTTTGTTTATCCATTCTTCAGTTGATGGACACCTGGGTTGTTTCCAACATTTGGCAATTGTGAATAACGTCACTGTGAACATGGGTGTGCAGATGTCTGTTCAGGTCACTGCTCTCAGTTCTTCTGAGTATATACCCAGTAGTGGTACTGCCAAGTCACATGGCAAAGTCTATATTCAACTTCTTTAGGAACTGCCAAACAGCCCTCCGCGGTGGCTGTACCATTCTACATTCCCACCAATAGTGAATAAGTGTTCCTGTCTCTCCATATCCTCTCCAACACTTGTAGTTCTCTGTCTTTTTAATAGTGGCCATTCTGATAGGTGTGAAATGATACCTCATTTGTAGTTTTGATTTGTATTTCCCTAATCATTAGTGATGTTGAACATTTTTTCATATATATATTTTTTTGCCATTTTGTATTTCTTCTTTGGACAATTGTCTATTCAAGTCTTTTACCCTCTAATGGGGGATTCAGGCAGCAGGGACAGGTGAGTGTGGGGGGGGCACATGGGGTCAGAAGAGTCTCTCCTAGTTCCCCTGCAGAGAGATTGGGTATGGCCTTCTATTCCAGGGGGCTAAGTGTGTCCCAGAAGTCAAAACTGGCCTTGCTCATAGTCTGAGAAGCCATCACACTCTCTGCCACCCCCAGCCTCAGTCCCCAACATCCTGTGCCTTCCTCACAGGGAAATGGAAGTAGTGGACTTGTCAGTTCTTCTGGGTTTATACCCAGTAGTGGCATTGCCAAGTCACATGGCAAATCTATATTTAACTTCTTTAGGAACTGCCAAACAGTTCTATCCTCAGGATAGAGCTCAGGAGGAGAGAGGTAGTGATTACAGCAGCTTCTCAATATGGAAAAAGGGATCCTAATTATCTATTTGTACAGGCAGGGCTGTAAAAAGTCAATCAGAGCTGAGGGAAAGGGCAGACAAATGTGTCAAGGTGGGCTCCGCCCTGCCGAGAACTCCGGATCTCCTTGCAAGGTGGAGGAGCCTCGGGATGGAGAGGCAAAGAGATGGCGATCAGAGGGAACTCCATCAGTCAGTTGGGCCAGAGGAGAAACTCTGGTTCTGTTGAGAAATGGGAAGGGCTCAGGCAGGAGAGTGGCTTTCTTCTTCTGCCTGGGAGAGCAGGGAACTTGCAGAACCACTGGCAGCCCGCCTCGCCTCTCTGGGCCTCAGTTTCCCCCACCTTTGGAGGCTGCACTTCCCTTCAATGTCCACATAATAATACCCTGAGCTCCTCCTGCCATGGGCAGGAAGTCTTGTCTATCCTAGGTTCTCCTCTATAGTAGTTCTGGGATCCCCAAGGCCTCCTTGCACATCCTCCAAATCCATGGTGACAGCTCCTGCAGCCTCTTATTCCGGATGGCGCCTGTTCCTGGTCTCTGTTCACCACCTCCTCACTGTGGGCTTCTTCAGGCCAATTCCTTCCTCCTCAAACCCTTTCCTCCAAGCTTGGACACAGGCCTAACTCCCTTAATTCTTAAAACCTGGCTTAGCCCAGGCTCTGGAGTTTGAGCAAGTTTTGCTTAGGGCTTAGAGTTGGTTAGCAGGTGCCACCCTCCTATGCCAACATGCACACCACACACCAGGCAGCTCTCACCTGAAGCGATGGGACCATGCTCACACCCTCTAAGGAGGGTGATTTGGGTGATCATCCTCTGACCCAACCCTTACTAGGCAGAGAGAGAGAGGTGGCACCCACAATTTGCAGAGATGCCACACGGCCTTCAAAATCATGTGCCTCCCGTTAGAGCCATCCTATCCAGCCCAGAAGAGGATTTGGATGCACTTTTACACAAAAAATCTGCTAAAGTATTTTGCCAGGAAAAAAAAAAAAAGAGCTGTCTTTGCACAATGTGAATCAGAGAATCACTGGCAGCTTTGATGTAGAAGTTTGCTCCTATTTCTAGGCATTGAGGTTGTGAAAATATTGGGGATCCCATTGGTTAGAGTTCCATTTCCTATGAATAATGGGGATCATAAGGTCTACCTTGCAGGGGCATTGTGAGCATTAAATAAGAGAGTGGACGTGAAGAGCCTGTTGTAGATAGTATGTTCTCAATTAATGCTGAGGCATCTTCCTCATTTGCACTCAGTTGTTTAACTGTAATGTATGGCATAGGGTGGGGCAAAGGTCATACCGGGGTTTCCAGAGGCTTCCCCCTCAACTCTCTTAGTACCAGACACTGGAAAGGGGAAACTTGTTTGGGTGACCATGTGGGGGGTTGCAAAGGGACCAGATTAAGGATCGTGGATGTGGGATCTTTTTTCCTGCTCAGCGTGAGTCCCTGGAGGTCAGTTGTGTGGACTACAGAATGTTGCAGGGAGCTGGCTGCAAGCCCAGGAGCTCTCCCTCACCACCCTGCTGGGTCTCTCTGGGTCTCACTTCCATCAAGGGGGCATGTTAATCCCAACCACCAACCCTCCCCTCTCCCCCGAGTTGGTCTGAGACTTTAATGAGATGTGGGTGTGAAAACATTTTGCCAACTTCAACGTCATCTCCGCCGAGGACAGGCCTGAGTATCTGACTTGGGTTTGAGTTGCCAAAGCTTAGACATGGGGTAGAGCCAGGCCCCTGTGGGGTTGGGGTTGTGTGGACTGAGGGTCGTAGGGCCCAAGCTGCGCCTGGAAGGTTTGGAGAAATAGCCTGTGCACATACCTACAGATGCGTGACGTTGTCCTTGTCACCTGCAACTCCACTGACCTGGCCTTGAGTGGAGCGGCCTCACCTTATCCTCCCTCTATCCCCATTGAGGGCTTGGCACACAGTGGTGCTTAATAAGTATTTGGGAAATAAATGGATTTTGAGACGCATTGGTTTAAGAAGCAAAATGGTCAGGCGTAGAGAGAGTCAGTAAGGGTGGGAGGGAGAAGACTATCTCAGGGGAGAAAAAGATTCTGCTCTGTGTTCAACTGCAAACGGTTATCAAATGCTTCCAACGGGGAGCTGTGGAGGTGGCCCAGGCATGGTCCCTGCTCCTGAGGAGCCACAGCTACAACAGAGGGGAGGCAAATGAGCCACAGTCCCAGTAAAGTGTGTGCCAAGGAAAGTCCAGAGGTCACAGAGGACAAAGGCTGGCAAGCCTTCAGTGGTGGGTGGGCTCCCTGGAGGAGGGGGCATTTACATGCAAAGTGGAGATGAGGCTGCTCAGGGAGAAGTTAGGAGAGCACGGCCCTTCAGGAGTGTGGCTGGCGATGGGGACAGTTCCGGGCAGCTAGAGGGCAAAGCTGGCTGCCCCCACCCCAGGGTCTTGCCATGGACCCTCTCCTGGTGAGTCTGTCCACTGCTTTTCTCTACCCTCTGAGTTTTTGGGCTTTAGATCCACAGAGCACTGGAAAGGGGAATCTTGTTTGGGTGACCACATGGAAGTTTGCAAAGTGTGCTCCATTCAAGTGAACACATGTGTGGCCTGTCCTGAGAGGAGCGCACAGGCAGTGGCCACAACTTGCTTCTCCCCTAGGAGTTGGGGAGGTAAGAAGATTCTGACTCTGCTTCTGGCCTGTGGTGGCTCCCACCTGCTATGTTGGGAGAGGCTGGGGTGGGAACAAGAGGCATCCACAGACTGTTGCTGTCAAATGAGAGGAAAACACACAGGCCAAAGATTATCTGTGATTTCAAGTATAAGGATCCATGTTAGCCATAAAAACCTTTCAGCAGCTTTGAACACTCTCAGACTGGGTATTAAGGAATTACCATTAAATTTCTTTTGAAGTGTGGTAATGGTATTATGACTGTTTAAAAATAAAGAGTCCTTATCTTTTAGAGATAAGTAGTGAAATATTGGCAGATGAAATGACATGATGTCTTGGGTTTGCTTCAAAATAACAGGGGAGTGGGCTATGGCGGGAGTGAAGACCGAGCAAGACCGGCCATGAGTTGGTGATTTGTTGATGCTGGGTAAAAGGGGCCTGGGATTCATCCGACTAGTCTCTCTACTTTTGTGTAGTTTTGAAGTTCTCTGTAATAAAAAAGCTAAACAAAACGGAATAGAAGAACAACGCCACTTTTTCAAAAACAAAAACTTTCAACTGCACTTTTAGTATCTGTCACTGTGAAGGACATTCACAATGAGGCAAGTCTGCTATGGATTCAAGGATGCTTGGGAGGAATTGGCATTTTATTAACCACAATAGCATCTTTAGACGTTTGAACAATGGTAGTGCTATGGCCCTGCAGGCCTATTCTAAGTATACACCCAAAGGAAGTGAGGACAGGGTCTCAAACAGTTCCTTGCTCAACAATGTCTACAGCAGCATTATTCACAAATGCCAAAAGGTGGAAACAGCTCAAGCGTCCATCAGCAGAGGAGTGGATAAACAAAACGTGGGACATACTCACAAGGGAACGTTATTTGGCCATAAGGAAGAATGAAGTTCTGAGACATGCTGCAACATGGAAGAACCTGGAAAATATTATTCTCAGGGAAATAAGCAGGATACATATGGGCAAAGATTGCATGACGTCACTTAGAAGAGATGTCTAGAAATAGCAAATTTGCAGAGACAGAAACTATATTAGAGGTTACCAGGGAGAAAGAAGATGGAGAGTTTGCATTAAAAAAAAAAAAAAGTGGTAGCACAAGTGTGTGGGACAACACGTCCATTCCGTCTGTAGGCGGTGTTTGGTTGGCATGTGATAAAGGAAATCTGTGACATAATTTAAAGCTGTCTGGAGGCTGGGGGCTGAAGGGTGGAGACAGTCCTTGGGGAATGCACTTCCCACGATGGGGTCTGTGACTCGGGCAGCTCAGGGGGTCTCCTCTGGAGACACCGCCAGTGCGAAGGGGGTGTTGAGCTGTATATTAGTTAGCCAAAGGGGTGTTGATGCAAAATATCAGAAATCTGTTGGCTTTTATAAAGGGTATTTATTTGGGGTAGAAGCTTACTGTTACTAGGCCATAAAGTGTAAGTTACTTCCCTCACCAAAGTCTGTTGCCAATGTTGGGGCAAGATGGCTGCCAAAGTCCGCCAAGAGTTCAGGCTTCCTGGGTTCCTCTCTTCCTGGGCTCTTATCTCTGGGTTCAGCTGTTCTGCTCTCTCCACAAGGCCAGCTGTAGACTATTAGGCAAACGGCTCATCTCTCTGCCGTGTCTAATGGAACCTTCTCTCTTTCCTCATGTATCTGCTTCTCCTGCGTGTTTACTTCCCCAGCTCCAGGATCAAAACTCCTGTATCAAAACTCCAACTCACTCCTCTGTTCTGCCGTGTAGTTTTCTCTGTGAGTCCCTGCCTACCAAGGGGGTGGGGACTCAATGTCTTACTGCCATGGTCCAGTCGAAGGCCTAATCATAATTTAATCATGCCCAGGTACAGACCAGTTTACAAACATAATCCAATATCTATTTTTGGAATTCGTAAACAATCTCAAACTACTACAGGGTGTGTGGTGGTTTGGAGCTACGTACCCAAGAAAAGCATGTTCTTTTTATTTATTATTTATTTATTTATTTATTTATTTATTTATTTGTTTATTTATTTATTTATTTATTATTTTACCGTGAGGTCCCGGGGATTGAACCCAGGTCCCTCCATATGGCAGACGGATGCCCAACCATTTGAGCCACATCCGCCCCCCGAAAAGCATGTTCTTAAACCTAATCCATTCCCGTGGGCAGGGACCCACTGTAAATAAGAGCTCTTCAAGATGTTACTTCAGTTAAGGTCTAGCCCAAATGAATCAGGTAGGGCTTTAATCTGGGTTATTGGTGTCCTTTATAAGCAAAGTAAAAGTCAGACAAAAAAAAAGTCAGAGGGAGAAGCCAGGAGCTGAAAGGAACCTGGACGAGAAGGGAGAAGCCAGGAGAGGCTGCTGTGTGCACTGCCATGTGTCAGAGGAGCCAAGGACCAAGGATCACCAGCAGCCAGCCCCACAACTCCGCAGTCTTCTGGAAGAAGGCATTGCCTTAATGATGTCTTAATGACACTTTGATTAGGACTCCCAGCTTTTCAAAATCATGAGCCAATGCATTTCTATTGTTTAAGAAATGTTAAGCATGGTATTTGCTTTAGCAAAGAGGATACTAAAACAGGCCAGTCCCTGTGCATGGGGTGTGATGGGGATGGCCTCATTTGCATCTTGCAACCTAATTCCACCTGCTGCACCATATTAGCTAGGCGACAAGCATTCTTCCAGGCCCAGGGGAGAGACAGGGATGGAAGGAAGATGGCTCTCCCAGGCCCAACCCCTGTGATCTCCACCCCCGAGAGGGCTACCGCATCCCTTATCATCCCCCTCGCCCACTGTCCCTGCATCTTGTGGTGGAAGATTTGGAGGGGGCTGTGGTTTAGGGATTCCTCCCTGCCAGGTGGGTGGTACTTAGAGCAGCACGAGATCCCCGGATGAGGTTACTGAAGTCGCCAAGCCTTTTGTTAGAGTGGCTCCTCCAAGTCAGTCCCTCAGCCCCCAGGCCCAGCCTTCTCTCCCAGGCTCAGAAGGGGCTGGAGCCGGAGGAGTTTCTGGGCAGGGTCGCTGCAGGTCTGCAGCTCTTCCTCAGACTCAATCCCCAAGGATGTCATCCCTTGGCATGAGGCTCCCGAGTCAGCATATAGAGTCAGTACTTCGCATCCCATATAGGCTGGGATGCCCTGGCCACCTCCCTAGGGGAAATCAGGGATTTGGATTTGGGGTCCTGCAGGGCTGTGTGACCTGAGGCAAGTTACTGCCCCTCCCTGGGCTCTCTTTCTTCATCTGTCCTGCTGAGAGGTCTGAATTCTTCCTGCCAGAGCTGTTCTTGGGGTCCCTAGGGGACATGGGGGTGGTGCAAGTCTGCATTTGGGCTTTCCCCCCTGAGAGAGCTGGAGAGGGAGAGACGACCCTTAAGGACCTGCCTGGTCCTGTGCTCCTGGAGTTTGCTTCTGCCCTTCCCTCTGCCCATCCAAACCCAACTCTTGCCTTCAGGAAGCCCTTGCGGATTGCACCAGCTCTTTCTGACCTCCTTTTCTCTGACTACCAGGCTGAGTGCCAGTCCTGTACTGGGGCCAGGAGGAGGGAATATCATGGGATGAACCCTGATTTATACATATTCTGCAAGGACTCATCTAGAGCAAGCCCCAGGCAGACTCTCAGCCCCCATAGTGCCCCTACCCCATTGGATCATGTGCCTGGACGAGAACCAATCAGCTATGGCTGGGGAAATAGGGTGGAGTCACATGATACAGAACTTGGTGCCACTGCTCCCTTGTGGCCAAGCCGGGAACCTCCGTGGTAGCAGTCCCTCCCTCTCCCTTCCCTGAGGTCAGGCTTCAATGCCCACCCATGTCCCCATGCCCTCTCCCTCACTGCTCCCCAGCCTAGCACCCCAACACCTCCTCCCAAGGTCTCCAGTCTCCCTCTTCTGCCTCATCCCATCCAGCCTCCCCCGTGGACACCTAGATGCGCTCCTAACGCACACCCATAGGGCACATCTTCCTGCGTCAGAACCTCCAGCGCTCTCTGAAGTCACAGCCACTTAGCTCCTTAGGCAGGGACTTTCCGCACCTGCCTGCCACCTGCTTTTCCTGGACTGCCTCCAGTGCCTTCCAGTCTCCCTCTCCTGGAGGCCACCCAGCATCCCAGATCTTGGTTCTGTTTCTAAGGAATGCAGAGCGTGCATCTCTTTACCCTCTGCTCCTGCTGTTCCCCTGGGTGGGGGTTCTTTAAGGCTGAGCAAAATGCTACCTTCTCTTGGCAGCGTTGCCTGACTTCTCAGGTGGAATTAATTGCCACCTGTGTTCCCTTTTTTCCTGTAAACACCCCGAGTGTCCTGTCCTCCTCCTTTCTGTTAATGCTGCTTTATCTGTCTCACTTCCCGGCTGGGCTCTAAGTGTCCAGACAATGGAGACTGAACCTTATTCTTTTAAGATTTTGCCCGGCACATGGTAGGCACATAACAGATGATTGTTGGTTTGAACAAATAATTACCCTTCACACCATGGGCAGATTGCTCCTTTTCTCTGAAAACTTTCAGAATTACCACTAAAACCATCTCTACGGTTTTTAAGCATTTGTAAGGGTAACCGAGTGGAGAAATAAAAAGCCAAAGTCCCTCCTCACCCCACCCTACCCCAATTCCGCCTCCTCCCAATCCAGTTCCGCAGCGTGAGCCTTTGAGCAGCTGGGAGTGTTTTCTCTGGGCCAGTGGTTCACAGAGCCAGCTCCTGGACTGGCAGCATCTGCATGTGTGGGGAATGTAGATTCTGGAGCCCCAGCCCAGACCTCCTGAATCAGCAGCTGGGGGTGGGGGAGCAGGCTGTGCTTCAAGCAGGCCTCCAGGTGAGGCTCTTGTACGCTCAAGCTTGAGAACCACTGGCCCAGGTAACTTGGAGTACCCGGGTACCCAGCCTGAGAATGGAGCTCCTGGGCCCAGGGCCTCCCCCAAACCCTGCTCCCAGCGGGGAATGGAGGTGCAGGAGGCGATGACTCTACCACAGACCCTCGAATTTTATTTTGGAACAAAACCCTAGAGTCAGCAGCCCATTTCCTGGTCTTTAGTGTGGGCTGTGGTAGGTGCCCCCCACCTGGCTGGTTGGCTCGCTTGCTGCGTGGTGCAGGGCAAGTCAGTATACTTGCATCATCTCAAAAGGCAGATTGTTCTACAGATGTACTCCAACAAGTCCGAGCAAAATACGTGCTTTGAGCTTCCTGAGATTTTATGTTCTAAATAAAGGGAATTTTATGGGGTGATAACACCAGTTTCTAGATTATCAAGGGGAAGGAGTGAGACTCCAAAATTGAATAAAAGGGCTTCTTTTCCCCCTCAGCTTTCCCAATACAGAACAAACTGCTTCCCACAGACTACCAGTGTGATCTGTTTGTGGACAAGGGCAAAGAAAACCTCCACTACCTAAAGTCATTCTTTGAAATGAACAGGAGGTACCAAACATTTATGAAGCACCTACAACATGCCAGGAACTCTTCCAGATGCTGGAATATGGCAGTGAAGAAAACAGGCAAAATCAGCTACCCTCATGGAGTTTATATTCTAATTGGAGAAAAAGGCAACAAACCAACCAAAAGGAAAAAAATAATGTGTCAGAGGGGCACTTGGGGTATGGAGAGCAAGCAAGCAGGGAAGGGTGGGCTGGATGGGGTAGCTCTCTGGGCACAGACTCAGGAGGCTGGGACATGGGAACACGGTGTGATCAGACCCCTCCTGTGAAATGGGAAGAGGAAATTTCCGAACATTCCTCATGTGAGCAAGGGCGAGTGGCCAGATGGGTGCAGGGGGTGGGTATGAGAGAAGACAGAGAGCCGGGCTCCACCATAAGGGGCTTCTTGTATGTTTAGGCAGGGCTTAGGAAGGGGGAGTCTGTAGGTTAAAGGGTTCACGGTGGGCTTCCTAGAGGAGGTGGTATCTGGGTTGAGCCTTGAAGGATGAGAAAATCCACAACTTCAGAGGAAGAAGAGCGCACTCAGGCCAAGGGACAGCATGAGCCAAGAGGCAGCGGATGCTCCCCATTCCCAACCCTGTCCATGTAGAGGAAGGGATGGGCTGCCCCAGACCTTCAACCCTTCAGCTCACAGTCCAGCCCTCAGCCCGAGCTCAGCAGGCCCTGCCAGGCAGGCACAGAGTCCCTATCAAGTACATCCCATACGACAATGAGCTCTCCCTGCCCTGGCACCTTTTAAAAGCCTGTGATGCCCCTTCTCTACCCCTGGTGAGGTTGATATCACTCCTCTGTTTCCCACAAGCCTCCCCCCACTCTGCACCCCTCCAACCTTGCCCAAGAAAGAAGTGTTTCTGGAAAAAATCAAAATAGAACATTTTCATTTGGGGTGAGCGACAGGAAGGCATAGATATTCCCTTCTCCTTTCTCCAAGGAGGTCCAGAAACTTTCAATCCATGAGCCCAGAGAGAGCCTCTGGTCCTCTGCAGGCTCCCAAAATTGGGTGGGAAAACTAGTACAAATGAGTACAAATGAGTAGGCCTGGGGGTCCAGAAAGGGGTCTAGAAAATTCCAATGTCTCAGTTTCCCTACTCGGGGCAGCATCGTGGGGCTGGAGTGGGACAGTCAAGGTCTTGCTGCAGCAGGGCCTGCCTTCCCAGCGAGGTGAGCAGTGGTGGGTGTTTCACGTTCCTTCTGCAGCTCATTATAGGCTTACAAGCAAGTCTGGGCTGCAGAGCCCTTGGGGTGAAATATGGCCAGGACCGTGGGTAGGCCGGCACCGAAGAAGGCGACCAGGCCATTACTTAACCATCCTGATGGGCTTTAAGCTCCCAGTGGTGACATTTTTGCTGTGATTGCTTAAAAAAAACAGTAGCGGCGCCTCCCCTGGTCATTTTTTCTACTTATTCCCCATAAATGAAAAGGCAGGACGTTTCCCAGAGGGGCGGCCGCTAGAATCTCATTTCTCCCAAGTGCCTCGGAGCTTGGGATGAGATGAGAGATGCCTCCGCCGCTGCCTCCGGTCCACCCTCCCACCCCCTCCTCCGAGGCTCACACCCTGCTCCCCTTGCCCAGCCCCCGCCGCTCTCCTCCTGCTCTCTTTCCTTGATGCCAGCTCCGGTTACGGACTCCTGCTAAAGCCCTTTGCCTTCAGGTTTTCTTGCCTGCTGCCCTCTTTCACTCTGCCCCCTCCCGGCCTCCTTGCCTTCTCTCCTTGTCAGTCCTTCTCCTCTCTCATGTCCACTACTCCTTCCCATTCTCTTCTCTCCCCCTCCTAACCCTCCACTCTCTTCCACTTTCCAGGCCTCTCCCATTTTGCAGAGAAGCAGACACCCGGGGAGATGCCAGAACTTGCCCAAGGTCACAGAACAAGCATCCCAGACCCCACGCAGACTTTAGGAATCAGATTCGGTGTTTTAACAACATCACGCAGGTGATTCGTGACACAGGAGCGTTTGTGCTGGAGCATGTTCAGGGAAGGGCTGTGGCCCATCACTCTTTCCTCTGTATTCTCTTCAGCCAGACCCAGGTGTGGGTACAGGGGCTGGATCAACCTGCCGGGGAGCTACGCACTCTCAGCCACCGGCAGCAATCCCCCCTCTATCCGGCCGCTCCTGCGTCAGAGGATGCACGTCAGAGCCCCCCACCCCAGGCTGCCCAGCACAGAGTGCGGGCTGCAGTGAGCAGGGGCTCTGCTGATCACCTCCGGGTGTCCTGATGCTTGATTATACCCTGATAAATAAGGGCTTGGAGACTTCCGGAAACCATAACCTGGCATTAGCAGGCTGGGCCTGTCCACCTCCTTCCTGACCATAGGCCACCGCGGGCAGCCCTGGCCTGGCACCAGGTCCACTCTGCCAGGGGAGGGTGCACCCAAGCCCAGCCCAGAGGCAGAGGCAGGATACAAGGGGTCAGGCGTGGAGCTGGGTCACTGCTCTGTGGTGCCCTCAGGACTAGCTGTCCTAAGAGTCTCAGGCCTCCTGAGAGGAGCCTCGGGGAGGAGAGGTGACCCACGGGGAAGGCTGTCCCCAGCCCTGTGGTTAGTATGCCAGGGCTGGAAGAGACAGCTGCCTTGTCACCCCAACCCCTTATTTGACAGGCAGAAGCAGGTCCAGCAAGGGGAAGGGGCTTAGACAAGGACACACAGCTTTGTCTTTGAAGGATACGATAATCGGGCTGGAAATAACATCACCAATCAGGATGCAAGGGGCTCAGGCTCTAAACCTGGAGTCACCCTTGCTTCTGCCTCCACACTCTGTGCCATTTTAATGAAGGCTGCAAGTTCTCTGTTACCCCTTCCACTGAAGGATGAAGGTGGAGGCTAGGTGCCCTCCTCTTGAATCTGGGCCATCCTTGGCCATTCACTTGACCGATAGAACATGGGGGGAGTGATGTTCTGGGACTTCCTAGGCTAGACCACCAGAAGCCTTGCAGCTTCCCCGTGGTTTCCTGGGACAGTTGCTCTTGGAACCCAGCTGCTATACTGGGAAAAGCCCACGCAGCCCTGTGAGAGGCTGTGGCAGTTTGATATAGTTATGAATTCCAAAAATAGATACGGATTATGCTTGTAAACTAGTCTGTTCCTCTGGGTGTGATTAAGTTATGATTAGGGCTTTGATTGGGCCATGTCAGTAGGACGTTGAGTCCCGGCCCCCTTGGTGGGTGGAGACTCAGATAAAACTACGTGACAGAGCCAAGGAGTTGGCTGGAGTTTTGAGCTGGAGTTCTGATGCGGAGTTTTAATGCTGGAGCCCAGGGGAGTAAACACACAGAGGAGCTTGGTCGTGAGGACGGAGAGAAGGCTCCGGGAAGAGAGATGAGCTATTCACTTGATAGCCTACAGCTGGCCTGGTGGAGTGAAGCAAGCCTGAGCCCAGAGAGAGGCAAGCCCCGGGAAGAGAGGAACACAGGAAGCCTGAACCCTGGCAGGCGTTGGCTGCCATCTTGCTCCAACACATGGCCATAGACTTTGTTGAGGGAAGTGATTTATGCTTTATGGCCTGGTAACTATAAGCTTCTACCCCAAATAAATACCCTTTATAAAAACCAACCTATTTCTGGTATTTTGCATCAGCACCCCTTTGGCTGACTAATACAGAGGCCCATGTGAAGAGGCGCTGAGACCTGAGGCTAAGCTCTCAGCCAATGTCAGCACACACTTCCTAGGCATGTAATGAACCATCTGGGTTGTGGATCCTCTGGGTCCAGTCAAGCTGCCCCAGCTGATGTCACAGGGAACAGACATGAGCCTTACAGATTCACGAGCAAAATAAATGATTGTGGTTGTTTTAAGCTATTAAGCTCTGGGGGTGGTTTGTTATGTAGCAATATATAACTGGAATCTACCCCGTATCCAATCTGTCAGCAGATCTTGTCAGCTCTACCTTCTAAATATATCCAGAATCCAACCACCATCATCTCTTGCTTGGAATATTACAATAGCTACTCCTGTCTCCTGGCTGCCCACCCCTTGTCCCCCTACAGTCTGTTATGCTATTAAAATCCAAGTCAGATCCTACCCTTCCTCCATTCACACTCATTTCACTCAGTGAAAACCAGGGTCCTTTCCACGACCCATGAAGCCCTGCAGGAGCTGATGCCCTCTTACCTCCCTGCCCTTGCCTCCTCCTCCTCTTTCCTTAGCTCCCTCCTTTCCAGCCACACTGGCCTTCTTATTAGTCCATGACTATTCCATGTTCATTCCTGCCCCGGGGCCTTTGCATCTACTGTTTGCTGAGTCTGAAGCATGCTTCCTGCAGATCCCTTAGGGCTTACTCCTCACTGCAGGTAGGTCTCTGGTCAAATCTCTTAAGAGAGACTTCCCTAACCACACCACATACAGCAGCATCCCTATCCCTTCCCATCCCCCTTATCCTGCTGTGTTTTTCTCCATGACACTGAGCACCACTGACATTCTATAAGCTTATTTTGTTTATTGCCTGCCTCCCCTGACTGGAAGGTAGACTCCTTGAGAGCAGGGACTTTTGCCTGTTTGCTTCATTGCTAAAATCCCCAGTGCCTGGCTTGGTGCCTGCCCTGCCCTAGGTGCTCAGTACCTATTTGTAGAGTGGAGGAATGAAGAAGAGTTGGCCCTGCAGGGCTGGGGCGCTGCCAGCTGGTTCTCGGAGGCCTCATCTTTCTCCTGCAAACTACGTTTCCCAGGGCCCCTTGCCATCCAGGTTGGAGGATGGGGAGGGAGTGTGGTGCCCGGCACAGCCAGCCTCTCAGTCTACCTGGTGGCGCCTACGGCCTCTTCAGCAGCTGGTGTCTCCCACCTGGTCTCACTCACACCTCTGCGGGCCCCTACATCTGGAATAGCCCCCTTCACTCCATGTGCCCCTTGTTGGAATCCTTGTCTGACTGTCTAGGCTTGGAGCTCAATGTCAACCTCCTGCCACCTCTTTCTGCAGGAGGCTGCTCAGATGGCCTTTGGCCTCTAAGGAAGCAGTGAGAGGCAGTGCCAGATGAGGTTCCAAACATGCTGCTTCTGCGCTCTGAGCTCGCCTTCCCCTGCCTCCACCCCTCTCGCCGCCTCTCCTCCAGGGCAGCATTTTTTTCCCCTCTAAATCCCTTGTTTTTATATCTGGCTACCCCACAGGGCTGATTCTCTGACCTGGAGACAGTGCCAAGCCTATTAACACTTTAAAAAACCTCGTTTGCCCAGCAGTCCCAACCCTCTTCCCCCAGAAAGTCGTCAGCGTCCTCTGTACCCACGTTTGCATCTCTTACATCCTCTCCCAGATGCAGCAGCTGGACCATCTTCCAGCCACTTTTATTTAGGCTTCAGAAGGAGGGTTGTGGCTGCTGGCAGGTCCAGCCTCACTGTTAGCGAACTGGCATGAGATCTGCAGGGCACTGGAGGTAAACCTCTGCCCTGATTCTCCGAAAATAGATTTCTGTCTGGTTCCAGAACATGGGTTCTGTTCTTCTGCCTGTAGGAGGTCTTGGGAGTGCCTAGATACTAAGCTGTGCAGTGAAAACCTGCTGTAGAAAGTACTGAAGTTACCCAGCCTCAGTTTCCCCACCCTTCACCTCCCTCAGCCCCTTGGGTATAAAAGGTGGCATCACCTTTTAGGTTGATGCAAATTTCTGTATTTCATCAACCTAAGATACCATTGATTTTATTTTTATTTTTTTTAGTAGAAGGAAAATTTAATCTAAAGCGAAAGTACACACTCAAGACGGGAGTGCGGGCATGCTCGTATGAGTTGCACGAGTCGCGCCCCATTAATTTTGTTTATTTGTTTATTTATAACCATTTTTAAAACAGATTTATTTATTATTTATTTCCCCCCCCCTCCCCTCATTGTTTGTGCTCACTCTCTGCTTGTCTTCTTTTTCGGAGGCACCAGGAACGGAACCTGGGACCTCCCATGTGGGAGGGAGGTGCCTGATGGCTTGAACCACCTTTGTTCCCACCTCATTGATTTTAAAAGGAAAATTATTTTAGGCACCATTAAGGGAAAAAAAAAACAAAAAAAAAAAACCTTGCTGATTAAACTAGGATGTGCCAGTGATTGTTAGACATATCCCAATTAAATGTGAAAAAAGTGGGCCTTTAGAATAGATGAAATACTTTCATGGTCTTGTGGAGCTGCCCCTTCCTCTCTGAGCTGGCCACTCCCCAGCTAGCACCTTCCCTGGAATGGAAGGAATCAAAGGCTTGCTTGGAATCCAAAGGCTTTCAGCTCCCACTCTTGGCAGGGCTGTCTGTGTGAGTGTGAATGGAGAGGGCGGTGATATCGAGAGAGGCCTGAGGTAAGCAGAGAAGGGGATCCTGTCAGCAAAAAGCCAGAAGCAGCCTGCCGCCCTCAGAGCCCGCGGGCAATAAAGCCACCAGCCCACACCGCGGCCATCGCCCAGAGCAAAATGGATGGCCTCAGCCCCTTGCCCACCAATCTGAGTCACATTGCATGAGTGAGTGGGAGGCAATCGTCCCCAGGCCCAGGATTACTCAGCTCCCCTGTGTTCAGAGATGAGCGGGAGGGCATGGAAGGAGCCTCTGCCTCTGGTTTTCTGAGAGGAAAACAGAAGCCTACAACCTGGAGCTGTAAACACCAGTCCAAGGAGATGGGGTGATGTGGGAGGAAGGGGCAAAGGAGCAGAGCCCCAGAAAGAAGCAAACAATTGAATGGTAAGCTTGGGAGGAGCTGAGATGGGAAAGTTTATGTTGTACCTATGTTTCCACAATTAAAAAAAAAAAAAAAGGGCAACTAAAAGAGACAATGACAATTAAATGCAATACATGATCCTGGACTGGATCTAATAATGGAGGAGAAAAGGCTCAAAAGGACATTATTGGGACATGTGGAAAATTTTGGAATGTTGACTGTCAGCTTTATATCTGTTAAATTGCTTGAACTTGATGACCATGGTTACATAATATCCTTGTTCTTAGGAAATGTACATGGAAGTATCATGTGTTCAAGAAGCACAGTGCATGAAACCTACCCTCTAATGTGCAGAAAATAGACAGACACAGAGATAGAATGATACATAAATGAATAGAATGTTATGGCAAATGTGGCAAAATGTTAAAATTGATGGATCTGGGTCTCTGGGTGTGTGTGTGTATGTTGGAGTTCTCTATATGGATTTTGAGTTATTTTTGCAACTGTCCTGTAAGTTTGAAATTCTTTCAAAATAAAAAGTTCAAAGAAAAACACACACACACACACAAGAGAGGAGCATCCAGCTGCAGTAGGAGGGGCTCAAGTGAGATCTGCAATAGGAAGGGGATTGGGCATCCCACACCTTCGAGATCATCATGGATGCCGAGAGGTGCTGCCCAGTGCCCCAGGGCCCATTCTCCCCGCTGTGGGCAATGTTGACAGCTGACAGTTCCAAGCTGAGTCCCTCCTCCCTGCAGTTGCTCTTGGCTGCAGAGACTTTGCTCAAGCTTACGCCCATATTCTGGGGGTGGCTTGTGTCCATTGACTGGGGACTGCACAAATGTGAAGGACAGTTCACCTGCAGCTCTGCAGGGCCACCGCAGCTCACAGCTCCCTGGGGGGCGGGGCAGGGAGTTCTTTGCAGGGACTGCACCGCAGCCC
Organism: Tolypeutes matacus; assembly: GCA_026826555.1. Taxonomy (NCBI): domain Eukaryota; kingdom Metazoa; phylum Chordata; class Mammalia; order Cingulata; family Chlamyphoridae; genus Tolypeutes; species Tolypeutes matacus. Next base: position 21,279,689 of record JAKSZT010018658.1, on the reverse strand, counting down.
CACTACCCCACTCCTGAGCCTGTCTCCCTGCCCAGGGGGTGCTCCCTAGAGCACTTCCCAGTAGACCCCCTGCACGCAAATCTCTATCTCAGTCTGTTTCTTAGGAGCCTGATATCAGGGACTTTGAGTTAACAAGAGGGAGGCAGCAACTGACCTGCTCTGAGGCTGCAGGTGGCCTGGTCAACCTCTGCCGATGGGTCCTCTGGGCAGGAGTTGGCCCTGGGAGGCTCCTTGGGAATGTCCTCCAGGTGAGCCCCAGCTCCCCACCTGCCCACAGAGCTGGAGAGAAGCAGCAGACACAACAGCAGACCTTGACACGAGCCAGGGGGTGCAGATGGAGCCCAGGCAGGTGGCGCTGGGACTTTTGACAGGCATTGCAGCTGCCGAGAGACCCCAAACCTGGCTGGGATGGTGTAGGCCCACCTACCTATGGGCAGAGCAGACTTGAGCCGCATGCGTAGGCCAGGCGTGACCCGTGAGGAGGTCTGTACATGATGGCACGGAAAGGGATGTGCAATATGCATGTGTGTGCATGGAGGTCTGAGAAAGCTCGTGTGTGCTTCCATGTGGCATGCGAGCATGTGGCTGTGTGCGTGCAGGGCTGACTAGTGCATGGAGGCGTGAGTGTGTGTACACAGGCCTGTGTGTTTATAAGTGTGTGTGTGGGTACAGACAACTCATGGAGGAAATCCACCCTGTGCACAGTCTTCCTTGCCAGCTCTAGCCTCTCTCTTCTCGCCGCAGATGCTCCTCCTAAGCTGTCTTGAGAGCACCTCTCAGCCTCCTCCAGGAAGCCTTCTTTGGTGGGGCCAACACCAATTCAAAGCCACCCTTCCTGGACATGGTGTTTTCTCACCAAAACAGTTGACTTCTCTGCTTGGCCATCTGTTTGTGCCTTGTGTCCTCATTTGACTGAGAGCCTCCTGGGGGGTTCCCAAGCACCGGAACTGCCTCTCCCATCAGGCCAGTGTCTCCTCAAGAATGGGCAACTTTTAATTGTTTATATTTTCAATTATTAAAGTAAAAAAGAATGGGCAACTGGAATGCCTCCTTACTCTGTGTCCCAGACTGAGCTCAGCAAGCCCCACGGATAATGTCCTGAGCAAAGGCAGAGCCCAGGGCCACGCTCCCTGTGCCATCGATGCCGTGCAGGGTGGGCCGTGGGATGGGCATTGGAAGACCTGGGCTCCAACCTTAACTCTAAATAGGACTCGGGAAAATTTTTGTTTTCTGGGCTCCAGAAGCCTCCTGTGATATGAGGGTTAGACCGATGCCCCAGGACTCCTCAGTGCCCTGTCCTTTGCCTGCACAACTCTGCTGACGTCCAGGCTCCAGGGTCCTGCACGGCCCCTTGTCATTGCCCCTGCCCCTGGCCCACCTGCCCACCCCCATTTTAAGCTTGTCTGTTGACTCGGCCGCCAACCCAGTGGAGGGAACCAGGAGGGGCAGTAGGCCACGTGTAATTCCATTGAATAGGCTGACAAAAGCCATCAGAGAGATACCGTTTAACAGGAGATTAAAAACCAACGAGAGTGGTTGGGGTTCTAACCAGGAATCTCTGCGTTCTTCATTTAATTTCTTTTGTCACTCAAATCACAACATTCCAAATTGAGGAAAAGTAGCTGTGTTTGCTCAGGGGTTTGGTCGTTAATTGATTTGGCTGAAGTTTTTTCCAAGAGCCACATCTTCTGGAATGTGCTTCTCATTTCTAAGCCTCTGGACTCAGTGAGAAGGGGAGGGGCAAGACTCGTGGGGGGATGCAGGAGTGGGCAACGAGGGGCGCCACTCCCCCCAACCCCCGCAGGCATGTTCCGCCCAGGCCAGCAGGCCCAGGTCCTGCACAGAAGACCTGCCGGAAGTTTATCAGAGCCGCTGCTCCAGCACCAGGAGAAGGCTTCTCTGCAGCCCTGGATCTCAACGCCCCGAGCCTGCCTCATGTCCCCCAACCCTGGGCAGGGCAGAGCCTGGCAGGCACCTTGCAGCTGGCTGGCAACTTGGTTGGGGTGGCCACGCATCATCCGCCAGGTCTGTGCATTTCAGTGGAGGTCAGAGCCTCCCTCCAAGCCCACCTCCCTAAAAGACCTCCATGTCTTCCCATCCTCTCCACTCCCCATCTCCATCACAGCCTTTCCCTGTGGAGGAGCTCATGATGATGCTGTAATCCCAAAACCCCCACCAGGACTGCGAAGCCCCTAGCCTATTGCCCTTGGTTCCCACAATGCCCCAAGTGGGGCCTCGGACCTGCCAGCAGGCGCTCAGGGCTTCGGGCTAGGCGATGGGAGAAGGGGCATTTGTATCTAGCCTTAAAGGATGAGTAAGTTTTTCATTTTAAGCGCTAATGTTTATTTAACTTTCTGGTTGCAAAAGCAATATATGTGCCTATTGTAGAATGCTTGAAAAACACAGACCAGCACTGAGTTAGGCGGGGCCCTTTGGGTTGCATGTGAGGGGACGGCGATTGGAGTCCGCCTGGGCAGGTCACGCTGCCTTGTGACCAGGAGGGGCTGGGGTGTGTTTAGACACGTCTGGAAGATCTGGGTCCCCTCAGGTCCCTCTCCACCCTCAACCGCCCTTCTTTCCCTTGGTGTTTGTGTTTATCGATCTCAGGCTGCTCATCTCACTGGCCTCATAGCCTCACACGATCATGATCCAGGAGGAGTGAATTGCTCTCCTCCAGCGCCAGTTCTAACCCCCCAGGGAAGTGCTTTGATTGGCCTGGCTTGGATCACATGCCTAACTCTGGGCCAATCACTGTGGTCTGTGAGGTGGGCTCAGGTAAGAGGCTGGTGGGTCCCTTTGGGGCCACATGGCTAGAGCAGGTGGGGAGGTGAGGACAGGTAGATAGGTGGGGTGGGGTTTCCCAAAGTAGGGAGGGCAGACAGGGCCCCCACCCCAAATTAAGTGCTCTATTACTATAAAGAAGAAAATAAAAACTACTTGTTAAACCATGGTTAACATTTGGGTGTAGTTCGTGCTGACATATTTTTGACTCAAGAGGCAAACACCTCCATAGTTGTTTAGCAAAGGCATTTAACAGAAGAGGGAAATAGAATGGGATATAAACATATGGAAAGATGATGGACAGCACTGTAAACAGGGAAATGCACGTTAAAACCACAGTGAGACACAATTTCCTACTCATCAGATTGGCAGAATTGAAAATGTCTCCCCATCAGGGATGTGGGAAATGGGAATGCTCCATCTTGGTGCCACTACTTGGGAGAAAGTTCAGGGGCACCTCGTAAGGATGAAGACAGGCACACCGTGTGACCTTGGCATTTCACTATTGGATAAAAATCCCTAGAGAGAGGGAGCAGATATGGCTCAAGCAGTTGGGTGCCTGCCTCCCACATTGGAGGTCCTGGGTTCAGTTCCTGGTGCCGCCTAAAAAAGACGAGCAGACACAATGAGCTGACGAATGAGCAGACACAACAAGCAGGGTGCGGATGTGGCTCAAGCAGTTGGGCACCCACCTCCCACATGGGAGGTCCCGAGTTCGTTTCCCAGTGCCTCCTAAAGAAGACGAGCAGACAAAATGAGCAGAAACAATGAGCAGGCACAATGAGCAGACACAATGAACAGTGACACAGCGAGCAGACAGATGAAGGAGCCATCTCAGAGGGAGGGGGGTGGGGATAAAATAAAATTTCCAGAGACAATCTCACATGTGAGCAGAAGGAGACATAAGAGTCAGAGCATTTTATGGTAAAAAGTATTGGCAACAATTTCAGTGTTCATTAACCAGAGAAAGGATAAATAAAGTGTGGGATACCCAGAAATGGAATTCCTGACAGCAGTTAAAATTAATGAATGAGAGTTACACATCCTCAAGATGGATTCAACTCACAAACATATTGTTGGTTGAAAAAAATCAAGTTGCAGAAAGTCTCATTCATACTACTTACTAAATTGTAAAGATGTACAGGTATTTTATATTACTTATGGATATATACATGGAAAGTTAACATTGAAAATCATGCATGAGAATGATACCAACTTGGAAAGAGTGGCTATCTGGAGACAGAAGGGACTTCATAAAGAATTGGAGAGAGGCAAGCAAAAGGATTTCAATTGAATGTGTAATGATTTATTCCTTTAAAAATTGTCTAAAGCAAAATGAAAATAAAATTGGGATCACTTTTGTATGTATATATATATATATGTGTGTGTATGTATGCATATATGCATGTGTGCTTAATGCCCTGATTTTCACCTAACATTTTATAATGAACATGAAAGAATGATTTTCAGTGGCTGCATAATATCCCCCCCATGTGGATGTACCATCATTTATGAACCCATCTTCTGTGGTGGCATAAAGAGGTTGCTTCTATGAATACTGCAACAACTGTCGTTTTACAGATTTTTTTTTTTTTTTTTAGGGCAGAAAACTGGGATTACTGGGTCAAAGATTTGCACTAGTAAGGCTCCTGATCATTATTGGGTTGCAAGTGACAGAAAACCAGCTCAAACTGGCCCAAGTTAGAGGAGAAACGTGTTAGCTCATGGTGCTAGAAAGGCCGGGGAAGGATTGCTACCTTAAGGGGTGATCCAATGTCCTCAGGACTTCCTAGCCCCCTTGCCTCCTTCTCCCCAGCCCTCACCCTTACTCTCCTCTGTACCAGCTTCATGTTCAGATCCACCTTTCATAGGGCACAAAAGGCCTCCAGCAGCTCCAAGCACTCGCCATCTGTGTCAGTGTCCTAGTGCAGCTATAGCAAATGACCAACAACGTGGGGGGCTTAAAAGAACACACACCTATTCTCTCACCATTTTGGAGTCCAGAAGATGGCAGTTGGGGTGCCGGCAGGGCCCTGCTCTCCCTGGGGGCGCTAGGGGAGCACCTGTCCCTTGCCTCCTCTGGCTCTGGTGGCCCTTGCATTCCTTGGCTTGTGGCCCCATCACTCCCTGCTCCATCTTCACACAATTGTCTTCTCTGTGTGTGTCGCCTCTCCTTCCGCCTCTCTCATAAGGATACTGGTGATGGCATTTAGGGTGCACCAGATAATACGGGATAAACTCAAGACTTCAAGACCACATCTTTTGCCATAGAAGGTAAAACTCAGGTTCTGGGGACCAGGAAATGAATATATCTTTGGGGGGGGGGTCACTTTTCCAGCCCACACCAGCATCCTTAAGCTCAGAATCCCAGAGGACCAGCTCAGGCCAGAGTCCCAGGGGTGGGCTCTCATTGGCCAGCTTGGCTCATGCACCCATTCCTGAGTCCATCTCTGTGGCTGGGACACAGAGGGCCTTTGGTGGGTCAGGTCTGGGTTACATTCCCACCTTTCAGCTGGAGAGTGGGGCCAGCCTCACCTAATCACAGGGACTGGGCAGTATTACTGTGGGGTGGGGGGACGGGCAGCCTCCCAGAGAGTGGGTTGCCAGGAAAACAAATTACATATCTCCTAGAGTTGGGAAGGGATTTGGTGGGCATTCCAGACAAAATATACAGCAAGAGCCAAGGCTCAGAGTCAGGAACAACAAGGCATCATCATGGCCATAATAACCTCCCGCTTTTACTGAGCATGTACTATGTGCCAGACACTGTTCTCAGCATTTTGCATGTGCTAACCCATTTATTTCTTTACTACCCTGTGAATGAGACATATGGTTGTTATCCCTAATTTGACAGATGAGGAAACTGAGGCATGGAAAGGTTTCACAGCTTCCCAAGTTTTCACAGCTAAGAAGTGGTAGAGGCAGGATTTGAACCCAGGAGGTTGGTACCAGAGGCTGTGCTCCTAACCACTCTCCTTGATGTGATCAATAACAGAGTTTGGTGAGAATGTGGGGCTCATGTGGGAGATGGCCAGGATGGGTTGCTGGAGGTAGGCTATAGAAAGCCTCAGAGGTCAGGCTGAGGCATGGGGGCTCTATTTAAGAGATCATAGGAAAAAAAAAAAAAAAAAGAGAGATCACAGGAGGCCTGGGGAGGCCCAGGTAGCGCTTTGAGCCCATTCTGGGCACTGGGGGGTGGGGAGGCTCCTGGGAGGGCATGAGCAGGCGGCTTGTGTGGTGATGCGGCAGGAGTGAGGAGAGCCTGCAAAAGGGTCCAAGGGTTTAAAATTTTAGGTGCAGGGGAGTGCATGTGGCTCAGTCAGTTGGGTGCCTGCCTCCCACATGGGAGGTCCAAGGCTCAGTACCCGGTGCCTCCTAAAGAAAAAGCAGGCAGACAACGAGCAGACAGCGAGCAAAAGAGCAACAAGCAGACAATGAGCAGGTGGCAAGCAGGATCAATGAGCAGACAACGAGCACAAACAATGAGCAAAGACAGCAGGCAAAAACAGCAAGCAAACAGATAAGGGAGCCATCTGAGGGGGGGGAAACACAAGTTAAAAAAAAATTTAGGTGCTATGTAAAATAAAACGGTTTTAACTCAGACCATCCACATATCCAGAGTCACGGTTGTAGGTCCAGAATATTCTGGTTGTTGAGAGCTCCTGGTCTACATGTGGTATCAGTGCAGTGAAGCTCCCCAGGGGAGAGAGCAAGTCTCATGGAGTAATCTGGTCCTTTGATGACTATGGAACACTAATAAATAAAACTTTGCATTTTGTAGAACGTTTAGCTTTCCTAAGTAAAGCTTCTCACCTAACAACAAGCAGGAGAAGAGGAAGGATGTCAATTTGCCTAAAGGGGAAGTCGCTGTAATGTGAGGTTGAGTGACGTGACTGTCTTCAGACCGGTGGGTCTAGCTCTCCTGAATCACAGTCCTGTGATCGTTTAATGATACGAGTTATGAAAGTTACATGTTACTTCCTTAAAAATGAGAGATTTGATAATAAAAGGAGAGATCTTGATGTTTTATAAATGCTTGACAATTTTTTTTCCTATCGAGAAACACTAAAGGATTGATGTTAAGTAGTCTGTGCTGTAACTGGCTGTAGACGAGCATAATTACCCCACTATGTTTTTCTTTTCATTTTGGGAACCGCCCCGACCTAAGGGAGAGCACCTTGTTACAAGTGACAAACAGATTATATGACTGATTATCCAGTTTAAAGAAGAGTGGTAAATCTCTGCTATGGAACCTTAACAATATTTCACTTTTTAAAAAAATAGTGTGTCATCAGTAGCTATTTTTTTTAAGGAGGTACCAGGGATTGAACCCGGGACCTCATACATGGGAAGCAGGTGCTAAACCATTGAGCTACACCCGCTCCCCTTTTTTCTTTTCCTTTTTATCAATTTTATGAAGCAATGTATTAAGTAATCCTTATAGTTTACTGTATGTGAAGGTGAAGCTTTTAATCTTCAGATCCAAGAATTGAGTTCATTGATGTCAACAATTAAGGGAAAATTTATTTGAACCACAGAGCAAAGACATTGATTGTTACCACCTTGGTCAATTGCAGTATCTCAAATTGTCTTTTTACAATACAAGTATATCTTCTGTAAGATATCAGTGTATGGAAGTGACGTGAACTTTTGTCTTTCTATCACGCAGACAGAAATAGGACCAGTTTAGCTAAGAACTCTCTTGTGGTCTTTCTTAAATGGTATGAGTTGTAAGTTCTTTGCTTTCCAAAATTTTCTTCTGTTTCGCTTATGGAAAATGGTAAGTGATAAAAGTAAGACTAGGATGGAGAACCAACAGCCAAAGAATATCAGGGATTTCTTCTACAAAAGAAATAAGCAGACCATGCACTCTGTTTCTTTGAGTCTTGCTGCATCTAGGACTGTTGCTCTCAGAAGGAAAGCCATTGCTGTTAATCAGTTTGTTGTAAAATTGCATTGAGGATTTAGCTTTGAAGTCAGATGTGAAGAATCCAAATCTGGATTTAGATTTTCCTTCGGTCAACTTGAATGCATAATAGCCTTTGATTTTGACTTTGTCAATCAGGTATGCTGACAAATATCAGAAACGAACATTATTATTAATCACAAATGGACTATAAAATATCTTTGAATAAGAATCAAGTTTTCACTGAAACAAGCTCAAGTCTGATCATTAAAAAAGTCAGTGGTTCTCATTAAAAGGATTTTTAACATTTGTTCTTTTATGACCCATGTAAAGAAGATGAAAATCAGTATAATAATAAATGTAAGTTTAAAAAGAAAAAAAAGGGGGGTCCAAGTGAAAGGAGGGGCCATATCTGAAAGAAACCTTGGGGGACGAAACTGGCACGTCTCAGAGACTGACGGGACCCAGGGGACAAGTGAGAGGGCAGAGCCCAAGGTCCAGGACCTCTACCTTGGGGTCCCCTGACGGATGGGGGCAGTGGGGAAGAGGTCATCCTGAGTTGAGGTGAGGGTGGTAAAGCCCTTGGAATGAAACAGCCTTGCCCCAAGGAGGTCGCAGGTCACCTGTGAGGCCAGGATGGGCTGAGGCACTTCTCCGAGGGGAGGAGCTAAGAGAAGGTGTCTAGTCTTCCTACCACCCTCTGGAACTCCTCTAGAGAAGGAGAAGAGCAGGCGCTTTCCCCCGCATTTCCCAGCGGGTTACCCTCCCTTCCCTTCCTGGGTGCTCAGAATCCAGCCCTGCGGCCCCTCCCCGCCCTCCAGCGCCCAGTCTGGAACGTGCCCCTCCCTCCTGCCTCTGCCTCCCCCCAGCAGCACAGCGCCTCCAGTCTTCCCAGGGAGCAGGGAGCCGCAGGTAGGTGGACTACTTATCAGGTGCAGGGGAGGGCATGGTCAGAGAGGAAGCTGAGGAGGCCGCAGGCTCAAGGCTGTGCTGCCTTGTCTCTGGCTTCCTCCTCCTTCTGGGACGTGCCCTGGGCCAGTGGCCTGCAGGCCAGTGAGGCCACTCCCAGGGGGCTGAGCCTGAATGCCAGCTGCCTCACCCAGCAATTCCTTTGGGAAACCTGCAGAACAGTGTTTGGATTGAAACTTTATTTGGGGGAAGAGGATGTGGCTCAAGTGATTGGGCTCCCGTCCACCATATGGGAGGTCCAGGGTTCGATTCCTGGGGCCTCCTGGTGAAGGCAAGCTGGTCTGCGCAGAGTGCTGGTGCAGCAAGATGATGCAATAAGAGACACAGAAGAGAGACAATATGAGACGCAGCAGACCAGGGAGCTGAGGTGGCGTAAGAGATTGAGCGCCTCTCTCCACTCCAGAAGGTCCCAGGATAGGTTCCTGGTACTGCCTAAAGAGAAGACAAGCAGACACAGAAGAACACACAGAGAGCGGACAGCGAGTGCAAAACAATGGGGCAGGGGGAAGGGGGCGGAGGGGGTGAATAATAAAATAAATAAAACAATCTTTAAAAAAAACAACTTTATTTGGGAGACAGAGATTTTCTGGGGACGCTGGTTTTTAAAATTCAAGATGCTGGGACCTCCCCACTCCCCCAAATGTAGCTCAGATAGAAACCAAGCTTTGGCCTTCCTTGGACCCTGGGCTGGTGGGAGACCAGGGCCTTCCTGAGGTCCACCACCTGCCTCTGACTCCCCCACTTGACTTGAACTGCCTTGACTGCTCAGGCCACCAAGGCCTGGTGAGAATGTGGGCTGGGACTCCCAGACCCCAAGAGCCCCCGCTCCTGTTCCCCAGACAGGCACGTGCAGACACACATGCTCATACACGTGTACCTGGCTCTTCGGTCCTCCTGACAGGTCAGGTAAACTCTCCTGTGTTTCCACAGCTCCCTCCCAGGCCAGGCCTCAGCCGAGGGAAGTCAGGCCACACAGGCCAGCTTGGGGGGCCCCTTGGGAACCTGGAGCTGGGCTCCGAGATGCGTGCTGGATTTCCGCTGACAGATGCAATCTCATGAGATTTGGAAGGCAGAGGTGAACAGCTCCCCAGTCCTTTTGGCCGTTTGCTGATGCAGGTAGGGTCATGGGCACACAGGGTATTCCTTTGGCCAAGTTCCAATGTCCAGTCACCAGCTTTCTAGGAGCCCAAAGCAGGTGCGGTGGTGACAGTGGCTTCTGGGTCCTGAATTGAGGCTACAGTGGCGTGTCCCATGGGGGCTCTCGGTTCCCCATCTTCCTGATGGGGGTAGGGTGGCATCTCCTCTGGCGGGTCAGTTCAGAAGTGATGTTCCCCGAGTCACTCCTGGGGGACCAACCAGAGCCGACGCTGATGGCTTTGTAAGCCCCTAGTCCCTGTATTGATTTCCTCTCTGCTTAAAACCCCCACGTGGCTTCTGATCTCTTGTCCTGAACCTTGAGTGAAACCGACACAGATGCACTTTGTGCTACAAGCCTGGACTTTGGGCACTAAGCTCAGAGATCACGAGGGGTCCTCAGGATGAGGGCAGCCAGGAAGGACAAGATGAAAGAAAAATCGCCAGCACCGAGGTCAGCAGGGAGGACGCCAGCCCCGCCACCACCTGGGCAGGGAGCAGCTTTCTCCCTCTCTGAAGGTTCCGGTGTCCGAGATCCCTGGCTACAAGGATTCTTGTGTGGTCCCATGACATGCTGAGATGTTAACTCATATTCCTCGGGAGCCCGCATCCCCGTTCAGTAGTCAGCAAGATAGCTGCTGCCTCAGGGAAGGGATGACTCAGCATAAAGAGAGAAATAGTCAGTTGCCTTTGAGTTTTGAAATACCAGTCCTTAAGGGAAAAGAGAAATGTGTATAAACAGTCGAGTAGATTTGGGGGCACGTGGGATGACATAAGAGCAAGTGTCCTACATTTCTTCCCCCATCCTGTCCCCTCTCCATACACATTTTTTTTCTGGACTAGGAGTCAGGGAAGGGAAAGTAAGCAGGGCACAGAAGACAGCTGGGGCCTGGGAAAGATGGGTCCTGCGGTCACCATGGGGCCGTGTAGCTCGGTGCACTCTGCCACTAGATTCAGTTGCTCAGAGTCCCAGTTCTAAATCCCTCGAATCTGATTGACTTAGTTCATCTTTTTCAGCCCCCAGTCAGAAATCAGTTACCACAACTATGTGATTATACCAAATACCACTAATTGTACACTTTGAATGAATTGTATGTTTTATTAATATGTATCAATAAAATTGATTTTTTAAAAAATATCAGTGACCAGCCTCTGAGGAGACTGCCTTTGGCTTGGGTGCCCATCTCCGGTCTAATCAGCCAGGAGCTGGGTCTGTGCTTTGAGGCTTGGGTGTCATTCAGGGACTGGGCATGCAGGAGGCACAGCAGACACATCTAGTACCTAAATGTGCAGGGCCTGTTTATATTTATATATTTTTGTGGCTCCTTTACCTCATCGACCCATAATGGGGCCACTGAGGTTCCACCTCTAGGGAACTCAGAGTTTTGCCGATGGAATGGTTATTTTTCTTTTCTTTTTTTAAGATTTATTTTCATACCTCCCCTCCCCCCTTCCCCGTTTGCTGTTTTGTGTCCATTCGCTGAATTCTCTGTGTCTGTTTCCTGCCCTCTCTTCTCATCCTTCTCCTGTCTTCACCAGGATTCGATCCCAGGGACCTCCGATGTGGGAGAGATGCATCCTACCACCTGTGCCACCACAGTTCCTGGTATTTTCAGTGCATCTCGTCTTGGCTCTCCCGTGTCTCTCTCCTGTTACATCATCATCTTGCTGTGTGGCTCGGCGGGGCCTGGCACGCCTGCGTGCCGGGCCTAGTGGCACACACGCCTTCTATATTTTTTTAATTTTACCAGGAGGTCCCGAAAATCGAACCCAGGTCCCGCCATATGGCAGACAGACATCCAACCATTTGAGCCACATACGCCCTGGTTGTACGCTTTTGAATTCTTCTATGTTGCAGGAAACCACTGCTTCATTAAGAATCTCAGATATTCCAACAGCAAATTTCACACCCCGGTTTCTGCTAATGCTGTGTGAGCTTGGGTCTGTCACCAGTGTGCCCTGTGCCTCAGTTTCCTAACTTGCAAATACATATACCTTTTGGGAGGCTTATATCAAATTCAGCCACATAAAAATGCTGTGTAAAAGTCCACAGTTGACCCTCTGAGTGAGCTCTGTCCTCTTCTTGCCCTTCTTTCCCACAGCAAGGTCCCAGCCCCAGGCCTCCACCCACAGCCCCCTCCAGCCCTGGGTCGAGCGTCTCGGCCAGGGACCGGGCCAGGGATGGCAAGGTGCTGATGGAGCCTTTCTCCCTCTGATGGTTGGCCCGCAGGCTGGAGTTGCAGTTCCAATTTGCCTTCCATTTGGACAGCCGCTTTACCCACAATTCAGCCTGTCAGGGCCACAAATCACTCTGCACAACCAGGCTGAGGAGGTGGTGGGGAACCGGGCATTGAGATGGGTGGCAGGGGGCACAATGGCAGCTGTAGGTCCTGGGCTAGGCAGAGGGCCCATGGGGAACAGAGACTGCCCGTACCTCGTGGGGTTGGGGTGTGGATTCTAGGAGGTTTGGTCCATCCCGGGCATTCCTTTCCCTCCACACCTACCTAAGGCAAGCTCATCCCCCTCCCCATGGTTCTAGGTGGCCCCCCTATATCCAGTCCTAATCTCACATGCCCCTCCGAGCTCCCTGCCTAGGCATTCTTCCATCTCCCTGGAAAGAAGTATGATGGACTCTGCACTTATTGCCCAATGCCCCAAGCTGTCCTCTGGCCCAGCTCAGCCATCCTAGATCCACTTGTGCTTAGAAATCTCCAGGGCCTTCCGTTGCTCCTGCCCCATGGCCCAACCCCGTGGAAGTGGTTTTGAGGCCCTTTTTGGGACTGACCTATGTCCAGGCCATCATGAGAGTCAGGGCTAGTCATTCATTCATTCATTCCAAAAACATTCATTGACCATTTACTATTTGCATTATGAGAAAAACCATGGCACCCCCAGTCCATTGAGGATGGCAGCTCTTTTTTTTTTTTTTTTTTTACCGGGAGGTCCCGGGGATCGAACCCGGGTCCCTCCATATGGGAGACGGACGCCCAACCAGTTGAGCCACATCCGACCCCCAGGATGGCAGCTCTTAATCAAATAGACAGCTCCTTCAAACTGAGACAATGGCTGAGCAGGGAAGATCCTGGGAGCAGTGGGGGTGTGGCACTGGGGAGGTCTGCCAGGTCCACAGTATCCCTCCGCTTCTTACCTTTAACGTGCTGCTTAGGCTTGCCTCCTCCTGGAAGCCTTCCCTGATTGACTTCCATTAATGGGCACTTCATGATGGGTCTCTGGAATCAAGACTTCTGGTGGTATCTTTCTGTTACGAACAAGGACTCCCAAAGGAGAGGCTCTCTCCAATGCGGGGGTAGGGCGAGTGGGGAGATGGGGGAGGGGGCAGGGAGCCTGCCTGCCCATGTATGGCCTGGGGACCACCAGTGCCTCCTCAGGACTCAGCTCAGATGCTTCCTCCTCTAGGAAGTCTTCCTTGGCATATGGCTTGGGCCTGGAGCCCCTGCTTTGCCCCCCATACACGCACCCCAGGCTTAGAGAGCATTGGAGCCACCCTCCCTCCACCAGGTGCCTCTGGGGCTTTCTGCTTTTCTCAGGGGCCAACAGTTATTTCCCAAAGATCTCTTCTGCAGTTGGGCTCCTGCCCCTGGGGCTCCCCCAACCTCTGCCCTGGGCTAATGATGATGTAGAGGCAGAGGCAGCAGCCCTATGATCTACTGCAGCTGCCTCCTCCTTGATGGATTTTCCAGACTCAGCTATCACTTTCCCCCGCCTGGTCACAGTGTCCACCCGGGTCCCTCTCACCGAGGTTGCCGGACCTGGTGCAGTTGCTGCTTAGAACGATCTGGACGGGCTGAGCTCCTGGCTTCCCGGCCAGGCCAGGCCCTGGGAGGTGGCTGGGGGTGAGAGCCGTGGCATCCATGGATTTCAGGGGCAGGACCCAGAGCCCCACGGGGCTAGAGGAGCTGGGCTTGGGGAAAGGGAGGGCTGCTGGGTGACTCAGAGCTCAGATCCATCAGTTTACCTCACTGCAGAATGGGTAGAGGCACTCCCACCTTCCTACGTTCTAGGGACTGGAACTTGGAGGGGTGAAGCCTGGGCACCAGCAAGCGTCCCCCAATCCTTGGAGTCCGGGTAGCAGAGATGGCCCTTCACCCCTCCGGGTCAGGCCAGAACATCCCCCCCGATGAACTCCTAGAAACAGAGCAGGCCCACATTTCAATCGCTCCAGGGTGTGAACATCTGCTTTCAGACAAAAACCAAACTGGGGGCCAGCTGTTCTCTGTAGAGAGGAATTCATTTTTAGGATCTTCAGCAATGCAATTTGCTGGTGAATTTCAACAAGGATCCCTTTTCCCGGCATTGATTTATGCTCCCGACCTTTCAGGCACTCGTGGCTTGGATAAAGGGAGGACAGAGCGCATGAGAGGCTGGTCTGTTTCGCTGTCCGCCCACCAGACACGTGGGAGCTGGCAGGAGTTGGGAGGCGGCTGCCGGGGTGGGCTCACGTGCTGGCTTCTGGGGTGTGGGGGGCGGTTCTGATACTTAGAGACCTGGGGCTTGGAACTTGGCAACAGCCCCATGCTTGTAGGAGCCGGCAGAAAAAGCTGCTTCCGCCCCTGAGGCTCCGCTCCCCTCCTCTCTGGCTTCTTTCAAAGCCCTCCCTTTTGAAGAGCCCTGTGTTTCATCTCCCCTCTCTACCTCTCTCTACTCTTTCCCTCTGCCTCCCTCCTTTTTTTTTTTTTTTTTTTTTTTAATTTGAACCCGGGACCTTGTATGTGGGAAGCCGGAGCTCAACCACTGAGCCACATCGGCTCCCCTGAGTTGTTGTTTTTGTCTGTTTGCTTGTTGTTTGTTTTTATTTTAGGAGGTACCAGGGACCGAACCCGGGACCTCATATGTGGGAAGCCGGGGCTCAACCGCTTGAGCCACATCCGCTCCCTCCCTCCTCTTTTGCTTCCTGCCTTCTCCCAAACCTCCCTGAACTGGTCCATCTCCACTAGCCTTCACCCTCCTCCACCCTGCCCAGGGTGGGTCTGCATCAGCAGCCCCACTCCTTTGGGCTCCTGGTTGGGTTTGGCCAATGGGAGGGGCCAGCCGGAAAGTGGAGGTGGGGACACTACGTGTCGGGGTGTTTATTCCTTAGGTCCCGCCCTGCCGGGCTGACAGCACCAAAGGCCCTGGACGCTCCTTCCGGGCAGCCTCGTCCACATCCATCTCCCTTCCTTTTCCCTTCAAGCCCACGGGTGGCCGTGATACCCCCCATGCTGTCAACCCCCAGGTGTGGCACCACCCCGGCTGGTGTCCCCGAATTGTGCACACTCCTTTGGCAAATGGTCCCTTTTCTAAACCCTCCTTGTCTCCGTGTTTGAGGGGCCGTGTGTTTCCTGACTCTCCTTCCACCCGCTCGCCCCTTACTCTCTGGTCCTCTCCCTTTACCTTTTTCTCTTATCTGTTCTTCCCGGGTTACCTACTTCCCTGTTGGCCCTCTCTGGCTTTGTTCCTGCTAGGAGGGGGTTGGATGGGCAGAACCCGAGCCTTGTGGGCCAGGCTCCTGGGGTGATGGTGGCCGGCAGGGCCTGGAGCCCTGGGTGAGGTGAGGCCCCTCCTCCACTGAAATTCAGTTCTAGTTGATTTGGCCAGGGCTGCTCAGGCCCTGGAGGGATGCTTCAGGTTGGCCACGCCCTCAGGAAGCAGATTTATAAAGTAGACTCCCCCTGGCAACATATCTAACAGAGAGTCACCGACCTAACGGGATAGGCGTTTCCAGTTATTTTCCCAAACACTCCCTTCCAGGGGACAAGCTTGGCTTGGAAGGAGAAATTTGGTTCCTTGCAGCATTTTCCACAAAATATTAATTCCATGAAATGCGCCTTCCATGGTCAAATAAGTCAGAGAAATATTGCCTTCTATAGATTCCCACTGGGCACCGTTCTGTCAAAGGCTCTGAAAAGCCCTGCAGTAAAGAAGATCCTATTTAATATGTGTTTGGCCCAGTGTCCCCAAAGCAGGACCAGGAAACCAAATACTTCCTCTCTCCCCCTACCCCCACCCCAAGGAATCATTTCCTGAGACAAGGGTTCCACAGAAAACATTTTGGGAGACCTTGATCTCATGCCCCCTCTGCACTGGGGAAAAATAAGAACTCCTGGACTGGAGTCCTGGCTCAGGCTCTCATTGGCAGTGAGGTTTGGGGAAAAGCATTTACCATCTTTCAAGTCTCAGTTTCTTCATTTCTAAAAGGAGAAGAATGCGTTTCTCTGAGGATTCAAGATGACAATCATATCTTAGTCAAGACTTTCTTTTTAAAATTAATTAATTAATTAATTTCTCTCCCCCCTCCCACCTCGTTGTTTGCACTCGCTGTCTGCTCTGTGTCTGTTTGTTGTGTGCTCGTCTTCTTTTTAGGAGGCACCAGGAACCGAACCCAGGACCATTCCACATGGGAGGGAAATGCCTAATCTCTTGAGCCACCTCCGCTCCCTGCTTGTTGTGTCTCTCATTGTGTTTCCTCATTGTGTCTCTTTGTTGCGTCATCTTGTTGCATCATCTTGTTGCATCAGCTCGCTGTCTTGTTCATCTTCTTTAGGAGGCACCGGGAACCGAACCTGGTACCTCCGGTGTGGTAGGCAGGTGCCCAACTGCTTGAGCCACATCTGCTTCCCATTAGTCAAGACTCTTGATTGCAAATAACAGGATTCAGGTTAAGTAAAAACAGGAATTTATTGGAAAGCTGCTGGGTGTGTTTGAGGCACCTCAAGGCAGGAGTGCAGCATTAGGGCTGAGAACCGGGGCCAAGTGGTACCCTCCAGTGTCCACACTCCACCCCTCATCTCTGTTTCTCGCTGTACATCTGCTTCCTCCGTCTTCATCTGCAGACCATGTTCACTGCTTCCAGGTGTGGGAGGCCAGAAGCACCCACCCCCGGCCCCCACAGCAGCCTCATCTCCTGAGTCCCATCATCTCTCCCTTGCTACAGTTGGATGGAGACTAGCTTCCTTCAGGACAAATTCCAAATCCCTAGGAGAGAGAACCTGATGGAGTCAGCTGTTCACGTGTCTACTCCTGAGCAACTGTGGCCAGGGGGACGGTCCCTCTGGTTCAGGAGCAGTTCTCAGCAAACGGTATAGTTGGGACACAGGCTGAGCAGATGCCTCCCAGGATGCCTGCTGCAGTGTGCAAAGTGACTGAAAGCAGGGTAAGTGCTCAGTGAGTGCCGCCCGTATGGCTAAGAGAATTCTGTGACCCTGGCTAAGAAGGAAGTGGGGTTTTGCAATAACAAGGACCCCTCTGGAAGAGCTCCACTCCACCCCCAAATGCACTGGTTCTCAGACTTTCAAGTGCACACAATCACCTGGGCACAGGACACAGAAATGTTACCCAGAAAGAGGAAAAATCAATATTTCAGACTATATTAAAATTAAGAACTTTGGCGCATCAAAAGACATCATTAAGAGTGAAAAGGCAAGACACCAGGCTGAAGAAGATACTTCCAATACATATATTCAACAAAGGACTGGAATCCAGAATATATAAAGAATTCCTATAAATCAATAAGGAAAACACAGATAATCCAATAAAAATATTGGCAAACGATCTGAACAGACACTTCACAAAAGTGGATGCCCAAATGACCAACAAACATTAGAAAATGTGCTCAACATCGTTAGTCATCAGGGAAATGCAAGTCAAGGCATCAAATACCACGACACTCCAAAATGGCTGAAATGAAAAGAGAGATGCACCAAGCGTCAGAGAGGACAGGGAGCAACTGGAACGCAGACGCTGCCAGTGGAACTTTAAATTGGTGCAGCCGCTTTAGAAAATCGTTTTTCAGTATCTGTTAAACCCAAACACATGCACATCCTGCGATGCAACAATTCCACTTAAAGCTATATACTCACCAGAAATGGTCCACCGAGATCTGTGTAACAAAATTTTCAAAGCATCACTGTTTTTGACATCCCAAAACAATCCAATGCCTATCAACAGTAGGATGCAAATAAATTTTGGCACAATCATAGACAGGAATGCCACTCAGTCGTGAGAGTAAATGAACCACAGCTGCACATAACAACATGCATGAATCTCACAATGCTGAGTGAAAAAAAAGACAGATGCAAAAATGCCTGTATGATTCCATATATAAGAAGTTCAAAAGCTTGCAACACTGATCAATGCCGTTAGAAGTCAGAATGTTGCTAACCTTTGGGGGGGTTGGTGATTGGGATAGTGCAGAAGGGTGAGGTTCTGAGGAGCTGTTAATGTTCTGTTTCTTGATCTGGCTGTAGATTAAATGTGCATAATTTGAGAAATTGAATTGAGCCATTCTCTTATGACTTGTACACTTTTAGTATTTCGATTCCACTAACGAAACTTATGAAAAAAACAAACAGAAACCTAGAGAAAATGCAGATTCCTATGGCTCACCCTTAGAGATTCTGATTCAAGTCTCTGACAGGACCTAGGAATCTGCATTTTCACAAACTCCCCAGGGGATTCTGAAGCAGCTGGTGTCTGAGAACTGCACTTGGAAAGCCCAGCCCTGGCTTGTGGGGGGAGAGGGGGAGGCCACCCAGTTCACCGAGGTGCTAAGGGAGTGGTTGAGGGCCCCAAGCTGGAGATGGGGATGTGGAATGGGCAAGTGGGAAGGGTCAGGAGGCTGGGGGAGCAGCCGCTCTCCAGAGCTCCCTCAACAGAAAACACAGTGTGTAGACCCTCGGGCAATACTTGCCAGAGGACAGGGTGTGCCAGGCTTTCTGTGGGTGGGGTGTGGGTGGCAGGAGGGCTCCATCCACACTCCCAATTATGTGGCCCTGGGCCTCAGTTTGTCTTGTTGAATGTGGGGAGACCTCTTTACAGCCTCATATCTGGCTTCTAGCCTGGATTCCAGTTCTGGTCCTGCCTCTGAGTAACCGTAGGGTTGTTCATGCACAAAACAAGGAGCTGGGACTAGACCTCCACACCTATGGCTCATGTTTGTTTGTTTTTTTTGAAGTTCCAGGTTCAGGGATTGAACCAGGGACCTTGTATGTGGGAAGCTGGCGTTCAACCACCGAGCCGTATCCGCTCCCCTGAGTTGGTTTTTTCATTTGTTTGCTTGTTGTTTGCTTTTTGTTTTGTTTTTAGGAGGCACTGGGAACCAAACCCGGGACCTCCCATGTTGGAAGCAGGCGTTCAACCGCTTGAGCCACATCCGCTCCCCAACTGCTCATGTTAAACACTCTGAGCAGCGGAGCATGAGCTCCTGGAGGCAGGGCGGAGGTCTTACCTTGGTTCCCAGCCCTCCCCACAGCGCTGGCACAGAACATGTTGAATGAAGCCTTTCAGGGCCTCCTTGCTCTGACCCGCTGGATTCCAGTTCCTTCCTTTCCGGGATTAGCACAAGGAGGGATGCTCGGGTCCCCAGGGTTAAGGGGGGCTTTGAGAGGCCACCCTGGCAGCCACCTCCAGCCACGCTGTCTCTCCCAGTGGATGAGTTAGGAACTGATGGCTTGGGAAGGGCAGCCCAGCCCTGGGCGCCCCTTGGAGCCGACAGGGGCAGGCCTCTGTTAATTGAACGTTTAATTAATTTTCCCAGAGGTGGCTGCAGCCGGTGCCTTCCCTCTGCCATCTGGCCATTTGTCTTCTCCTGGTGGGACCACCCTCTGCCTGCCTGGGGGAACCCTGGCTGCTCCTCTGTCTGGGCCCTGAGCACTGCCAGCCTTCCAGCTCGAACCTCCACTCTCCTCGCTTCCCACCCCAGGGGGCTCCTTCCTGGGCCCCTCTTCCAGGTCCCCGTGCCCCAGGGGTGCTTCTCATCCCTCAGGCTTCAGGATTACTGCAAGCCTTGGGCATTTCCACACAGGCCCTGGGGTGTCACCAGATACACCTGAGGGGCCCACGAGAATGTTCCTGAGTGGGCAGGGCTGAATGCTGGTCATTCCCGGGGACTTGGGGTATCAGCCTTCATGCCCTACCGCTCTGTGAGAACAGGGCGCCCCTTCAGACCAGACTCCAGAGCGCAGGGGGTGGTCCCAAGGGATTTGCTGGCTATGATAGGCAGGTGGGGGAGAGAAGGGGTTGCCCAGAGGTCAGAGTCCCAGGGAGCTCCTGCGAGGAGCAGGCATGGAGCTCAGGGCCATTCATCCCTCATCAGACTTTAATGCTCAGCAACAACCTGGGATAGATGTGTGGCTCCATTTTACAGATGGAGAAATGGGAAGGCAGGCGGTTAATCGGTTTAATCCATACTCCACTGTTGGCAGGTGGCCACTCCAGAGCTGGCTGCTCTGCAGTCTACACAGCCTCTGGCTAAAGGCACTTGTGAGTTCATCTGGTCAATCTGGGACGCAAAAGTGCTTCCAGCACTTCTCCAGGGAGGAAGGACTAGAAACTGGTATTCTGCAGGCTGCGTCCTTGTGCGGTTTCCTGCTTTATCTCTCCTTCCAGACCAGGCTCAGCTGCCCGGGCACTCCCAGAGTGGGAAGAGGGCAGTGTGGGCCAGTGGTGAGCGCCCCAGCTGTCAGGAGACATAGGCTCTTGCCTTGCTCTGCTGCTGACCTGTTGAGCGACCATGGGTTTTCCCCTTGGGCTTTGGTCTCCTCGACTGCTGACTTCCCCAGCTGCTGTGAGCCTCCCATGGGGTGCATGAGGGGGGCTGTCCATACGATTGGTTCAGGGTGCCCTGGCACCAAGCCTTCCCTTTCCTTGTCTCCTGCTGTCCCATCCACACCCGGAAACTCACAGATCTGGGCTCAAGGCTCAACTCTGCTATCTACCCTCTGTGTGACTTTAGGTAACTTGCCTAATCTCTCTGAACTTCACCTGCCCACCCACTCCAGGGCAGGTTTGTGATGAACCAGGATGACCCAGGCAGGGCTTTGCCCAGGGACAGAGCTGGGGCTGGTGAGGGCTGGGGTTCAGGTTGGTTTAGGGACAGAAATTCGATCTGGGATTGGGATTGCTGTTAAAGTTAAGGTTAGGCACAGAGCTTTTGGTTCAGGGTTGGGACTCATGCCTTGAACGCTGCTTGGTTGAGGGGTGGGGCTAGGGTTGAGGTTGGGTTGGGGTCTAGAAGAGGGGTTGTTGAGTTAAAGGCCAAGATTGGCTCTGTGGTGGCCCCAGGAGGAATGGGAAGTAGGAGTGGGCGTGTGAGCTCGGGCCCGGCTCTGCCCTGGCCCACTGCAGGGCCCGGGGTCATTTGGCCTCTCTCGGCCTCCTTGTCTGCAGAAATGGGGTTGTCGCTCCTGTCCCGCACCCTAGACTCTGACAACACCAGCTGTCATGCTCTCGAGCGGTTCCCACACGGTAGATGACTTGGTGATGTTCTCCGTGCATTATTTTCTTCAATTATGACCAGCCAAGGAGAGAACTGATGCACAATTACTGTGCAAAGCTACAAGCGACTGTGAACTAGAAGATATGTGAGGCTTAGGCATGTGTTGGACGTTAGTTCCCCCCCCCCCCCCCCGCTTTCTGGATGAGATCAGCACCACCTTCCAGTTGTGCCCCCAAATAACATGGTGTTTGCCCTCAGGGGATTCTGGCTGCAGACCTGGGGCAGGGGAGACGGGATCAAAACTGCCTCCCCACTCTCCAGATGGGTTTTGGGGGGTGCCCCCACCCCAGGTGCCACCGCACCTCCCCACTCCCCTGGCACCTCTATAGAGACCCTTCCTACAGCAAGGAGAGCTATTAAATAGGACAACCCGGGTGTACAGACCCCAGAGTGCCTGGCACGACCCCATAAGTGCGCTGGCTGCCAGCCCCAGCCACTCTGTCCCCTCTGCTGGCACAGCCTCTAGCCCAGGACCCCGGACCCCAGAGGAGAGGGCGGAGAGCTGGGCTGGGCACCTGGGCCCTCCTGAGCTGGACTCTTAAAGCTACTCGGGAGCAGAAGCCACAAAAAGGGGCAGGGTTGGTTTTTTTTTTTTCTGGCTCTGAGTCCAAAGTCAGGGGTGCATCATGCCTACCCACCCCCAATCTCCTTTTTGCACATAGTTTTCGATGTGTCCCCTCTCCTGGCAGGGATGCATGACTGCTGGTGTGGCCCCAAGGTGAATGTGGGGCACTGCCCTTGCCCTCGCCTTGCCTGGAAGCCTCTGCATCGTCTCCATCTGCTCGGGGTAGGTTGATATTGTCACTTATTGTGGTGGCTTCTTGAGTCCTCAAGGGCTGGCACACTGACTCAACTCTGGCCGTAGAGACCTCCATGCAGGTCCTGGAGTGAGCCCCAGGCCCTCCCATTGCAGTCGCCTCTGCCTGGAATGCTGCCAATCCAGCCACCCACTCCTATATCCACCCTTGGGGCCCCAGGGGCAGAAGCTTGGGGACGTCTGGGTTGGGGTCTCTGTAAACCAGACACAGGCTCCGTGGACCGAGCATTCCCTGTGTGCCCGTGCAGGGGTACAGACATCGGCTGTCACTTGGCCCTGTCACCTCAGTCTTCACATCTGGGGTGACAATGGGCTGTGAAGTCCCTTTTGGCTCTGACATTCTGGGTCAAGATCAGCTGGGGTCTGGCCAGAGAAGCAGGCACCGAATGAGAAAGGAGGAACAGTGTAGTCTGTAAGAGAGCAACATGAGGCCCACAGGGTGGGAGTGGGGGGCTCAGGAAACACCTAGCCCTGCCTCACCACTGTGGAGACCCACAGGACATCTCTCCCGCAGATGAGTCGCCCCAAGTCTGGGGAGCCTGGATGTGCCCTGAATAGACACCAGAGGGCGTTGTCTCCTTGTGAACGTGGCTGAATTTACACTCTGGGAAGGGGTAGATGCTGGGAGGGGCACATGCATGCCCTGCTTTTTGGGTGGGTGGGCTTGGGCCAACTGGCCAGCCTCCCTGTCCTAGGGCCTGCCACAGACCCTCTGGGAAGGGTCTTGGCTCATCCCAGCCAGAAGCATCAGCTTTGGACTTCCTGATTGGGCATGAAGAACCCTGAGGCTCAAGGGGTAGAGACAGGGTGAGGGAAGCTATGGGGGTGAGGCTGGGATTAAACAGCCATCTTGGGCAGTGGGTGCCTTGCCCCCACTTTGTGCTGGGGTGGTAATTTTATGAAGCCACTTGCCTACCCCTCCCTGCAACACTGAGTGCCTTAACTTCTGCATGGGCCTTGCTGGTTCCAGAGACCATTGCTGGTCCCAGCAGACCTTTTATACCCCTCCACTTAAATTTGGGATGTTCCAAATCAAACTGGGGCTCATGAACTGAGAAGGGATTTTTGTTCTGCTATTGGGATGAAGGTATCTGGGAGACAGAATCTGGGACTTCTGGGTTCCATAATAGCTAGGTGCTTAGGACCCATTGAGGCATGCTGCCAACAACTCTGGCACGGGGGCGGGGGACATGGTACTCCTAGGGGCCCCTTGCAGCCTCCTACTGCAGTGCCCTGTCTGCTGGCCCTAGCCTGGTGTTTGAGTATCAGACTTGAGCCCCTCTGCGTGTGGAATTCTCTCTGCCTCTAGGCTTGGAGGACACAGCTGCCAAGCCTCTCACACTGAGCTGCTGGCTCTGGGGCTCCAAACTGCCTGGACGTGAGCCCTGGCACTGCTCCTTAAAGCCAAGGGTTTGGAGGCCTCAGTTTTCTCATCTGCAAAATGGAGAGAATGAGAAAGCAACCTCTTTGGTTGTAAGACCAAGGAGACAATGCAGGCAAGGCCCTGAGTGAGTAGCAGATGCACCAGCAAGGGCCCAGGGTCTTTCAGTTCTTCTTTTTGACAGATATGATAGTGGAGAGAAAGGCCCAGAATTTGAAGTCAGACCAATCTTGTTCAGTCCCTGAAACTTGTTGGCTGTGTGTCCTTGGCCAGGTCTGTTGACTTCAGTTTGCTCATCTGTAAACTGGATTTTAAAAACTCCCTACCTTCCTAGATCCTTGTGGCTCTGCATTTAGCACGTGGCTGATGCTCAGTATCCACTTCTCCTCCTCTCCTCCTCCTCCCTGAACTTGGCCTCACACAGGCAGGCCTGGTCCCAGTCTCAATGGGTTGCTTTGCAATCAGATGAGACAACAGGTGGGAAAGCTCTTTGCCAACTGTAAAGGGCTCTGCATGTGTGAGGAGTTACAGTGCTGCCCATATTGGACATGCAGGGAGCCTGAGAGGACGTGCCCGCTGCCCCGATAGAGCCCTGCAGGAGCAGTGTGTCCTTGGCCCACCACCGCCTTCTGAGCCAGCCTGGAGGCTGCTCCCAGCAGCGCTCTTGCCTCTCCATCCCAAATGCCATTTCCTCCGATCTAAATGCCATTTCCCCTGTCTGGGCTGCAGCCGCTGTCTGCTGTCTGGGGCGGCTGGAAATTTCTCAAACGTCGCTTTGATTTATGGCTCTAGTTAATTCTCGAGGAGGCCCGTGAGATGCCCTGAGCGCCTGAGCCTCAATGGGATAAATCATTTAACAGGTGGTTAAATATTCTTTAAGGTCTGGGGAGCACAGGCAGGGGATAGGTTGGGGGAGGGCAGGGTGCCCAGGCTGCTAGAGATTTGGCAAATTTCTAAATGGAGAAAGAGAAGACAATGCAGCCACTTCAGAGCCCGTGAGGGCAATTTGTCCTAAAGTGGAGGCTGGAGGCAGCACCTGGGGGCCCCTTCCTACCCCGGGGCCCAGGAGGCTGGGCACCCGGGCAAAAGAGGGTGGTGGTAAGCCAGGGGCAAGAGGCAGAGGTCCAGGTAGCCTGCTGTGCATTGGGGCAGACAAGGCTCCTTGCCAGCCGTGTGCTCCAGATGAGGTCCACAGGCCTTGGAAGCTTCCAGTTAGGAGTGAGAACTCTGAAACCACCAAATTCAGGGCCAGTCATGCAGACTGGCCAGCCGATCTCAGAGAGGATGCCTAGTGGCATTCAAGTATGAAATCGCAGTGGGCTGCCAACCAAAACAGAGCGGAACTGGCACTCTGAGACCCCAGAATTGCTCCTATACCTCCCATCTGCATGGAGCTTTATGGTTTTAAGGCATATTCTCGTCCTTGATAACATTTAACCCTCCCTACAAGCTCCAAGATCACATTGTACTGAAGAGGAAATAGGCTCAGAGAAGCTGAAATCCTGCTTGGGGGCGGCACAAGTTAGAAGTGAGATGAAGGCCAGGGGCTTGGAGGAGGACACTCACCCAAAGGGAGGAAGCTGCAGGGGTGTCAGGAATGGGCCTGAGAAGGCACCTGAGCCGAAGTGCCCGGTTTACAGATGAAGAGACTGAGGTCCTGAGAAGGGAGGAGACAGGCCCCAGGGCAGGGAGGACAACAGTGGAGATGGGAATGAGGTCCTCTGCAGGAAGGCCCGAGGGCAGGTACCTGCCCCACCCCCCACGTGTCCTCCTTTCTGAACCTGTTTTCTATAAATTATTAATAGGTTGGGTTAGAGTCCAGGGATGCTGTGGAATGGTAGTAACTCAGGTTGGGAGATCCTCAAGACAGCCTCCCCTCCTTCCCCAGTCCCCCATGCTGTACCCTGTGCTCACGTCTCCCTCTGGGTCCTCCCTATTGCTCTACCCCATCTCTCCAATGCAGCCTGGATTCCGGGTCCTGCAGGAAGACAAGTTCCTCTGGAGCTGGGGCGAGGTCGGAGGGGGCTGGCGAGGGGCTGGCAAGGCTGAGGCTAGGGCTTCCGAGCAACCCTGGGGCTCAGCCTCAACTCCATGGACCAGAGGGACCACTCTCAGAGAAGGTCTGTTCGAGGGCATCCGTGGATTGGCGGGGGTGGGGTCTGAGCAGCCCCCAGCTCTCTGCCCAGTCCAGAAACACTTGGGATCAGCTCCACTGGGCACCGGCCCTGTGCCAGCACCCATACAGGTTGCAAGGAAGAAAGTTAATGTTTAGATGCAGAAAGCGGACTCACACCGATGGGGAACCCTGGGGCTACATTAAAATTGCCCCTCAGAAGGTTCTGAGGGCTCCCTGAGGCAGTTGGGGAAGCCTCAGCTGCAGGGGTGACACTAGCTTGCGGGGACAGAGCTCTGACCAAACCCTCAGGTGGCCCTGGAACTGCTACAGATGAGTACTAGGTGAGAAGGAGCTGGGAGATCCCCAGGGCAGCATATGCGTGTCTGTGTGTCTGTTTGTCTGTCTGAGGGGATGACAGTCAGGCAAATACCATGCTGTAAGGTCCAGGCCCTGCCTCACTGGTCCACCGCAGCCTACCTGTACTAAGCTGTCTGTGGGCTGGTTTGGGAGTTTATTGTGTCATCCGGGTTAGACAGGCAGCTCCTTGTGGCAGGGCGAAGTCTTGACTCCTGCCTTCCTCTGGGGTTACCTGGTCCCAGGCTGGGTCCTGGTAGATTAAATGAGATAATGCATATCAGAGCATGCCACTTTGTCCAGAAGTGTTGTCAGGACTAGAGACGGCCAGGGAGGGGCCAGGGTCCCCAAAGACCCTTGCCCAGGCCAGGGCCGGGGGTGGGAGGGAGAGGACCGGGTCTTTGGGGTCTGCCGTTGAGACCTGGAGCAACTCCTCCCTCACAAACACCAATCCGGGTGCCCCCATCCTCTGAGACGTCCCATCCCTCTCCCTCTTATGACAAATGGCAGATGAATAATTCACAAGCGGCTCTGGCTTTATGAAGTATTCATTTGTCCCGGGCCTCCAGAGTAATTAACTCCGGAGCCAGCACCGAGGAACATCATCAACAGCCCATTAGCAGCTCTCTGCCGGCAGTGTCTTGATCAAACTGCCAGCCTGGCCTCGGGGCTTCTGGGTGGGTTGCAGAGGAGGTCCAGGGCGTGTGGACTTTTGGTTCCACCGCCTGGGTTCTTGGCCTGCAGCACGGAGCAGACTGTTGTTCATGGATTTTGCAGTGAGTTAGACAGTTGTAGATTAGACTCTTACAGGGACTTCCAGAGGAAAGAACTGAGGTTAAGGAGGGTCTTTGTCCTCTGGAGCTGGTGGGACTTTAGGGATCTTTCTCCTTGTATAGCCGAGGGGCATGGGGTCTGGAGTGGGGTGGTTGGTGGCTCCAAATCACACAGCTAGTCGATGTGATAGGGGATCCCAGGCAGATCAGGGAGTCCCAGTCTAGTACTCTTTGCATTTATTAGGAATGGCTCCAGTGGGGGGCCTGAGACAGAGCACGGAGGGGTGTATGCCTGGGAAGGTGGTATGGCCTAGGAGTGAGGCCTGGGGAGCAGGGCACAGCAGAAGTGCCTAACATGTCCCCAACCAGTGGCTGTGGCACGGGGACGTATAGGCCTGGCTGCCCTCCCGAGGCCCCTCCAGCCAGGTTCACCTGGGTTTACTCATCCAGCATTTACCATTCCCATAGGGATTCTGGGGGCACCATCCTTAGCCTCTCAGAGCAGCCAGGCTTGTGCAGACGCAGGCAAATGAGCAGACTGGGTGGCTCCGAGGTCCAGAGCTGGGGAGGAGGGAGTGCAGGGGCCCTTGGGCACCAGGGGTCGGGCCTGGGAAGGAAGCTGGCCACCAGCATCTTCTCTCAGCCTGGGCTGAGGGTCCCCACAGCCAGCCTGGAGTTGTTGGCTGAAAGGGATGGAGACTGGGGAGGGGGTGGGGGGAAGCCCTGAAATGGAGTTAGAGGACACCCCTCAGCACCCCAAATTGACATCCAGCCTTAGAGAGACTAGCATCCTCTCCAGGCCCCCTGAAGCCACATTGCACCCCCTTATCCATGTCTTTTCTGACTAAGCTGTGCCCTGTAGAACCTTGAAGGCTCTCCCCACTCTGTGAAACAAATACATGTCAAATAGGTATGTTTCTGGAAACAACACAGTCCCTCCTCTTGGACTCCTTTTCTGATCCTCTCCTGTCTTCCCTTTCAGCCTCCTGCTCCTGGATTGGGACAGATGTCTCTCCTCTGTGCTTCCAGCACACCTCTGGCATTAAAATGATCAGTTTTGGGAGGCGGCTGTGGCTCAATCAGTGGGGCTCCCGTTTACCATGTGGGAGGCCCCGGGTTCGGTTCCCGGGGCCTCCTGGTGGGGGCGGGCCCGCCCACGCGGCGTGGTTGGCTGACCCGGCGAGCGCAAGCAGCAGGGGGCGGATAAATGAATAAATAAATAAAATCTTTAAAAATAATAATAAAAATAAAATAAAATAAAATAAAATAAAATAAAATGATCAGTTTTGTGTGTCTTGGTCACCCAGGTGTCCTCTGTCAGCATCTGGCATGGCACTCAGTACAGAGCAGGTACTGCAAAATCAGCTGCTGAGTCAAGGGGGTGGACAGGAAGTCAGAGGCCCTCATTTCGTGGTCTGGTCCTCACTGCTTTGCTGGGTGACCTTGGGCGGATCTCCTTGCTTCTCTGTTTGAGGCTGGGCTAGGCTACTGTTTTCCAAACTTTTTTTCAACAGCATTTTACATCAGGACACAATACACAATATATATGTTTATAAAACCTCAAACTGGGACAAAATTTGTAAACCGATACTTTCCCTTACTATAATGGGTTGTACTCTGACACTTTCTGTTCTTTAAAAAAAAAAAAGGGGGGGGGGGCTGGTTGCAATCCATAAACTGACTCCCTGACCCACACATGGGTGGCAGCCTGCAGTTGGAAAATACTGCTCTAGGTGGGCTCTAAGTTTTGCTGTTATTCAACGCTCCTGTACCACCTCCTCAGAAACATGCCCCGTGCCTCCGGCAGAATCTGCCGCCCCCACCCCCACCATGGCGTCATGTTATGCCACTGGCCGTCTTCTGCCCTCCCCCTCATCCTGTTCTGAGACACCTGAGTCCTGTCTGGCCCTCCCACCCCTACCCAGTCTCAGGGCTGGCACTGGGTCCCTTGACCCTCAGGAATGAGGCTTGCAGAAGGCGCAGCCCCCAACCATCTGGGAGAGCCTGGGTCAAGCTGTGCCTGACGGCTTCAGTAAGGAGCTTGGGAGCTTCTGTGGGGTTCTCAGCACAGGGTGGGGAATCCAGCTGCCACTCCCAGGGCCCAGGCTCCTGTCCTCAGCCTGAGCCAGGCACCTGGTGATGAGGCTGCTGGGAAACTCCGGCAGGAGGGCTTTGTCTCCTTGATTCTGGCCAGGGGATTTCCCACAGTCCTCCTGCGGGAAGGCCGATGACACCCGCTCCCCCCTGCCCCCCACCCCCTGCAGGGCTCTCCTTTGGGGCTATATGACTGAAAGGAGATGCAATTAGAAATTACACGGGTACAAGAGGCATAAGTCAGGGTGTCTGGACAAACCAGGATGAATGGTGACCCCACTTGGGCCCCATCTAATCCTCCCCAGGCCCCTCCGGCTCTGACACAGGCACAGGGCTGACTCTTCTCTGCACACAGAAGGCCTCTTGTTAATCTCCTGCTCGCAACAATGTAATTTTCTCTCCCCTGGCAGACTGAGACCACCAGCTCCCTCCTGGGCTGACCACCCACCAACACTGGGTGCCCCAGAGGTGCCAGCCTCAGGTAAACAATGACTGGTGTGTGTGTGTGTGGGGGGGGTCGTGTGACTCAGTTCCGGCCAATGAGACATGAGGAGAAGTCTGCCAGCTTCGGGGAAAGGTTTCTTCCTGGTAAGGAAAGTTCTGCAGACCCGGAGGGCTTTTGTTCCCTGAATGTGACTTTGACTGTTGCAGTGGGAGGGTGAGAAACTCAGAACTTTGGCACTCATGGCTGACCCCTGAGGAGGACAGAGCAGGACAATGGAAGGAGCCTGGTCTTGACAACATGAATCCTGAGCTGGCCTAGTGGCCTTGGGCAAGTCAGTGTAAAATAGTTCCACAAAGGCAGATGCAGAGATGTTTGTTTCACCTGCCCAACACCCACTCCTCCTTCTCCCACTACCAGCCCCCTGGTCTTCCTTTATGGAACTAGCCTTTTGCCTCTCTCGTGTGTGGGTTTGTGGAGGAGTCCCTCCCCTCCCCTCCACACCGCACACGTACACACACCCCATGGCATGTGGCCCAGGCCCAGCCAGTCAGCATTTTCATCCTCCTGGTTACGTCAGTTCCGGGGCTTTTGCTGGGACTTGTGGGGAAGAGAAAACTTTCCCTTTACTGTTATCTCCAGCATCAGGAGCTGCTGGCGGCCACCTTGCCACCCAGGGAAGAACCTGAGTTAGGCGGTGAGGAGAGAAATCCTGAGCCCTGGTGGTGACATTCTGGCATTCCAGTGGCAGCCCTGCCCTTGGACATCCCAGTGGCGTGAGCCAGTAAATATCACAATACACTTTGAAGGGGGAAGTTTAAGCAGTAGTGAGCTAGTGAATGTTTTACAGGCTCTCTGGCACAAAAGTGCTGACGGGGCAGTGTTTGCCGGCTCCCGTGGTGTAAACACTCCTGCCATGGCTGATTCACGCTACCAGCTTGATATCTTTGAACCCAGAGTAGGGAAGAAATGCACACAATGAGCTCTTTTTTTTTTTTTTTTTTTATTTTACCGGGAGGTCCCGGGGATCGAACCCAGGTCCCTCCATATGGCAGACGGACGCCCAACCATTTGAGCCACATCCGCCCCCCACAATGAGCTCTTGCAAGTCCTCGCTGGCCAGGTTTCCTGTTATTTACAACCAGACTAATCTGCCCTTGACACCCAATCCCACTAGTCTGGAAGGAAACTCTTACTTAGTCCTTCTTGGGCTCCCCGCCAGGGCTGTGCAGTCACACACTGTCTCTATCTGTTATCCTCTGTTGGAGCAGGGGGGCTGGGGCAACCTGGGCTCTGCTGCTTGGGGGCTTTTGGGGAGACTGAGCACTCTACAGCCTGACCAGAGGCTATGTCTCCTCCCCCCAAACCCCAAAGGGCATTAGCTCATCTTGGAGCATGGGCTGAGACAAAAGGAAAAGCTGGGCCTTCAGGGAACTTCTGCTCTGCCTCTACTTCCTGGGACCTGGCTACCCGTGTTTTTTATTTTTTATTTTATTTTTATTTTTATTTTTATTTTTGAGGTACCAGGGTCAGGGATTGAACCCAGGACCTCGTACATGGGAAGCTAGTGCTCAACCACTGAGCAACATTGGCTCCCCTGTTTTTTTATGGGCAGCGGTGGGGAGTCAAGAATGGGCAGAAGGAATACAGAGTAGCATCTCAAGCAATTGTCCCACCGCATGGGGCAACGCCAGCACCTCCCTCGCTGGGTTGTTGAGAGGATTAAATGGGATAATACACATTATGTGCTCTGCAGAGAGCCTCATTCTGTCTATGGAGCTGGCCATTATCCTGTGTTGCAGTTGTGTCCTGATCCCTCTGCCCTTAAATAAAAAACAAAAAACAAAAACAAAACCCTGCTCTTTCTGAAGCTTCCTTATCTAATGAAATTGCAGCTCCATCCTTCTGGTTGATCCTCGCAGTCATCCTTGACTCCTCACACCCCACACCCAATCCAGCCACACATTTCACCAGCAAAACCTTCAAAATACTAGCCGGGTCTGTCCACTTCTCACCCACTCTACTGCTTCACCCTCTGCTGTGGCTGGTCCAAGCTTCTCCTGGAGGACTGCGACAGCCCAATTGCCTCGCTCCTTCTGCCACCATATCCCATTGCCAACACAGCATCCACAGCGATGTTAAAATCCAAGATCATGCCATTCCTCTGCTCTAAACCCTGCGGTGGCTCCCAACTCCCCTCAGTGTAAAAGGCAAAGTCCTCACCATGGCCTGCAAGGCTCTACAGGATCTGGTCCACCCTCACCCCCAACTCCTATCCTACCCCCTCCCCTTCACTGGCCAGCCACACTGATCTCCTTGTGGTTCCTCAAACACACTGAATACACTCCCACCACAGCCTTTGAAGCTGCTGCTCTCCCCATCTGGAATGGTCTCCCTCCAGATATCCCCAATGCTTGGTCCTTTCAGGTCACCTTGTAAGGGAGGTCCTCCCTGAGGTCCCTAATCACTCTGACTCCCTCTCCCCCTTGCCCCGCTTTCTCTCCCCACTTAGCACTGGCCACCAGCTCTTTCATCTCTTTGATCGTTCATCTCCTTGCTTGTTGTCCATCTCTCCCTCACAGCCCCATGAGAGCGGGGAGTCTAGGGTAGACAAGTCACTCAACTTGGGGGGCACTTTTCACAGGAGGTACTGACCTGGGTATCTGTTGCCTTCATTGCTATATTCCCATCACCTAAGATAGTGCCTGGCATACAGGAGGCCCTGTGCACCAGGGGCTGTGTGCAGGGAAGTGGGGGGATCCGGAGAAGCCAAGGAGGAAAGCACGGTCCCCAGCCTTCAGGAGCTGCACTCTGCCAGGTGGAACTCACACTGGTGAGCCCAGAATGGTGGTGGCAGGCTACCTGCCACATGAGTGGTCCCCACAGCCAGGGCTCATGGAGGAAGCAGCACCCTGTGGGTGAGGAAGAGGCCCAGCTCATTGTACTCTCACACATTTCCCAAATTCAGATCCATCTCCTTGTCCCTGTTCTCATGTCTCTGTCTCCACCGGCCCTGTTCATGTCTTTATCTCCCCTCTAGAGTATTCCAGTAGCCTCACAGTTGCCCAGTGGATCCCCTAAATCAATTATATTAACACAAGGCTGAACCTGTTCCTCTTCCTGGTGAAAGCAGGTCTACCACTCACAGTAGAGCCTCAAACTGGTGGCCCACAGGTTGACCACAGCCTGCAGCCATGATTTGTTAGGCCCTCTTGGCACTGGCTTGCACAATTTTTGAGAAATTTAAATTGCTGATCTTTTAAAAGCAGGAGATTGCACACATGAATCTGGAGTTCTGGCTTTACTGGGGAATAAAAAAACACACCTAGATATGACCCCATTGGGCCCAAATCTCTGCAGACAACAGTAGGATAGGGCTGAGTAGGGGAGACGCCCATTAGAGGCTGTGCTTTCCCGTTGGCCACAATCCCTACCACTCCCTATTACCCCACAACACCCCTGGGCTTTCTCTGCTGTTCTCTCGCACACGGCTTGCTTCCCTCCTTTAGGTCTTCTGTTTGGCTTCTTTGGCATTTGGGTTTGTGATCCTTGGTCCGGAGAATGAATTCCCAACTTCTTCCATGTGTACAAAATCTTCTAAGACCAGCCACTCTCCACATCTCTGGCCTCATCATTTGCTGTTGCTGGTTTGCTCTTTGGACTCCAATAATAAGGGCCTGCTCCTAGCTTTCTGCAATCACTTCACAGTTTCCTCCTCTGTTCCTTTCTTGGCTAGGCCCTACTCATCTTTCAAAGCTCAGCCCCTAGTGGCTGCCCAGGGTGGGAACTGGGGGGATTGACTGGAAAGGGGCATGAGGGAGATTTCTGGGGCCATGGAAATGTTCTGTATCTTGTGGTGGTTACACAGCTGTGAACATTTGTTAAAATTCATCGAGCTGTTCACTTAAAATGGATACATGTTATTCATAAATTATACCCCAAATAAAATGTTTAAAGAACTCAGCCAGTGTCATCACATCTGACTGGCGGGATGACCAGGCTGGACCAGGTGCCACCAGTTGGCTTGGGAGGGACCAGGGCCACCTCTGCCCCATCCCTCACCACCCCGGATTCTCAATATCCAGGTGTGGCTGCCGCCCCATTCCTTCTGGCTCCCCAGCCGCCAGTTCAGTGCTGGGCACATAGTAGGGGTTCAAAACAGGTGCCCATTTGGTGTTGATGTGGGAGGGAGGGGTGATGGCACGGCTTGAGCTCAGCCACAGGAACCACTTTGTTCTTGGGCTTCGGGGTAAGAGTCTCCAGAGTCAGACAGACCTGGGTTCAAATTCTAGCTCTGCTGCTTACTAGCTGGGTGACCTGAGGCCAGTGAGTCCCCTCCTCGAGCCTCCAGGGGAGACGCTGATGATGGCACTCACAGCCGGGCATGGGCTTAAATGACATCAGGCATGTGAGCCTGGAGCTTGGCAGTGGGCATGCAAAGACACCGCGTCAAAGCTGCCACTTCCTCTGCGCTGGGCCCCAGACCACGGCCTTTTCTCGCATTAACTAACGTAAGGTCCACACACTGCTTTGAGGAGTCCCACTGTGCACCCCATTTTAAGGGTGAGGAAACTGAGGCAAAAAGTGGATGGGCCCTTGCCCAGGGCTGAGTCGGCGATGGAGGCGGGATGGCACACCCAGGCACCTGCCTCCTGCTGGAGCACGCGGCTACACAGCTGCTATTTGTGTTACGTCATTTCTTCCTCTTCTCCTCGCTGGTCACCAGAATCATCTTGTCTTTAAGGTCATGGTGACAGTTATCGGGAAGCTTGCAAAGGCAAGGCCCTCTCACTCTTTCTGGATAGAAAACAGACTGGCCCCATTGCTAGGCAAACGCCTGTGTTGTGTTGACAAGAGCCAGGCAGATTAGCTATGTTGATGGTTCAGCTCAATTCATAAACATTCGGCCAACACAAGGTGCCAGGAAGAATGCTGGCAGAGCAGGGCTGGCAAGGACGCAGGAAACACTCAGCCCAGAGGGGGACAAGAGTATCCAAGAGGTCCTGGGCCCCCCACCCGACCCCAGGTGCCAAGTTTTTTGGTTTAACCCCCATCTGGTCCAGACTCTAGGGATTTGGAGGTAATGCTTGTCATTCTCTGAAGTTTGGGGAACCCTCTGCCCCACCACCCCACCCCGTGAGTCCCTGCCTCCAGTCTGGAATCCCAACACCTGCTCTCCCAGATGTCCTTGCAGCCAGGGCTCAGGCATGTGACCCAGTCCCACCAAGTAAGAAGCTGTGACCCAAGAAGTGGGCTCCTGAGCCATCTGTTGCTGCGAGGGTGGCCTCAGGCACAACAGCTTTGCAAGCCCGTGTGGCAGAAGTTTAGTGGTAGTGTGCTTGGCCATGGTGGGGTGAGATGCGATGCCTGGTTCTGCTGCGGTGGCAGAGGTGTCCCTGTGATCTAGCTCTGCAGTGATTTTGGTCGATGCTCCTGATTGTATAACTGCTGAGCCTCTCTGGCCCTCCTGGTGACTGTGAATTCCCATACACCCCCTAATAAATTCTTCTTGCTTTACCTACTGGGAGGCATTGTGGTTGATAGGCTCAGTCCTCGCGGTGCCATCCTGTGACCACCTTACATGGGGCTGCTGCCCCGAGCACCCCAAGGGGTCTGGGGCCAGGAGCTGAAGAACCCTCAGGCGCCCCGTGCGGAGCTGGCGAGGAAAGGGATAGAGTGGGTTGGCTGGCTCAATCCCCATTCCCACCCTCCTCAACCGAGGTTTCATTTTGGCACTGCAGGGGCTGGAAAGCTTTAAAAAAAAAAAAAACTACATTTCCCAGACTCCCCCCAAAAACTGCATTTCCCAGACTCCCTCGGGTTCTAGATATGATCAGGATTCTGCCATCAGGTGCAGTTACATGAGACTTTGATTTGCAACTGAGAAGGGAGAGTAAGGGTGAGAGGTGCCCGTTTTACTAGGGCCAAATGTAGCAGAAGTGGTGTGGTCCTACAACCAGATGCATGATGACAGCTTTCTGATGCTGCAACTTCCCGATGTGGTGGAGGCAGCAGCCCCCATTGGCAGCCCTGTTCTGGGGTGCAGTGTTGGGAGTTGTTTCTGGAAGCTCAGCTAGAGTCTGTCTATTTGGATCTTCTGGTGCTTTTGTGAGTTATCTATGCCTCTTGATAAATCCCTTTCTGCAAGAATCATGGGATTCTGTCACTTGCAACTGAGGACCCCTTCCACTCTGCCCTGTCCTTCCTCCGTGTTTGTCCTCCCCTTGGTCCAGGGGGTGCCCTTTGCTACCACAGCCCGGTTAGTTTTATCCCCTGGGCAGAGACTTCCTCACAGCTGTTGCCAATGCTTAGCTGGCTTCCAGGAACATAATAGTCTAGGGCCCCGTAGGTCATATAGGCTGGGCCCCATAGCTCTTCCTTGCCTGCCTCTGAATCCACAAGTAGGTGAGCTCTCTAATGCAGTCCTGACTCTCTGGATCAGTCGGGGTTCCTTTGGAGAAAAAGCACACACCTCTCTAGCTAGTTTAAGCAGAAAGGGATTTACTACCGAGTATTAAACAGTTTATGGAATTGTTGAAAGGGCTGATGAGACAAGGACCCTAGGCTGAGCTTCCAGCAGCAATTCCTGAAGCTACACTGCAGAGCTGGGCTGCCAAGAGACCCATTGCCTTTCCTGCAAGCAGGAAGCTGCAGAGTCTGGATGCTTCCCCCACCTGTTGGCTCCAGGACCACACCATGTCTGCCACAAGAAGGAAACCACCAAATCAGGAAACCATCTGTTGAAGCAGAAAGTTGCCGCTACAGTTTCTGGATCCCAAACCATACTGTTTCTGCCGTAATCCCCAACAGGAAAACGGATGCCCCAGACCTGATCTCTTTCCCCATGTGACTCAGCTCCAAATTCATGCAGTTGCATCTAAATTGGTGGCCCTAAATTGCATCTGAGCCCAAGCTGTGAACAGTGGCTTTGACATGTTAGAATGGAATGCAGTTGGAATACATGCTGAGTGAGCCAAGCTACCACATTTGCCTTCTTACCCTCCTCGTACCCTGATCATATCCCCAGGATATGCACGATTTAAGGGTCAGCCAAGGGCTGGGAGTACCAAGAGGGAGCCGAGGGAGAGGCTTCCCAGAGGGACCGACGTTGGATAAGGGCATTCATCTCTGGTCAAGTGGAGAGGAGGACAACAGAACCACTGTCAGAGCAGAGCTGCAGAGTGGTAGAGCAGGAGCCTCGAGCTAGCTGCTCCAAATCTAAGCACAGCTGTGAGAGCACACCCCAGCACAAATAAGTCGTCAAGCTCAGAGGCAAGCCCTGCTGAGCCCAGGATGGAGCTGAGCAAGGGGATGTCCCCGTGAGTCCAGGGAGATGGTGATGCCTGCATGGGAAAGAGCCAGCTCCCTGTGGGGTGGCTCCAGTCTGCTGCCAGGAGCAGAGGGTTCTCAGGAGGCCCTGTGGAATGGACACAGGCTGCCAGGAGAGGGTAAGGGAGGCAAGGACAGTGAACTCTCTGCACCAGTCTTACATTCCCTAAGGCCACGTGGATGTCTGGTTAGAAAGGCCACAGCAGAGATGGGGGAGGGGGTGATGGTGGAGATGGGGAGTGAGGTCACTCCAGGAGCATGTTTTCCACAAGTGCCACTTTCCCAAGCAATAGTTTTAAGAAAGCAGTCTGTGGACATCGAGGTGGTGGAGACTCTGAGGAAGAGGTGTTAGAAGCCACACAAAAGCATGACCAGGGTGCAAGAGAGGAAGGGGCATGAGGGCTTTGCCCTCATCCCAGGATCCTGTCCCCTGAGCCTAGAGCCTGGGCCACACCTATGAGTAGCTGTGTGACCCTGAGCCGTTACTTATCTTCCCTGTGCCTCAGTTTCCTCATATACATAAAAAAGGATTGTAATCATGCCCCCCCCCATGGGCAAGGGCTTGTTGTGAATTTAATGATGGGAATTAATCCCCATAATGTGCTTAGCACAGGGCTTGGCACAGACTAAGTGCCTGATAGATGTTACCTGTTACATCGTCGTGTGCAGTGAGCTTCTCCTGTGGTCTCGTGATAGGCTGAGCCCTGAAGCCCTGGCCTGGAGCAATGGAAATAAGGCTTCAGAGCCATGGCAGAACCGCAGGCCGCCCTGGATTTTGAAGGGGACTTGGATGCAGGATTCTTTCAAGAGCTCCATTTGGCTTCCAAAGTTTCGCTTCCAAGGCTGACATCCGCAGGGTCTCCAGGTATCTGAAAGGTTGGCTCCCACACTTCTAGGATCTGTGTGCTCCCAGCTTCACGTCCTGCGGGAAAGAGGGTCTTGGTCCCGGCAGTTCTGGCCAATGTCCTAAGACACGCTCTGATTGGACGATATGGGTCACGTGGCTCTCCCTGGACCAATCACCACACCCAGTGTTCAGAGTACCCACTGGCTCAGCACAGGATATGAGTTCCACACCAGGGCGTAGAGTGTGCCTCCCCAGATACCCAGCACCCCCAAAAAGGGATCAGGGGTCTTGGGAAGAGAGAGGGGGAGCTGAGGGTATTCACTAAAGATGCCCAGTGGCCACTCTCTAGGACCCCTCTTCTCTCTGGGGGAGGGGCGAGGTAAAGGGAGGGCCGAGGTAAAGGGAGGCCCTGGAATCCTTAGGGCAAAGGCCCCTGGGCAGTCTGTGATGCCTCCACGTCCAGGAAGCAGCGCCAAGAGAATCGACCCCATCTTCCTTTGTCAGCCTGCTGCCCATCTGCTCACATGAGAGGCTGGGCAGGGGGCCGCACCTGTGGCCCCCTCTCCCAATGGACTTTGCTAGGATTCTTGGGCTTGAGGTGGGGGAGGAAGGGCAGGTTTGAAGTGCTTGGATATAAGGAAACGTGAGGCAGAGACAAAGGTCCTCCAAGGAGGGATGTCTCATTCATTGATGGGTTCCTTTGGACCATCATGAAACTGGTCATTCCTGCTCAGCCACATCCTCCTGAGTGTGTGTATGGGGGCAGGGCTTGGGGAGGGCAACGTTTATGCATGAAAATTTCCTTCTTAGAGCAGTTAGTGCAGTGACTTGATCTTGGTGACTGAGTATCTCCCAGGTACCCGTTCTTACCAGAACCCAACCATGTCTCTAAATGCTGTAGAGCAGCTGGTCCCTCTTGAGCCCTCCCATTCCTCCCCCTACTCCCCACCTGCCCCACGTCACTCAGTTCTTTCAACAAGTTCACTTGGCTCATGTGGATTTCAGTCATACTGTGAGTTCCTGAGACCTCTTTGTTGAGAGAGGCACCCCATTCACACTCCAGTCTGAAGCAGGCTTCCTTGAGCTTCAGTGCCTTTGTGTCATGTACTGTCCTTTACCAGCAATGCCCTTCCACCCATCCCTCCCTCCTCTGCCCACCCACAGCAGCCAGGACCCGTCTCTCGCCTTCCACTTAGGACCCTCCATTGTCATGGTGGCCCGGTATCTCTTTCCCACCAGAGGAGGCACTCAAGGCCAAGGCTTGGCTCTTATATCTCAAAGTCCTCAGCCTCTAACTTAGTGCGCAGGATACAGTAAGCGCTTCCAGTAGGCTTGTTGAATGAATGAATGAACATAATATTGCACAGTGATGGTGCTTTCTCTATCCCAAAGCCCTCCTTGACCGTAATGGGATTAATTGACCCTCTCTGGCAGCAACATGGAGCTCTTGCCTCAGCGCTTCCTTCCTAGGGAAGTTCCCAATGACAGAAAATCAATTACAGATGATTTACATGTTTGTGGGCTTTTAACAAGCACAAAAACAGCTGCCTGGATTGCCCCTTAGACTAACTTCTCCCACAGGGGTTGTGCAGGGCAAGTAAGTGCACATAGAGAACATGTAGACAGAACCCATATCCTGGGTCTGTTGGAGTGTGTGTGTGGGTGTGTGATTGTGTGTTTGTGTGTGTGTGTGAGCCTGTGTGGTTTAACCTGGCCCTCCAGAATATATCCTGGCAGCAACATAGAAATTAGCAGGGATAACAGAGTTTAATAGCCCCCTTGTGACTCACACTTCAGGAACTGGTATAGAAAAGTGAAAGTCTGGATGGAACCCTTGAACATGGCTTTCAGAGTGTTTTGAAAACTAGGACATAGGACCAGGCACTTACACAAGGTCTCAGGGAACCGCACCCTACACGGCTTGCCACGCACTCTGAGACACTCGATTTGATTTTTTCCTTTTGTACTACTGGTCACAGCCCATGAAATTGATTTCACTACCCACCAATGGGACCCCTCTTGCTGTTTGAAAACCACTGTTTTAGAACCTTTCCCCCAACTCTAGGATAGTGTAAAGGAGACAACGAGAAGCCATTTGTCCTGTGTACTTGGAGAAATGAAGGCAGCGAGGACAGCTGGGGCTCCTTGGAAGGAAGATGACGAGGGAGACAGGGCGCCGACTCCCTGAGGGGAGGTAACTGCCTCTTCTAAAGCCATCAACACATAAAAACCCTAACACTGAAAAGGGGAGGACTGGCATCCCGCTGCCAGCCTAGGGGGCAGAAGCTTGGAGATCATGTAGGTGTCAGGGATTTCCCAAGGCAGAGAGGAAGGCTCTCCCTCCCTCCCTCCCCCCTTCTCCTCCTCATCCTCCCTTCCCTCCTACCAACCTGCCTTTCTTCCGTCCTCACTCCTTCTCCCTCCTCTCCACCCCTCCCCTCTTCCTTTCTTCCTACCTTTCTCTGAATGGCCTTGGTGAGAGCTCCTAGGTCCGCAGGGACCCAGTAGCCGTGGACGGTGGGGAGCCCGGCTGAGCTGGCCTCCTAACTGGACCCTGCCCCTCCCTAGCTCATGGCCCTGGGGTGCTGGTCCTTGCCTTCCCTGTGCTCTGAGACACCCCCTCCACCCCACCCCCACCCCCTACCCCCAGCATGGCTGGACCAGGGTTGGACCAGAGCCTCAGAGTCCTGCCCATAGCCTCCGGGGCAATTCCTAACATGTGGGAGCAGGGCGTGGGCAGGCCTGCAGGTGTCGGGTGTTTGTTTTCATGCTTTCTAGGGCCCAGCCCAAGTGTATCATTTTCATTACACGATATCAACATTTAGCTTCAGCAATGGAAATGTCAACTTTAATTATTTTCAAGGAATCTTGATGGCTCCAGGAATAAATCAATATAAATAATGTTTTCATAAATCCAGAATCATGCTCCTAATGGTGTTATATCTATAATTTTAATATTCAAAACAAGTGTTCACTGCATCTTAGCGATTAATTGTTGGCAAGTACTCCTCTTCATGTTCCCCTTTGCTGCCAGCCCTGAGCAGGGGCTGGTCATCGAAATGTGGGCACAGGGGCCACACCCCTGGCCTGGAGACTTTGCTCCAGCTCTGCCACCCAAAGGGCAGTCAGTATAATGACTCTTTCCCCAGAAAACCACCCTTTTCCTCGCAGCCCCTTGAGTCTACTCACCTTTCAGGTCCACAGTCTCCAAGATGTCTCTTTTGGCCACCACAGGTGGCAGGGGATGGGTCCCTCTTCTAAACTTGCCAGCTTCTGCCTGAGACTCCCTGGGCTTGCCAATGGCGCAGGTGGGACAGCACAGCGAGCACAGGACATGTCCACGGTGTGCCACTAGCCAGCTCTGTGACTCTAGGACAGCTGCAGGTGGCAGTGCCAAGGGCCATCTATCAGGCAGGTCACAGAGAACGACTCCGGTGGAGAGAAGAAATGGAATTTATTCAAGGGTACTGGGTAGCTCAGACTCTGCAAAGGCCAGAGAATGTGGCCTGGAGGCAGCCACCCAGGAACAAAGTCTGAAATTCCACAGCACAGCTGGACCTGCGCAGACGCCGCTGGCACCCCAAAAGGTCCCGGCCTCCAAAGTCTTGCACAGCAGACAGAGCAGGGCTGGATCTCAGAGATCTGCTGTAAGAACAGCTGCCTTTGGAAACCGGATTCGGCCACTACCACTGCCGGCGCCAGAATGGAGTCTTCTCCCATCCCCCAGCCTCCTGCTCGAGGTCCGGGAAACCGAGCTCTCCTGGCATGGGCCTGGGGCACGCTCCACGGCCAAGATACAAAGGAGTATGGAAAAGGAATATCTGGTATTTTGCATCTCTGTTAAAGGAGGCAGACTTTCTGCTAAGTGCGTGTGTGTGTGTGTGTGTGTGTGTCCTTGACATAAGTGTTCAGATGCTGGGCTGCCAAAAAGAAGGGCAAACAGCCCCTT
Organism: Tolypeutes matacus; assembly: GCA_026826555.1. Classification (NCBI taxonomy): domain Eukaryota; kingdom Metazoa; phylum Chordata; class Mammalia; order Cingulata; family Chlamyphoridae; genus Tolypeutes; species Tolypeutes matacus. The sequence continues at coordinate 21,238,525 of JAKSZT010018658.1, read as the reverse complement.
ATTGTGGCTCTAGGCCTCCCTGTGCCTGGTGGCCTGAAGCCCCTCCACAGCCCCATTGTTTCCCAGTAAGGAGCTGCATAAACACAGCTCCAAGTGCCTCCCTCTCCAAGCTGATTTCCGCTACAAGTGTCTGTTATGATTCATCTTCTCACGTTGACAGATCGACAGAGAGGATGTGCTGGGGGCAGTCAAATGCAAGGCTCTGGTCCCCATGACAGTTATATTTCTCAATATAAGTAAATAATTGGTGTTCTGGGTTTTAGAAACTCATCTCTCCTGAGATCACATTCTGTGAACCAGTACCCTGGGCCCTGGCCCCTTCTGAGCTACCAGCCATTTAGGTTCCCCTTTTCGAAGGCCAGTGACCTGACCTAGCTCCTGGCCACCTCAGGGGGATGTTTGGACAGCCGCTGACCCTGCCCGTGACCCTGACCCTGACCTGGCAGTGACTTCCCATTCACACAGTGATTCAAAAAGCACATGGGTCAATGTCCTACTTCAGCCACCACGCTTTTGGAAGCAGAAATCAGAAGTTGTGGCCTTTGTGAATTCACTCACACAGAGGTTTAAAAGATCAAGCCCATTAAGGGATTTATTGAAACATCATCTTCACTTAAAAAAATGAAATGACATTCAATTGGTATTCTCTGGGTAATTCCAGAACCCATTTCTCCTCCATGCTAATGCACTGAACGTTCTGCACTGTAGGATGGATGGATGGATGAATGAATGGATGAATGAATGAATGAATGAAATGAATGAATGAATGAATGAATGAATGAAAAAAACGTATGAGTGGGGATCCTGCCTTTCCAGCCCACGACAATTCTGGAGGAAAAGGAGTCCAAGAGTCTGGGTGAAGGAGGATTAGCGGGTAAATGAACCTCAGCCACAGAAAATCTTCAAGCACAAGATTGTTTCTCTCTTGTTGGGAAGGTTGGGGGAGGGCGCTAAGCGAAGGTAGAGGGATGGACCCGGGATTTCCTGGGTCCCTTTCTAGGAGAGCAGGAGCTGATGGACGAATACGTTCCAGCACGTTGTTTTCAAGGATCAACCAGAAGCATCAGATTATTTTCCCTTTATGCATGAAGGGAAAAGAGGGAAATTTCAAAGCTCTTCTTTCAACTTTTGTTTCTTCTAACCAAGAAAGGCTACAAGTCATTATACTGTATAACTGTCCATTGAGTACTACACCCAGAGCAACTGGTTTATATTATTATTGAGCCAGATCTGAGGACATTAACTTCATATTCCAAGGGCGTTTAGCGCTGACACCCAGGGGCCACAAGCCCACGTTGGCTTCACTGGAGAATGTTTTTAATCTCCACCTTTATCCAAGGAGCTTTTTCTCCATGGCTGCATCGTTAGGAACTTCCTCTCCTTTGCCCTGCTCCAATCGTGCTTCCCCTCCCTCCTCCCTGCCCAGAGTTTCTATTACAAGCAGCTAAGAGTGAGGAAGACCTGTAGGCTCAAGGCCTCAAATAGGAATAGGAGTACATGAGAGCCCCATAACACAAAGAGGGGAAATGGGATTGCACTCCAACCTAGATGTCAAACGGGCACTCTCCTGCTTTGACGAAGGGAGGAGGGGGCAAGCAGAGGGGCATGTGGGAGGACCAGAGGATGCTCAACAGGCTTTGGGGGACTAAGGGGAGCAATAGGGCTCCAGGTGTGTTTCTTTTCCCTGGAGCTGGCCAGAGAGAGACGCTACAGTGGGTGGGAGAAGAGATGAGGCTGGGGAGGCCTGGCCGGGCCAGTAGTGCTTGACGAGGTCTGGAGGCCAAGGCTGTGCCTTCAGCTCCTACCTGGGCCTTCTCTGTCAGCTGGGCAGGGGCAAAGCTTGGAGGCACCTCTGGGGCAACAGAGGAGGAGGAACCTGGGGCTGGAGTCCAATGGCCCAGAGCAGCTAGCAGGTGCTCCAAAGAGAGAACAGCTCCATTCCCTCCTGCCAGCTTGGGCAGTGGCCCGGCAGAGGCCTGCCCCAGGCATCCAGGACTTCCTGGCTGAGGGCTGCCTCTGTAGGCCAGGCCTCCTGCTGCCCCTGTGGCAGCAGAATGGGCGTGGGCACCAAATAGCTCTGGTGTCTGCTCCAAACGGGATTCTGACAGGCTGCCTGGGCCCGGGGGTCTAGGGCAGACAGCACGGTGGCTGAGCTGGGCCAACTGGAAGGATATCCCTGGGGGAGTGGGTGGGGGTCTACTCCCTTGCCAGGCCCTGCCTCCTCCAGCAGGGGGGAGTTGGGGGGAGAGGGCTTCCCAAGCCTGGAACAAGGGCACCTTCCTATAGAGTGTGGCCCCCCTCTGCACCTCCTCCCCACCTCTCCTCTTCTCCTACCCAACTACCACCCTCTTTTTAAAGCCTGTCACAAGGATGCTCCTCTCCTCCAGCTCCTTCAGCCGAGAGGTTCCAAGGCACGGGAGCTGGCGTGCCTCTCCCCTCCCCCTGCCCCCCATGATAGGGGGTCTGTGGTGCTCTCCTGTCCTCTGGGACTGTCCTGGGCAAAGCCACAGGGAGGACGCTGCGCTGGCGAATCCTGCCCACCCTAGTGCTGGGAGCAGGGCCCCAGGGCCCTGGGACAGCCCTCTTCATCATTCTCAGCCTGGCCTCAGGCCCTGGCACTTTCAGGGTCACAGGCTCACTGTCAGGGCCCGGGGCTCTTCCCTCTGGCCTCTACTTCCCACCCTGCACCCCGCACCAAATCCTAATTCCACCTTTTGTCTCCCTAGACCCTTTTCTTCTGTCCTGGGAACCCACCCTCCCAAGGAAGGCCAGAGAGTGCCACCTCCTCATTGATGCCACCTTCCCATTGGTGTGGAGGTTTGGTGTCCACTGCTCCGGGTGACAGGGGCGGAGCAGAGTGTGGTCCCAAGGCAGGGGGCCTCCCTGTTGCCTGGATAACCTTCGGCAATTCATGCCTGTCTTGAGGGCCTGATTCTCATCTGTAAAATGAGAGGGGAGCAGACCCCATTGTCCCTGACATTCCTTCCAGCTGAAGAGTCCGTTACTGGGACAATGCTGGGGGGTCGTGTAACCTGTTTCCTTTGCTGATAAAATGCGGAGAGTCATAAATTCATGGAGACCTGAAGCCTGAGTCTGAAGGGGCTCCCTCTGGAATGAACATGGATATCTATCCATCAGAGGGGACGGAGCCTAGGGCACCACACCCACGCCTGACAGACGGAGCCTGAAGGGTCAGCAGTCAGGGCCCATCCCCCACATCCTAGCTGCTTCCTCCCTCTTACCGCCTCCCGCCTCCCAGGGTTGTGGAAAGAAGACATGAGATGATTCATCCCAAAGTGCCGAGTTGACAGGAAAGGCCCCTGCAGAAGCCTGGAGAGTATTCGTTCAGTTCAACCCACCCAAAAGGTGTGAGCACCAGGGAGCAGTTGGGGGTCTGCCCAGGGTCCTTGTATGGGGTGGGAGCCCGGGTGTGGAGATAGGGAGGGCTCCCGGGGGCTGGGCGGCTGGCAGGGGCCGTGCTGTCTGTGGAGAAGAATGATCACCCCGGGGGAGACAGCAGGGCAGACCCAGGAGGGGCAGTGCTGTCAGCGAGGCAGGAGGGGTAAAGGGAGGAGCCTGAGAGGAAGCCAGCGATGTGTCTCTACAGCCCCACAAAGACGTTCATGGACTTCCTGTGCAGTGCAAATGGACCCAAGAGAGTACCATGGATGGCCCGTGGGCAGAAGGGGCAGGCATCTTTGGGTCCAGAAGCCTAGGGTTCTGGCCAGAGCCTGGGCACTGGGCACTTCCGAGCTGGGGGATGGGAGAGGATGGGGGGGCGGGACCTTCCGAGTACGGCTTCCATGCACACAGGTCACCGTGCTTTGTACCATAGGACCCTGCCAGTCTGGCATGCTGATGGGGCCAAAGACAGCCGCCCTGGGGTGACACTGGGCATGGTTACGTATTGTGACTAGGCAGATGGCCAGGCCAAGCGGAGGAGGAGGACATAGGTGGAGAGGCAGAGTCAGTAGGCAGAGGCACGGGGTGCTCATCTTCCCAGCCCCTGCTGCATCTCCAGCAAGCCCCAGATCCAGAAGGTCAGCCCACCTGCCCAAGACCCCCGTCTCCCAAGTGGCCCTCCCCTTCTTCCAGCTGCCATCATCTCTGCAGAGTCATCTGGGGCAGACTCTTAGGACATAAGCCGCAGAGCTGGGAAGCCCTTAGAATGGAGGTGAGAGGCAGGCACTCCTGGAGCTCACTGCTTCCGTTGCCTGGCCCTCCCCTCCCTTCCCACCTCTCCCAAAGACCAGCCCTCTCATTGCCCCATGGAGCCAAGAAGGATCAAGGATTGAGCCCATCCCTTTGGGATGCTGGGAGACTTGGATGCAGGTCAGGAGTTACCTGAAAATGGAGGAGAGAGCTCCAAGGGTTCAAGGGCGGATTATTAGTACCAGTGACATACTTTTCTTTACATCATCTCACCAGGTCTTTCATCAACCTAGGGCAGTTGCCTAGGTAGGCAATTTATCTCCATTTTACAGTTGAGGAAGTAAGCTTGAAGAGATCAAAAGCTCTGATGGCGGAATGGCAGGCAGATGGCTGGACATTTGAGGAGCAGGGGACTGTCAATGGCCCCCTTGAGTCCCTTTTCTCAGGACCTTTCCATATGTCTTCTTTGGACCCCCCGCAGCCCAGAGCAGGAGCATTTAAGAGCCATGCATTGGTCTTTGTGCGTCCTTAAGGAACGGCTCTCAGATAAGCCACCCAAAGGTCACCCATGCTTGGGCCATATGATGCGTAGCAACACGGGCAGGCACAGGGAGGAAGTGCTGGGACTGTTGCAGAGGGGGCCGCTTGGCTCTTCTTCCTGGCGTTCTTTCATCTTCGCTCTGTACCATCAACTCATTTTCTGCACGGAATGAAGATAAATCACTCCACTCCGGAAAACTACATTTAGCATCTCATTCTTTTTGTGGGGCAGGGAAGTTTTCATCAACAAAGCGTTTGTGTTGCAGATGGCTTGCCATATGCCACGTTCCCTCACGCTATCACCTTGTAAGCAGATTCTGTCAGGTTTTAGGAGTAAGAGCTTAATTAACGAGTGGTGTGTACAATTATGTACTTAATTATCTACTGCTTTTATTTCTTTGTTGTTTCTTGCTTTTCAAAAGTTTTGTGACAATTACAGGCAACTGTTCCCTAATGCAATTTCTTTCCACGCTGCTCTTTTTTTTTCTTTTTTCTTTTTTCTATTCAGAGACTGGCAGTATTGTGGGAGGAGGTCCTCTCCCCTTCCTTCCCCTAATCCAGTTTAGGGCAGAGATCCTCAACATGGGCCTCACCCGGGGCTTACTGATGAAAATCTCAGGACAGTGGCCTGAGCATGTGTATTTTTCCTCTGAGGCTGATCTCCAGTCCTGGGAAGGAGCCCTGGCCTGGGCCCCATGGTGCTGAATGAGCAATGAGGGCCTCTGTCTTCTCATTCTTTCTCTCTCCATCCAGCTTTGTTGGTCCATCATGGAAGCTGGTGGAGTGGCTGGACTAGGGTGGTGAGAGGACCAGGCAATGGCAAAGGGACCGTCCTGCAGCAGAGTAAGGATGGGGGCAGCTTGGGGGAACTGAGCACAAAAAGCAGAAAGAATCAGAATGAAAGTACCCAAAGCAGCACACTGGAGAGGATTTGCTGGGCAGAAGCCAGACCCATAATTTGGGGCTCAAAGAAAGTAAGTGGATTCAACAGGGAGCCTTTCTGCTCACGTCCCGTATGACCCGAAGAGCAGAAAACCCACGGCTCTGCTGCAGTCTTGTGCATTTATTGGTGCTGAGAGATGTCTTGTTTTATGAAACCTCCTGCAGTGCTGAAAGCTCATGTCTCAATATGGGATGACAAAGGTGGCCCAAGAGCTGACAGGGGAAGGGGGTGAAACATCGGAGAGTCAGCCCATCTGGCTCTCCCCAGAGGGGCCAAGGCAGGCTCTGGGCTCTCAGCTGGTGGTCGAGGTTCAGCAGGGCCCCTGATTCTCGAGCGCCCTCCCCATCATGCCCACCGGCCTTGGCCGAGGCCAGGCCGGTACAGTCTGGGCATTGGGGAGGATGGTTTGGAGGAAGGGAGAAGATGCAAGGGCAGAAGAATTGCAGAATCAGGAGATCAGGGCTTCTCTTTTTTTCCCATGACAGACACTGCACTGAAATGAAGAAAAAGACAGAGGCCCACCACGGTCCCCAGCATCAGAAACTCAAAGTCTCCGTTGCCTGCATCACGTCACTCAGGTGCTCCCAGCAGCCTTGGCCAGGCCACTTCTCGCCAGGCATTGGTGTCCTCATCGGAGACGAGTGGTGGGGGTTGGGTGGGTTCCTCGGGCTTTGCCAGGCCTGCTGTATGATCCTGTGTTCCTCCAATGTCCTCATCTCCTCTTTCTTAGAGAAGACTCCACCAGCCTACGGAGGATTGTGCGCTGCGAAAAGAAAGGCGAAGGGCTGGGCTGGCCCATCCTTTCCCTCGTGGTATACCCAGGGCCTAGAACAGTGCCTGGCACGTGGTGCGTGCCCAATGGGCATCTGTAGAGTTAATGAGAGTTTACTCGACATGTCAGTTGCAGCTTGGCCAAGCTCGAGGTTCCCTTGAAAGATGGTGGCCGTGCGCCAGAGAGAGCCACAGTTACTAGGTATCCCACCAGTCCCAGCTGAGCTAAGGGCAGTCCACCCAGGCAGGTCAGCCTGTGACATGGCCTAGAGTGAAGAGATGCCACAGGGCCAATGGACTCTCTTTCTCAGAAGATTGGTCTGGGAAGTGCTCAGAGCATGAGGCAGTTAGCAACGGGAGTTGAATCTGTAAAGAATCACTGGAAGGAAGAGGGAGAGGTGGGGTCAGGGAGCTGTGGTGGGTGGAAGTGCGGAGGAAGCAGGAAGTAGGCATAAGCAGAAGTCCTGAGGTGGAGACAGAGACACCCAACTGCCCTGGATGGGAGGCCTGGCTCAGCCATAAGACCCTCTTCCTTGGTTTCTGTGCAACTGGAAACCAGAGAAAAGTGGCTCTGAGGCTGGAAACCAGACTGTCCCTTATTGTTCCCTGTAAATTGGCCCTTATTGCTTCCCGTAAGTCCATCTAATAACTCTCACCCTATTCAACCTTCCCTTGCCATTTCAATTAGCTTCAGGCAAAGCCTGGAGAAGGAAGGCTTAGAAGGATGGAGGGAGAAGGTGGAGGGGCCTTCTCACAGCCAGGGCTCAGGAATCGGAATGTGAGCAGCTTCAAAGGCCAGACAATAATTTGGGAACAAGTGAGGGACTCATTCTTCCAAACTGAGATTCAGGGAGAAGCTCCAAGCATTATGTGGAAGACCACAGGAGGAGAGTTAAAAGATAATCACCAGGAAGGTACAGCTTTCCCTCTGCTGGAATGAGAGGGGGCAGAAACCGGTAGGGTGACTTTCAACCATGGATCAGCTTCTGTCACCATATACCGAACACTCGATCTGGTCCTCTCCATCACTCCCTCACATCTCCTGCCCTGGGCAGCAGAGAGGATGCCGGGCTTCATGGAGTGACTGTTGAGTCCAGGACAGCTCCCCCTCCCAAGTGTATACCAAGCTGGGTGGCAGAAGGCCTGTCGCCTGCACCCCCAACTCTAGTTTCAGCTCAGGGCCACATCAGGTCCTTCCTCTTCTGTCCCAAGACATTCCTCAGAAGAACTTTATTCAAGAGGACCCTGACTCTTTGCTGCACAGATGTTCTGTGGAAACCACTGGTGGGGGGTGGGGGGCAGCTGGGAAGGACAGGATGACACAACAGCGAGAGTGACAGTCAATGCCAATCTGCAGTATGCTGGAAAAGGTGGGGAACTCTGCCCTCCTTGCAGAGGCAAAGGAGGGGCGCCTTGTTCACTTCCAGAGGCATGTCCCCCACATGCCTAGGGAACCAGGCTGGGGTTTTGGGGCCATGCTCTCCTGCGACTCTCAAGACAGGTGATTTTGGTCTTCTCAACTATGACATCACAACGTGTACTGAGGGGGAGCACAGGGGAGAATGTCCCATTTCCTGATCACTTTTGTTGGTGCTTATTTCTATGTGTCAAGGCCCCTAGCCCCTCACCGCCCCCACCCCATCATCACTCCTTCAGCCTCTTTCCCCCATCTGGCTGGTGCGCCCTCTCATGCCAGGCCTTTCTGCTGCCTCTTCCCCAGGCCTGCTTCTGCCACCTCTGGAGGGGTTTCCCACCTTGAGCCGCAGCCCACACCTCCTGCCTTGCTGCTTGCCTTGCCTGGGGCTTTGTTGCCATGGCGACATCAGGGCAGCAGAGGAAAAAAGAAGGGACTACGGGGGAGAGCCATGAGGTCATTTGAACATAAAAAAAAAAAAGTCACTCAGTTACTCTGTTCCTCCTCCACTCTGTGGCTGGACCCCTCTGTCCACACCACCTTTGGGAAGGAGACTCTTGTGAGCCTTTCCCAACCTCCCCAGGCAAAATCAATCACTCCCTCAACTGATTATCCCTTATACGCATTCGTGACTTCATCACGGCCTCACCCTCCACTGTGCTAAACTGAAGACACATATGTCCCATCTCCCTGGCCAGAGCCCAAGTTCCTTGAGGACAGTCCCTTGCCTCTAGTCCCAGGCTGCTTTTCCCTCTAGTCCCCTCTAATGCTTCCACCCGCCTCCGGGGCTCTCTGCTCAGAGTTCCCAGGCAAACCTCCTTTGCTGAACCTATCCCATCCGTGGAACCAACCCCTCATCACCCCACTGCTTTGAGCCAGCGCAAACATCACCGCCTCCAAGAGCTCTTCCCTGAACCTACCTGCCTCTGTGTTTTCAGAACACGCTGTCCCTCTAAGAAATTGTGTCATGTTCTATCATTTCTAATTGTTTCTGGATCTGTCCTCTGCAGAAATTTTATTCTTGCTCATCTTTGTGGTGACATCTTTTGTGTCTAATAAGGGCTTCTCTTGCAAATGATGGGCATGGGTAGGGGTGGGGGTGGGGCGAAAGGGCCCAGGTATGTTGCTGGAACCATGCCTGGGAAGGAGGGGCTTGAGGGAGCAGGGTTCAGGGACCCCGGCGCTAGGTGGGATGGGTGCCTTTCTCCACTCCTTTGCTAGTCAGATGTAGTACCCTTGAGTTCTTGAGCATCCAGCTTTAAAAACAACTAACCCACTAGAAAGGTCAGAGAAAATGAGCACCCAGATGTTGGGGGCCTCGAATGGTGCCATGTGAGGAGGTCAACTTCCTAGGTGGCTGGACTAGGTTCCCCTGAGGATGTTTTGCATGGAGAACGGGTGGGGTGGGATGCAGCGAACACAGATGTGCCTACTGGATGCCAAAATGTGGAGGAGAGAATGGGTCGTTCTGTGAGACTGGACGGGAGGCCACGGGAGGCAGATGTTGACATTCAGAGCCATCCCGTGGTGGTCCCAGCTCTCTCGGTCTCCGAGGTGTGCAGGTGTGGCTGTGGGGCTCTGGTGGAGAGGAAGGGGCCAAGTCGAGGTGAGTTCACATTTCCTTCTTTCTGACCCTGCCTAATCTCTACTCCCCCCAGTTGGTCTCTGCTTTGAGCCCAGCTCTGGGCTCTCCTTTGATCTGGATTCCCCACCTCCCAAAGCTAATCACAATCAGACTTAGCTTCTCTTGCTTAATCCATTCCTTTAATAGTTAGCTCTCAGGGTCAACATGTAAAAAGGCAGACTCCAGCATGAGGCTTGGGGAGACCCACTCTGGAGCTGAGGTGGGGTTTTGGGTGGACTGTGGGTTGTTTTGACTAGATGATTCTTCATGGAGATGACTTGATGGGATGGGTCCCCAGTGTCCTTAAAACCTCGACTGCCAGAGCCAAAGAAAGGCACCAGGAGTGGGCTGGGAGCCTACCCTGGAGGAAACCAAGGCTGGGAGACACTAACTACTCACCCACTCAGCAGTGGCAGAGCTGGAACTCTGACCCAGGCCCTACCTTTTTCCTACCCCACTAAGACAAGAAGATGCATTTCTTGACAGGTAATTTGCTAATGCTTGCCAGTTAGGGCAGGGGCCATGGGAGCAGGTGTCTGGAGCTAGAAGGAGAAAATAAACAAATAAATAAAAGGGAAAAAGAAATATGTAAAGGCAGCAAAGATAAGTAAAAGACAAAGAAAAAAGTCCCTATTATTTGCCACCTCCTGCCCTGAGCCTGGATGTTGCCTTTGGTTAAATACCTGTTCAGATTTGTGCAAAAACAAGAGATTTGCCAGGATGACTCCAAGCTGATCAAAGCACCTTGCTTTGCCCACTTTTGTTCCTACAAAAATAATCATTCCTCTGTCTCAATCTCCATTCTAGGTACTACTCCCCAGCTCCAGACTTGAGGCCACTGTTGCTGGTCCCCCTACCAGAACCTGCCCCTCGGGCCCTCACACTTTGGGAACTTCAGCTAGCCATGACCTTGAGCCACCAGACTGAGCAATGAGCATGCTCAGCAGAAATGCTCCTGGGCTGGCAGAGATCAATACGTCGATAGAAATGGAAGGCCAACACAAAGGGGGGTTGCGGGAATCAGGGACAGGGGACTAAGTGGCTCTGGATGGAAAAAAGCCAGAGAGCCCCATCTGGGAAACAGCTGGGCTCCAGTGAGCAGCTCATCTGCTTGTCAGTAGAGGGAGGAAAGACTCATTGATTCAGGCCCCACTCATTAAAAACCCACGATGATTCAAACCTGGCTTTGGCTGAAGTTGGCCGTCATTCTAGGTCTAATGAGAAGGGTTTGCAGAGCAACTCCCCTCTGAACTGGCTCACCTGAAGGCAGGCTCTCTTACCCCAGGCCTCGCTGGTACATTGTGCATGTGATTCCTGACTATTCCCTGCTTGGGGCTGTGTTTGCCTTGTGTCCCTTACCAGATTGTAAGCTCCATGAGGACAGGGACTGGGAACAGAAGCCCCCTGAGCCAAGCACACAGGTAAATACCTAAGGAACCGCTTTGGCTTAACTCAGAGCAGCTCAGCCATACAGCAGTCAACCAGTGAAAAAAAAAAACAGAAGTCAAGCCCCTTGGACTTGAGGGGAGAACAGAAGGCTCCTAAGGAATGGCCAGCAGTCCAAATTTTCATGTTGAGAGGAGTCATGGGAACTAACTCTGGCTTGAACAGCCACAGTAGATCTCTAAAGGCTTCCTGGTGGGCCATCAGCCTGGTGCCACCAGCCAGGGTGCGGAAGCATCTGGATGATCCTGGGTGGTCCTGTTTCCAGAACATCAGGAGGATGGAAAAGAATGGGCAACTTATCAGGATGCCGAATGAGCAGACTGGTGAGAAATTCCAGGCAGCTTATTTCTGGACAACTTCTGTTGTTTCCCTTGAATGCCCCAGCCACAGAGAGATGGTTTGGGGGTTTCTGGATGATCTGGCTCCCCAATAGAGGCGTCTTTAATTGGGTTTGGGTTGATTCTCCCTCCCACACCCTTTGATCATGTCCTTAAAAAGGAAGGAGAAGGGAGTTGAGGCCTAGTGAGCAATCTCGGGGTTGACAACCCTATGGCCCTCCCAAAGAAGCCTACTACACTGCTGATTTTCAGTCTTCCAGGCAGTTCCCCAGCCCATTCTTTAAAGTAAATTACTTTAAAACTTGATTATACCCTATCTGTAACATAGCTTATTACCAACCCACTGAGGCAATAGAAGCTTTGCTGGGGAAGGGGGTGTTACAGAGAGAGAAAAGAGAAGCGATTTTTAGAGATTAGTAGGATAGAGTTGGACACCCAAGAGTTCAACAGGAGGGGCTTTGATGTCTGGGGAGCAAGGGAAGGTTTTTGCCTAAGACCCTGGTGATAGCATCCAGGCCCCTGAAAAATCACTTTGGAATTCTGTGTTTTGGGTTGACAAAGAATTGTTCTCTCAAATGTCCAGTGATCAAAGGGGTTAGCAGGGTTACATAAAGGGGACCAGCCAGGCAGAGGAATCTGGGGTTCCTGGGACAGGCTAGGAAATTATCACCAGATAGGAGGTTAGGGCAGCTGCTGCCAGGCCTGGAAATCAGAGGGGTTCTCCAGGGCCTCTGGGATGGACCTCTTGCCAACTGCCAGACTGAACAGCCTCAAATTGAGACAACAGCTCCCAGCCCCACTTTTGAGGATGCCAGGGGTCTTTGCAGGTACCTGTTCTTGAGAATGAGTGGGGATCAGGACAGTTTGAGCCAGAGGTAGATGAGAGAAGCAGAGAGTGGGACTCTAAGCCCAATGGCCTCCTTCCTCCCCTGTGTGATCATGGGAAAAAGGATGAGTAAAAAGAATGGATGCAGGGATGGTAGCCTGGGGAGGACATTCTGGGTCAGTGATCCTTGGATTCTCCACCTGGTCTTGATCCACATCAGTTGCATTTGCTTTGCCTGAGTTTGGGGCTTGCTTCGGGGGAAGAGTACAAGAGTGTGCAGGGCCCTGACGTGGAGGGGACACGGTGGTGGCAACAGGCCAAAGGACTGACCATAAATGGCCTCAAGACTGATGGTGGCTGGGATGGGTCTGCTGTTGACCCCTTTGCTCCTCCAATGATAATTACAGCACTCTATGGCTCAAGGGCACTTGATGACTCACAAAGTCCTGTCACATCCATTATCTCATGGGAGCTTCCCCAGGACACTTTGAGATGGACAGAACAAGAAAAGGCCACAGTGTTTCAGATGTGACCTCTCTGAGGGCACATGATGAATGAGCAGTAGAACCAGCACTAGATCTGAGCTCTTTGCCCTCCCCTCCCACCAGGCTGTGAAGGGATGTTCCCAAGTCAACGGAAGGAGCCGCCACTGGAATGTGAGCATGTCCAGAGTCTCTATGTCCAGACAACCCCCCTCACATTCAGAAACCTTTCAAACCCAGCTTGAAGGATGTGACAGGGACACACTTCCCTGGCTGCTAGCTGCCTTCACCTTTTGAACTTTGTAGATATGGAGTCGGGGGAGGGGCTCATCACCTCTCCGCACAGGACAAGAGGTGCCAACCACCCATCAAACCACTAGGGGCAATTCCCCCTCAGATCACCTGGCCTTCCTTGTGGAGGGCCAGTCGAGCTCCTTGGAGTCAGGGCAGGCCACGAGCCCCACAAACCCAAGGACCCATAGGGGTGACCCACCTTGATGGGGGTGGTAGAGGGGAAAGGGGGCAGCCTGCCTTAGTCAGAGGATCTGATATGAGGGAGGCTTGCTGGCCTCCCTCCGGTGTTGCCCCTCAGCTTCTCTGGGCCCATTAAAGTGGGTGCCCTCTGGCCTGGGCCTGGGCTCTGGCCGCTGAGGCTTCCCTCGTGGGGAGGATGTTGGAAACGGGGAATAGCCTTCATGTATACCTTGAATGTCAAAGTCTTCTGATCCTGGCAAGGATAATGGGGTGGGTTTGAGAAAGACTTTGATCTTGAAATAGGTAGCCTTGGGTGCAGGTCTTGGATTTGCCACTGACTAGCTGTGTGACCTTGAGGCTGTCCCCTGATATCTCCAAAGAAGTTCTCTCACAGAGTTTCTGTAAGGATCAAATGAGAAAATGGGTAGGAAAGTGCATGATCTGTCAGGAAATGGATTTTATCATAAAGGGCTTTGGGGCTCTGGAGCGGGAGAGGGCAAGTACCTTTGTAGAGCAGAATGGGTAAGAGAACAGGGGCAGCAAGGGCTGCCTGGGGCCCCAAAGATGGCCTTCATTCACTTTCCCACCTTGACAGGGCTGTCAGGATGGGCAGAGAACTGCTTGGCATGGTTAAAGATCCACTGAGCAGAGGGAAGTGGACCTGATTCACCGGCTGCTCAGCTTCCCTGGGTCTTTTTACTGCACATCATAAATTATCATCCTGTTTTATTTTCATTTTACAGCCTCTTCCAGGCCGTTTCTGGTAGTTTACTCTCTGCTCTGGGCCAACTATGTTAGAAATGGTTTCCAGGTCTTTATCTTTCTCTGTGGACACCTTAGATTCCTGGTGAATGACCCAGCAGCTGGGGAAGGTGGGGTGGGGTGGTGGTTGGCCAAGGAATCATTGGACGCTGGGTACTGAGGGCTGACACCAAAGAGGTGGGATGTCCAGTACCTGCCCTCAGGTAGCTTAGACGAGCTGGAGGGAAGTAACACTCAAACAGCCACATGGTCACATGGATCTGCCCAACCTGCTTCTGAAAAAAAGAGTCCTCATTTCTGGGGAACCGGGCCTCTAATTCAGGTAGCTGTCAGGAGCGGCACATCCTTCAGTGTAGCGGCTTTCTCTAGATGTGGATGAGCAAGCTTTTAGTATTTAGAACAAAGTCTTGGGAAGGCTTCCAAAGATCATTTCCATTGTGAATACCCTCGGGTCTAGCTCTGAGAGAAGGTGGGTGGGGGGTGCGGCCTGACCAGGAGTCATGAGGTCTGCATTCGGGTCCCAGTTCCACTACTAGTTAGTGGCCCTTGACAACCCCCTTCCTCTCCCTGGGTGTCAGTTCCCTCATTTGTAAGGTCCAGGGGACCTAAGCAGATCACTTCCAGCACCCTTCCTTGTGCTGCCATGCTATAACCCGAGAGTGGCTTCCATCCCATACACAAAATGTCCAAGCATTTGTTTGCAAAGTTACAGATACACATGGCAAAGTAAGGTACTGGCAAGTGTCTTGCACAGCAAAACTGATTTTTACCGAAATGCTGGCTTTTCAAATGAAGGCACTGGATTAGGCAGGGTTTGAATTGATGTTCATGGCCTTTGATGTTAACAGTTGTCTTTGTTATCCTGATTCAAGGGAAAGCGAAAGAGTGGCAAAGTTGTCTCTCCTGCCATTATTCAAATAGAAGAGGATTTTTGTTCAATAAAATTCTTGTGAATGGATCAATGACCATTTTCCCATATCTGCTTTTAAAGTAAGATCTTGGTTGCAGCCCATTTTGTGCATATGAGGTGGGAAAAGATAAAAAGCAGTACATGCTGAGTTTGTGATGACTGGAAGGACGCAACTAGGGATCGGGAGAGGCAGTGGGGTGACAGGACACCCAGTGGTGGGGCCAGGGAGGAAAAGAGGACTGCCTTTGCCACGCCAGAAGATGGTGGCAGGCCACCTACTTGAAAATATTCTGAAAAGAGTAATGCAGGAGGTAGGGCTAGGAGAGAGACGTGTTGGTGTGGATTCATGCTGGAAGGTATTGGAAGTGCAGTCAGAAGGGAGTGGCATAGAGGATGCAGACTAGGCGAGGGTTATCCCTCTCTGGGCCTCAGTTTCCTCATCTGTAAAATAAAGGGGTTGGACTAGACAGGCCTTATACTTCACCCCCTGGTGTCTAGCTCGCTCAGAGTAGAGAGGAGGGACAAAGGCTGGCTGAGGGAAGAGGGGATGGAGGATTCATAAGAACAGGGGCTTCCTAGCCCACCTGCGCCAAAGACAGCTCAGAGTGAGCCGCCACAAAGAGAGATGTGGGTACGATCTGCACTCAACATGGCTGATGAACTGGTAAATGTTGAAACTCTGCTTTGTGGGTTTTGTTTATGAGATAGGGTGGGTGAGGAGCCTCTGCTCGACATTCTGGGGTGTGTCAGGAGGTGCTAGAGCAATTGTTTTCAGAACAACGTTAAAAGTCTATTCAAATAAATCCATATTCCCATTGCAAGTGTAGGCCACAAAATCATATACTAATATGCAACACCCCCCTTAAGACTCCTATGCCCCTGAAAAAAATATCCAAGGTGTTTAGTTGCATGTGTGTGTGTTTAACGTTAGGGAAACATGAGACACAATAAACTTTTCATCTTCTTTTTTTGTTTCTGTTATTTTATTATTATTATTATTCTTTGAAAGTCTTATTGCCAAAAGGTTGCAATGGTAGGAGGGGTGGGGGAGTATGGGATGGGGAAGAGGTGGGGGAAATATTTTACAGTTTATCGCTATTGGTACAGGTCCCTCTTTAAAAAAAACAAAAAAACTCCAAACACACTCTACGTTGAGCTTCTTAAATTAGGAAGTGATGTTCTTAATGGCCACCATGAGGCAAGCATAGCTCTAGAAGCACAATCTGCATCATTAGCACTAATTCATGCTCAGATGGTTCCAAAGTTGGGCAAGCCAGGGGTTTGAAAACCCCACGTGTGCAGCTTCTAGGACAGACACAACTGGGACGAGGTGGGGTCCTGGAGAGAGATGGGGGTTAGGTTTTCAGAAAAGGCCTACCTTGAAACCTTGCCTTTGGAATGTGTCTTGAACCAGCCCCCATCTCAGAAGGTGGGTCCCCTGTTGCCGTGTTGAGGACCGAGTTTCCCTTCTGTCTTCCATCCCCCAGCTGCAAACTTCTGGTAGAACTCTGGTTCTACTATTTGGACTTCCTCCCCTTTTAGCAATCCACCTTAACTAAGCCCTTCCAGCTTGGGCAGAGAATAATCTATTATAGTCTAGCAATAGGCAAATCTTATAAGCAAATAATAAGACCATCTTGCATTTGTATAGCATTTTACCTACTCCCAAAGTGCATTCACATATAGTGTTTTATTAGGTAATGTTAGTTCTGAATTAAATAGCCAGCTATGCCAGCAAGTCCCATTTCCCGACAATTCTGGAAGAAAGGTTCAGGTACTGTGAGATTAGTTCCCTTAGCCAGGCAGAGGTTCTGAAAGAATCCCTTTAAAATGACCAGGGAAAAGAATAACCTGTGTTCTGGAAGTATGAACTTGCAAATATAGCATTTCAAGCAAATTAAATGGTTTAAATAAAATTCATTCGACTTAGTGTGCCAGGCATTGAGTTAAGTGTCACTGGGAATAGATTTGGATAGAGCCTGGGCTCCCGAGGGGCATATGGTCTAGCTGGGGAGGTCAGATGGTGTGCAAATCCACGTGACAAGTCAAAGAAAGATGCGATTAAAGCAGCCATGTTGCATCATGGCCAAGCTTCCAACTTGCCCAGACCCACCCCTCACCCCCCCATCTTTCTCTTTTACCTCATGGCTCCCAGATCTCTGTACAAACCCTTCTATTCATGGCTCCCAGATCTCTGCGCAAACCCTTCTATTCATGGGTTTCTGTTTGGGACACAGGACCTGTCCACTATGACATCCCCAGGGGGACTTTCTGTCCTTCCACCCCGGACCTCCCTTCTCTGCCAACCCTCGTTCCCTCTGGGTAGAACGAACCCCAAGGATTCCATCGCTTTCATTCTCTTTGGGAGGGAACTGGCTCCCCTCAAGACTAACTGTTGAGAAGGATGGTCTCCCTGCTCCCCACCTTCCTTGCTGTTTTAAGGGTTTTAACTACAGAGAAACAAAGGAATTGACCAAAATAGAAGCATTCAGAAATAACAAGTTGCAGATTCTTCTACCAGTTCTGATCCCTAGTTTACAGCTTCTGACTTCCTTCTGGGAGCCCCCTAGGAGTTCGGCCCTCTGCTTTTAATGCCAAGGCGGCACCAACTCCAAACCAACCTACCCCTAATACAGAGGCTGGGAGGCTGGCAGAGGGCTTTGCAGTGGAACCATGGTGAACATGCTGCATTTTGAGGTCCTCCTGGTAGGCCAAGGCCTTTCCTAAGCTGGGGTCTTGCAACCCTACTCTCCCAAGCCTGGTTATCCAGTGCTGATGCTTGGCTAGCCCTCCCACAACGCTTCCTCCCTTTCCTACTTTAACCAATGTTTCTAGGACACTCCTGTTTGGGAAAGTGACAGAATGGAGCCTAGAGCCTGTCTTCAGGGACCTGAAATTGGCTCTTCTGAGAAAAGAATCTGGGATTTCCCTTCCCCAAGTCTCCTTCTCTGGCTCCCCCACTGCAGTTTGGTTCATACTTGCACAGATAGCTCAGGTGAAAGGACAATAGAGCAAGCACATCGAGGGGCCCCTCCTAGCCACCAACCACATCCACCAGAGCCAAGCAGCTCCTTCTAGGCAGCTATCTCCTCTTTCCTCTGGAGCGACACCCCACCCCTGCCTTCGGGTCACATGCCCCACTCATTTGGCCTTAGGGAAGATTTATCCACCTTGTTTTCTTTACATCATTATCTCCCCACTTCAGACCATCATAACACACATCTGCATTTTAAAGGTAAATCCCTCTAACTTTTTAAAAGTCCAAGAACTAATTACAAACAGATTTCTCCTCTTTCTCTCTTCCTGGGTCAATTTCCTGACAATTTATCTTGACTTTTTCTGAGAAGAGTAATTGTCGAAGATGGATTTGGTGGAGGCAGGGGGAAAGGGAGGGGATTCTTGCATGTAGCTGGATGGGGGTTGACAGGCAAACCTGGATCATTATAAACAATTTATTTTTAATGGATTTACACTGATGCAATGGTATGATTTCAGAGCTACCTTTTGTTTGCCCCCAAGAAATAGCCAATTCTTACTTCTTTTAAATTTAAGTTCTTCAGTTATTTAAAAGGAATGATTTAAGGGGGAGATGGGAGTGTGGCAGAGAATGTTGGCAGTCACTTTCAGTTTATTAATTTCCACTTCCTCCAGGTTCCTAGTAAGAGTATCTGCTAGACTGCAAAGAAATTACTTTCGCTGTGACCTAAGGGTTAAATGTCCCCAGGGTGGAGGGACCGCTGCTTACTCAAGACTGTCAGGAAAAAAAGAACAGGGAATATGCAGCCCACCCACTTTTGAGGGAGGGAAGATGCTGGTGGAGAAACTCCTGCGGCCTGAACTTTTCTGGAAATGAAGAATTAGATCCTTTGACTTCAAGTTGGATGGAGAGAAAACAGAGGGTTTAGGAGAGGAGTGGGACTTGGAGCCAAACCATTTCCAGGCAGGGCTTTTAGTCTTGAAATTGGTGGAGGTGAAAATCGTAGGTCGCGGGTCCATTCTACCCCTCTCCCCTCATCTCTCTCCTGTCCACGCAAAGTCCACCTTGGCCAGATAGTGTCCACACCTCCTCAAGCCCAAGGACTTTGACAGTGTCCACCCCCACAGCCCCCCATGAAAAGGCCTTTCTGATCCCAGGGACAACTTGGTGAATCAAGTTATCTGAGCTCTCAATCACTTCTCCTCAGCTCGATCTGAGACACTTAAGGTTCACTTAGACGCGTTCTCCAAAGGGCAGCGAGGGCGACTCAGTCTGACAACGGGACAGGATATTTGAAATCAGGGATGTCTCAGGAAGTCCTAGAAATTGGTCCCACTCCCCCCGCCCCATCCCCTCCCCGGGCTCCTCCCGCCCAGGAGTCCAGGGAGGAGGAAATCTGCAAACGTCCACCCCCGGGGGGTCTCAGATCAGAGTGACCCCTGGCGGGACGGCGGTCAGAGTTGGGCGAGGGGGCGGGGCGAGGGCGGGTCGGGGGCGGGGCGTCGCCGGACAAGCCCCTCCCCAGCCCACCCCAACAGCGCGCTCTCGGTGGAGCCCAGGCTTTGGAGTAACGGTTGTTCCCAACGGCTGCCTCCGTCCCGCCGCCCAGTTTTTTGGGGTCCCAAGCCAGCGTGGCCGCCCTCCCTCCTTCCCTGAGGGCGAAAAGGGGCCTCGATCACCACAAGGGTCCGCGGGAAGAAGCGGAGGGCGGGGAACGCGGGGTGGGGTGGGGGGGTTCCGGCAGCCCTTGGCCGCAGCGGTGGAGCAGGTCCATTGTGCCCTGGGCGTGGGGTCGCGGCTCGCCTCTGGCGCTGCCTGCTTCTGCCTTCTGTTCTGCTGTGGCCAGGAGCCTCTACTCTCTGTCAGCTGCCTGGTCCCAAAGCAAGCGGATTGGTGGACCCTTGGAATAAAAGACTGGGCCTGCAGGCACCTGAGTGTGGGAGAGGCGTGCAGGGACATCAAGTTAGATGGAGTATGTTGGAGTGGAGGTCCCTCACCCTAGGCATGCGGGATTTGGGCCCCACATGGAAGGCAAGCAGCTGTGCCCTCCAGAAGGGACTTAACTATTGTGCGGTATTTGAGGGGGTGGGGACGGGCCAGCTTGGTACCTTCTAAAAGTTACATTCAAATCTGTGTAGCTCAGCCAACTGCTTGGTTCCTGTGATGTGAGCTTGCTGGGTCTGCCTCTCTGGGGGCAACCTTGGACATCTTGAAGAAATGCTGGCATGGAGCCCAAAGGGAGAATGGATGACACAGGGAAGGGGCTGGAACTTCATGCTCTTACAGAGCAATCCAAAGTCTGCCACAACCTACCGCAGAGAGGGCGCACGGTTGGGGAGTGTGGGCAGTGAATGGATTTCAACCAGCTAACCACAGTGGCAAACTCCAGGGATAGGCAGGTGCCAGCCAGGGCTAGTAAATAAGGACGGGATGGGGTGAGATAGGATATAAGGATGGAGAGGGCTTGGAGGGGAAGGACTTGGGAAGATGCTCCAAGAAGTCATCCAGCACCAGCCACCTTGTCAGCTTTGGGCTACCACAGTCCTCAGCTATGTTTGGGGGACATTTCCTGACCATGGGATCTGTTTGGCAGGGGTTGGGGGGAGAGGGGAAGTTTGTTCTTGTTTTTTTAAACTGGCTCCCTACTAAGATACTCAGAGAAATGTCTTTCATTCACAGATGACCCCAGAGTACTGGAAAACCTGTGAGTCTGACCTTGAGTTCCAAAAGTTCTGGGTATTCAGGGCTTGAGTTGAGCTGGCATGATGTTCCTACCTTAGTTTTTCCATACTGAGCACTGGAAAGGAGCTTCTATCCATTCCAATATTCTCTCCCCTGGCTAGAATGGACACCTACACTGTTAAGGAAAATTGTTAATCTCCAAGCTCAGCAATCCAGGGAGAGAGAGAGACCTGGTGGGTGGCTGTGGTTCTGGTGAGGGCAGGTATCCACGTTTCCCAAGCCACCAAGGGCACAGTCTCCAGAGCCTGAGGCCCACTGTTGCAAATACAGCCTCTAGGCAAGTGCCTGGTCTCTTAAGGTAATCATTTTCTAATGCCAGCATGCTGGCATTTAAAAGAGTTCATGAGGAGAGGCCCTGTTCAAATATTCAGGGATTTTTGTCCAAGCAGGTCATAGATGGGAACTCTCCAACTCTGCTCTGTCCGTAATACTTGGCTTATTCTTCATTTCTAGCATCACTTCTTGATGACTGGTACCTACGAACTTGCCATCGAGTACACAGCCAAGGCCAAGGTCTGGCCTGTTTGGCCAGTTAAGCTGCCACATGCCATGTTTAGGCTCCACCAGTTTATTACTTACATAGACAGTGAGAGGAAGAGCGGCCAAAGGTGCTGACTCCCTGCAAAGGACAACACCAAAACAAAAGGGACTGATGACTGCAATGGGAGTTGTGGGAAACCCCATTGCTAAGGAGCCACTTCTAGACTGCAACTAGTTTTTTTTATTTTGAGGCTATATCCTGAGGAAAAGGTGAGGCAGGAAAGAGCCTGAGATGATGAGAAACAGTCTCCCGACTGCCTCCCAGGGGAGATAGCCAGGAGCAGCTACTTACGCTAAGGTGGCCCACTCCTTTGTGCTCTGGGAGGATCCCAAAGCATCCTGCCAAGACTCACATTAGCTGTGGTTCAAGACTTGGCTGTATGGCGTCTGTGGGTCTGTGCAAGGTCGCCGAGGTGGCATGGTTCCTTTTAGCCACCTGATTTCCCAACCTGAGGGCAGACTCCGTATGGGCAGGGACTGCCTCGTTCGCTTCTGGGCCTCCTGTGGCAACTGACCTTGAGCTAGCACACGGTTGACATTGGCAAGGAACATACTTTATTGGATCGTGAAGAAGGCCAAAGCCATAGGCACATGTATAAGATCCACATCAGCAAGTGGGGTAGGGAGGGGCTAGGGAACTGGGTGAAATCAGGGAATGCAGCTGAGGAGCTTGACCAATCTGAACTTTAACTACTGGAGTCGGAAGCCTGAGCAGGTCCCATTTGCTCATAGCTTTAGATAAGTTGTGTGTGTTGTCTATGGATCTTAAGTGCCAATAGGACGTCCCTCCCCCCCCCCCCATGAAGGATTTCTGGGTGGGCACTGGGTTGTCTGTGGGGTGTGGCAGTTACCCCACCCCCACCCAAGTACCTTCCTGCTCCCTACAGAAGGAGTATGGAGACTACATATTTTTACCTGCCCCATCAGCCTGGGCCAATTTCCCAAAAGAAAGGGCAAAGGAAGGCCCTGGGCCTGACTGCCCGGCCCAAAGAGATTAGAGTTGAAAGGTGGGTAAGCAAGTGTTTGTCTGGATCAAATGATCGCAACAGCGCCCGGGATCGCAGAGAGTTTGGCAAACAGTGAAAGCCCTTGCAGGGGATTGGAGCCTCCTAGCATCAGTGTACATATCCTCGGTGCTCTCTGGAGTGGCCCCGTCCCAGGGGCAACAGGCCTTTGTTGACCTCCCAGCTCCCATCCTTCCCTGGCTGCTGTGCTGTTCTCCGCTTGGTCTTGTTTTCACTGGCTGTGGCAGAGCCTTTGATCCCCGAGGCCCAGCAAATGGAAGCCCCTCAACAGCATCCCCTGACGGGACCAGACCTTGAGATAACTTGATGCTCCAGGATTCCGGGGCACCCACGTGGGCTGTAAAGGCTTCAAGAGCTGTGAAGTGGAAAATTCCTCTGATGTGGTTCAGGGCTGTGGCACTGATGACATCATAAGCCACATCTAAAGGTCCCATAAATATGGCTGCTTCTGGACACTCTTCAGAGGCAAACCTCATTGCCTGCTCTTGCAGAGTGCACTGTGGAGAGGTAGGGACCCAGGAGGCTTTCCCTGGCTCAGGGTAGCCCTGTCCCATGCATCACAGGCCCCCGCTTGGACAATGGCTCCCTGCTTTGCCCTCCCTCAAAAGATGAGCTTTCTCACAAGAAAGGCAGACAAGGAATAACAGGATGAGGCCTCCAGAAACCCTCAGGACTATCAGAGAATTCTGGGTAGTGGTCCCTGAGGAGGAACCATTTTGGGGGCTGGGAACTAGGAGGTCATCTCACAGGGACCTCTGTGGGTGGTGAGTGGCCACTGTCAAATACTGGACCAGCTGAGGGAGACGTCATGTCTGAGGTCATAGTCATGGTTTCCTCTGGACTTTAGCCAGAGGCAGAGCCCCCACCCTCAGCTCTCATCACTTTACAATTCTGTTTCCCCCCTCTACTCCGGCAACCATGAGTTATCCTCTGCGGAGACAAAGGACGTGATGGCTCCTTATCCATGCGCCTGTTAAAATGGAACTTGGGAGTAAAATATGTGAAATGTATTACTCCTTGTTTGTATGGTCCTTGTATGACTCTTCTGGGCCTTAGGCTCCTGTTCCTGCACAGAACCGTCCTCGGCTTCATTCCATGCCTGGTAAACCCACATCTCCAGTTGTTGCAGTTTTCCTCCTTGCCCGGATGGATGTCCCTTAATAGAACATTCTCGGCCGGGGTCCACAGTAACCACAAATATAAGACAGTGAGAAATTCACCTCAAGAGCGGTCCTGAGACAGTGATATCCCTGAGGGTCCAGGCAAAAGCGAAAGTAAACATTCTTTGGGGCACTTCTCCACCTCCCCCCCGCCCCCCGGCCTCCCAAGTGAAGATGGGCTCACATGAAGAGATACACCCACCCTGAGACTACAGAACCACAGATCCATCAGAGAATTCTGGACCATGGGCCTAGATGGGATTAGAGTTGGGGAGATGGAAATATGAGTAAAGGGCAGAGAGGCAGCTCACTGCTGTGACATAGCTTCCCTGGCCCCTGCGTCTGCCATGTAGACCATATGCCCACTGCAGTAAGTCCATTGAGCCCAGAGAGCAACTTCAGGCTGATGAAACCGGACTATGGTGGGCATATGAGAATCCTGGTGGACTCCCCAAAGCACCTTGGTTTCTCTCCTGTTGGGGCCAGTGCACAAGCCCAAGAGTGACAGTGAGGTGGAAGCTGGCAGAGGGCAGGGAAGAAGAGGTTCCTGGGCAGAGCTCGCCTTTCCTTTCTTCACCCTGATTGGGCAGAAAAACAAGGATGTAGGCTGGGTTACCTCCCAGGTTGTAAACTCTTGTGGAGAGCAAGGCCTTTGCCCACCTGGAGCTTTGGCCTCCCAATGGGCTTTAAACTGTCCCCAGTGCTTTAGCAGACCTGCTGTGGATTTAGGACTAGACATCCACATGCACACTGCTCATCCCAGTGAGGAGAGGCGCCAGAGAGAGACAAGAAGGAGTAATTTAGTCCCCCAGCCCTTGTTCAAGTAGAATTTCAGGATGACTTCTTGATCCCAGGAATGTTTTAAGGGCATGGCCAGGGCAGGTCTGGCTCATGCCTGGAATGGCAAGCCCAGATCTCACTGCCTGACCGTTTGCTGTGACCCAGCGACTGATGTTTGCCTTTACTGATTGGTGAGGGGAGGACGGATAACAATCCTTTCTCCAGAGAAAACCAGAACCCCAATGTGAGGGCACCTTAGCCAAGATAGGGGTGGAGCAACAGGGCAGACGGCAGGTTTGGGGTAAGCTGGAAATACCCCCCTGCCCCCCCCCCCAACAGATGTAAGAGCACAGCCTTCCAAGTGGCAGGGAAATCTCCAATTTGGTTTGTAGTAAACACAGAAACCTGTTAAAATAAATTGATTAGCAAAGAATCTCTTCTCGATGCTCTTTAAACTCTAACATCTGTTACCAATAAATAATTCACGTAGTAGATATTAATTAGAAGTCTTGAGAGGAGGGACTAGCAGCTTGGAAAGTGCACTGGGAGGCCTCTTTACCAAGAAATGCACGCTGCAAATCCGCGCCCAGGTATGGAGGAAAGAGGGCTGTGACGTTACCGCCTCCCCCCCTTCTGTCCCTCAGTCACGGCCTGCACACACCTACTCCAATCCCCAACAGGCAGGCAGCGCGACAGCCACCACCTCCCACCCTCAGCACAGCAATGCCCCTGGAGGCAGCCACCCAAGCACAGCTGGTACTGCCTACAGCTGCAATGGATATGTCCATGGATTCCCAGAACCGCAGGCGGTGGAAGGCAGACCCCTCCCCTCCCCACCCCCGCCCCAGCCCCATCCTTTTTCCACAGCAAGCAGGCAGGCAGCTGTTTGTTCAGGCATCCACTGGGGACTGGGAAAAGTGCCACGTCCTAAAGGCAGCCTGGAGTCCTTACCGGGTCCTCCCAAAGGAACACACATCTCAGACGTCGGTGTGAGCGATGGGAAGATCTTAGATCAACCCTTAGGATAATATCCCCTTTCTCCTCCCTTAACCATCCCCCTCTCCAATTGGTTTTCTGGGGTTCCAAGCCCCTTGCCTCCTCTTCTCAGCAGCTTTCTTTGGAGTTTTGGCTTCTTTAACAGCATCATCATTGCTTTCAACTTTGGAAGGAGCAGGACTTCTGGGGACCCCACCGAGAGTCCTTATATTTACACTCCCAGGGAGAGTGGGTGGCCGATTTCTCCAGGAAGGCAACCCAGTTCCTGTTAACCATGGAGTGGGAGGGGAGCAGCCACCATCATGGCTGGTCAGGGGTCAGGGAGAAGCTAGTTCATCCCATCTTCTCTGGTTGAGTAGTTTGCAGCTCATTAAGACTAACTGAGAATTGAGAAGATGGGCAAGAAAAATTTATTCCCTCTCATGTCTACTCTCTGTCAAATATTGGAAGAGTTTCCAGAGGACTGGAGTAGATATGCTGCTGGGGGCAGCCTGGCCTCTGCCCCCATCAGCTGGGGCTGCACCTGCTTCCAGACAGAAGTGGGTTCCCAAGGTTTTGATGATGAACTGAGCTCACTAGATACTGTCTCTGCTGGCACATTAGGCCATTTGGACCCAAAGCCAGAACCCAGCCTGGGCTGGGAATCAATGCCTCCTGGCTGGGGGTCCAAACAACAGGTGGAGAGTACTGGTTCATAGCCAGGTGGCCTCCCAGGTTTATTACCAGAATTATTCGTGCATTGTGTTCTCCATGAATTACCTGAAATATTAATTCCTGAAAGCTTTTTAACTGGTTTGATTGTTTAAGAATCTCTCAGTGCTGTTATCACCATAGCCATTTTCCTTCTGATCAGAGAGGGGTCTTTGAAGTGGAATGGAACTATATGGAGGTCTCTCAAGTTGAGAAGTGAAAGAGCTGCTGGGCTCTTATTCCACACGTTCAGAACCAAAATCCAGCAAGCAGGGTCAGGGTCCCACACGGGTGCTTCTCTCCTAGGGATGCCCCTCTTTACTGCAAGTTCAAAGTTAGAGGCCCAGCCCTTGGCAAGTCCCCTGGACTTTTGGGGGCAAGGCTTAGTGGTTGGTAATCAGTGTGGACGGACACGGGGATGGACTCAAATGACGTCAACAGCAGGTCACGCCTCTTTGCGGGCTGCTGGTGGAAGGGGGGTGAAACTGGCTGGCCTTATTTCTTAGGTAACTTTCAACTCTGAACCATGGACCTTTGGCTGCAGACAAGGGGATGGGATGGCCAAGGAAGTGTGCTGGGCTTTGACCTTTCTCACGTTGGTTGAAAGGGTAAGGCTTGAGGCATCTAAACATAGGGTTGACCAGGTGCTGTGGAGAGAAGGACCACCCAATATTTTATTTCAGACTTCAGGAAGGGGGAACATTATATCTTCTTGGCAAAAGAGGGCAGGGCATGCCTTCTAGTGGGAAAAGGAGGTCAGGGTGGTGTCTCTGGGCAGAGCGGGTGGTTCTTGGTGGCAAGGCCAAGGGGTGGCTGGGATGGGGCTCCCAACTCTGTGCCACCTGTTCTGTTTAGAATTGTGCCTGTGGAAGCCTCTAGGTAGCCAGATCGGGCAGCCAGTGGTCAGACCAGCATTTGGAGAGATGTAAGTTAGATGGAGGATGGGGCCAGTGGCCAAGTGAAGTGGTAGCCTTGTTTCATCCACAGAGATCAGCATTTCTTAGCCTCTACCGAGAGATGCCTAGACTCCAAGAGCCAAAGATACTGTGAATGAAAACAAATGAGACCCCTCACCATGCACCCAGGAGAATGCATTGCCTGGCACAGGTCCTCTAGCAGTGAGAAGGGCACGCATCTGGAGGCAGGGTGTGGGCTTGGCAGAGCAGAAGAGTAGATTGGTCAGAAGCTGAATCCCTCCCACTCTTGCTGTAGCCCAGATGACAACTTTTCTCTCTAGGATGACTTGTAGGAAGCTTTTGAGTGCCCAGCCAAGGAGAAGCATTGCTTCTACAAAGGCAGAATATAGGGATGTGGCCAGGATAATAAAGGAAAGAGAGGTTGAAGGCTTCTGCTTCTTGCTTCGTACTCATCAATATACCCTAAACCCAAAGTCCCGTGGTCTGAGAGGGGGGCAAAGGGGAGAGGGATAAGTGTTTTCCTTTTGTTATTTTCTGTGGATAGAGATGCAGGCAAGGTCTCAGCTAAATATCAAACTCCTTCCTTTCTTCTCAAGTTTCCTGGGATGTGACTTACTCCTGTGTGGCCCAGGCCTTCTGCTCCAATGTGGAGAGATCTTCTCCCACTTTCTTCATCTGGTCAAAGCCTGTCCACCTTTCAGACCTCAGTTCCAATGTCATTTCCAGGGGGAGGGACGCCATGCCTTTCCTGACCCCTCAGACCAGGTGGCTGTCAGGAACATTTCCACGAGCCACTACTTTGTGGCATTTAGTACAGTCTGAATTCATACATTTATTGGTGTGATTATTTGATTAATGTCTCTCACCCCTCCAAGACTGACTTTGCCGGGTCTGGCCTGCCATTTTCCCCAGGCTCTCTGGCAAAGTTCTGGCACTTAATGGGTACTCAATAAATATTTGTAGAATGCATGAATGAAAGGGTCCATATGAGTTCTCCTTTTCCTCACACTCACCTGTGCAACCCTCGTTCATTGGGCAGCTTCGCTCAAACTGCTTGGCTGCTCTGCTTCACAAGGTGCATGGAGAGAGAGGGGTCTAGAGATGCAGAGCCGGGATTGGGGCAGAACATCCGTTTGAGGTCAATTAGCATAAATACGAGGTCAGGTCACTCGAAAAGCAAACGCTGAGAAACTCAGGAAACAGCATTCAAGGGGTAGGCAGAGGAAGATAGGCTGGTGTTGGGGGGTGGGAGGGAGGTTTGAGAAAAATATGTAGAAAGTAATCCAAAAGCAAAACGTCTGCATGCCAAGCAGGGGAGCAGAGATTGAAGGTAGAAGTAGGGGACAGCATCAGTACTGCGGATGCCATGAGGGAATGGTTATAAGGTACTGGCCCAGGCATGAGCAGAGACCCTCGGGTGTTGTGGGGAGGGCAAGGGAGCTGGTGCAGCCTTTTTTGGAGGGCCATTTAGCACTACCAAATATTTCAATTTAAGGAGTGGTTCCACTTCTGGGACTCTCTCCAACAGAAATTCTCTCGAAGCTTTGTGTGAATATATATTCCAGGATAATCGTGCCAGCGTTTCAGGCTTAAAACATGGGGAAAATCTAAGTGATTGTTAGTTGGGCGTGGCGAAATTCATCCATCTAATGGGATACCAGACAACCTTACAGAGAGTGCAACCACGATATATGCGCACGTATGTGGAAATACATCGATATAGTAATTGAAATCAAACAACAGAATAATATGTATATAGAATAGGATCCCATTTGTGTTTTTAAAAGAAACTTCTTTTTGTGTGTATAAACTTACATATATGTTTGTGCATAGAGAAAAGTCTGGAAGGATTCCTACTCTACCTTTAACACTATTTCCTCTGAAGAATGGATTCAGGGTAGGATAATGGGGGACTCCGTTTTTAAACCTCTCTTTCATGTTTTTTGAATAAGCAGGTATTTCTTCTGTAATAAAAAGGAAAAGGAAAGGTTGTAGGATGTGGCAAGGCTGAGGGAGTCTTTGCCTCTCTGAGAGCTCAAATTCATTGGACTGGTAGGAGGGGAGGCCAATTGCACAGGGCAGAGTGGTCAGGAAGGGTGGGTAAACAGTCCACAGACTGGAGATCCTTCCAGAAGTTTTCTGGTGAATGGCATTTGTGAAAGAGGATGCTAGCTTAAGGGAAAAGTGTGGTGGAGGGCAGTTTTATGTCTAATGGGGAGATGTGAGCCCATTGGTAGCTGAAGGTAAGGAGGCAGAGAGCAGAAATAATTTAACAGGGTACTTGGGAGAGGGATGGTTGGCAGGAAGGGCCAGCCTGACAAGAGCTCAAACGACTGGCAAGGCCCAGAGCCCTAGTAGAAGCATTGCCGAGAAAGAGTGAGGAGGAGCACATTCAAGGGAAGGGGGAGTGGACAGATGACACGAGATAAGAAGGGACAGGGAGGGAGGAGTTCACAGCTAATGGCCCCAATTTTAATTGGTGAACAAAGAAAGGATATTGTTTGAGGGCAATTGCATACTCCAGGAATAGAAACTCTGGCCCATAGGGGTTAGTAAACTTGACCATTAAGTAACAGGAGAGGAGGAGGCCCAGCTGGGTTGTTAACCACCCATTTGTAATGGAGCAAACCAGCAGTTCTGCATTTTTCTCTTAGTACAACTAAGGTGCAAGACAGGAGGATATAAAAGGTCCCATTGATTCAAGACTGGGGACCGGCAAGGCAAGTCCAGCCTAAGGGGAAGGGACTCAAGGGTTTTGAATGGGTTGACTGTGAGGTAGAGAAACAACACGATGTAGAGCCAGAGATCTTCAAGTTGGTAGCAGCAGCCACAGAAAGTCTCCAAAGAAATTTTAGAGAGTCAAGATGGTATCATTTAGTTGATGTCAAGGTTCAAGGTTTGACTTGTGGGAATGGTGCAGAAGTAGAGAGGAGGGAAGAGATTCCCCCGGGGTTGTCCAAATTGTCTTAGTGGGAGGAGCAGCTGTTGGGACAGAGACAAAATCACTGGATCTGAAGTCAGAGCTCTCAATTCATTCGTTCAACAAATATTTATTGAGCACCTACTATGTGCCAGGCATTCTTCTGAGCCCCAAGGGAAGGCAAATGGGAGACCACCAGATTGTTGATAGATGAAGATGGGAAGAAGAGGGATGTGACATGGGGGTGGGGGGTGGGAAGCGCAGAGAGGAAGAGAAAGGATCAGGGAAGAAGGAGTTAGAATGGTCAGGAAGATGAGGCAAGAAGTCAGGAGGCCCCTGCCCTTAAGGCCCAGCCTGGGGTTTGGTGGGCCTGAGTTGGCTAGGAAAGAGACATCTCTCTTTTCCGGAAGAGTTTTAAGAGCAGCCAACATCAGGGAAAGGCAGGTTTCAGATGAGGTGAAGAGACGACTGGGAGCACGTGTCTTTTGCAGCTTCCTCCCTGCAGCCCTGTCCGCCTTCTCCCACACCTGGGTTCTCACGAGGCTAATGAGAAGGAGGGAGGCAAGGAAAGGGACAAGCCCTTGCTCAGATATCACGAGGCGCCACCCCCAGGACTGTGGTGCTCTTCTCTGTGATTTCAGCTCCGGATTTTGGCTCACACCCATTGTGTGAAAGTGGACAGAAACTAGACGAGCACGAGAGGGACAATAAGAACAGATACAGTGGTAGGAGAGAGAGGGGTTCAGGAGGAGACAGACCTGAATGGAAACAGAGGAAGAAAAGCCGAAAGATCTTCCTGAGAGAAGGCAGCAAATAGATGCACACGGAGGGAACAGGACTGGAAGACCGTGATACACAAAGAGAAATATGACCAGAAAAGGAGAAAGGGGTGGTGACGGGGAGACCAGCAGGCCCCACTGGCTCCCCCATGCCTTAGGCATTCCTGTTAGCCAGCAGATTCCCTCTGATGGCTTCTTTCTGTCTGTCAGACCTCCTTGAAGCCATGGGGGCAGGAGAGGTTTAAGGGAACATGGCAGGGCCAGGAGGGAGGTGGATGGCAATGATCCAAAGACTGGGGTTCACTCTGGCGGGTCTTGGGGAGCACGCCTTCTCCTCTCACTTGAACAGCCTGGCCCTCTCCCATTATGCCACCTTCCAGATTGAGCTGCACTTCCCAGGGTCATTGCTCTTACTCTGTCCCATTCCCTATACTACTGACCCTGCCATTTGACTTGAGCATCCTGGTCTTCATTCCCCTCCCTTGGGGAATGGGCATGGGGGGGTCTCCCACTGTACGCAAGTATGCTCTTTTTGATTCAAAAGAAGCTGCAAGGCAGAATGACCTGGAACCTTTGGCTTTCCTAAAGGCCAAAAAGGCTCTGCTCTTGTAGGCGGACTACTCTGAGTCCAGAGTGGTCTTTCGGTGGAAAGGCTGGAAGCAGGGAGCCATGTGAGGGGTGGGGTGTCTTTTTCCTCCTTTTGCCCTCACTAGTCTTTGGGATGCCAGTGCGGGGCCCACAGAGGGGCTTGGCGGTCAGGAACTGCTGCTTCTGGAGAAAGAGGACAAAGTCAGCTGCGATTGGCCAGGGTAGGGAGATAAGGTGACCAGGAGTGAGAAGCACCTGGGCAGGGATACTGTCCCCCTTGGGTGAGGAGGGATGGGAGAGGAGACACCACACTTGGAGGGAAAACCTCCTTTTCTTGTCTACAGGCAGCCACCTATGAGCAGCAGTAGATAATTCTAGGGGAGAATAATAGGAGAGGGCAAAAAAGCTTGAAGTTGCTTAACAGAGGACCCAAGGAGGAAGAGTGGAACACAAAGTCCTAGAAATGCATCTGCTTCTGGGGTTAGTAGGGTTTGGGTGATATATATGCACACGCCAAGCTTGCAGTTATGTTCTGATGGAGGTTCCTTTGGAGGAGGACAAACGGAAGCAGCTTGTGTAAGGCAGGTTCCCTTACACTTTCCCATCACCACTCTCTTCAATTTGTTCCTCCTGTGTGCAGACTGCTCTCAGATGGCTTCACAAACAGCGCCGGTGGTTTCTCTTGGGGCACTCAGGCCTGGACCACAAAGGGAGAAACATGGAGCCACTGGGGTTCCCTCACCACTTCTTGCCACATTCCCCACAGTCCTCGCCCACGTTTGGTGGGCTTGACCTTGGTCAAGGCCAGTTTCCAGGATGGGCTTAGCTCGTTCCAGATCTCTGCTTTCTGCTTGAAGCCACCAGGCTGGTAGTTGCTTGGAAACCACTCTGGTTTCTTACAGACCCAAACCCCTTCACCACACACAGGAAGATCCCGCAGGTGACACCACCACACACTCCATGGTGGTCTAAAATTTTAGTAAGAAATGCCATGGACTAGGCCTTCTAGGAGGGCATAGGAGCTGGAGACCAACCTGTGGGGAAGGTGGAACTCGGCCCTCTGACACTGACCTCATGGTACGGCCCCCATGGGCCCCTCAGTAACTCGTCGTGGTGCTCTCGTGCCCTCTCAGTGTATTTAGCCCTACTTCAAATTATTTTTAGCTTAGAAAAATCTCCTGGAGAAACAACCTGATGTGAAAAGAAGTGCTTTCTTAAACAGGTCCCTAGGCCCCAAGGATGTCCTAGGCCTGAAACCACAGGGTTTTATGAACTGATCCATGAGATCTGCTACACACAGCCCAGCTCAGGCCTCCTCTTTCTAGAGGCTTCCGGCACCCTTCTCTGGACTAGAAACGGCCTTGGAACATCTTTCTTGAGGTGGAGTAAACAGAACTCCAAGTCTGTTTTCAGGTGTGGGAATACCTGGTTTGAGGTCAGGGTCAGAATCAGATGAGGGTCTAGTTTACGTCCAGTGGGCACCGCCACCCTTGCCTCATGTGCTCAGGCATGCCCAGATCCTTGTCCTTCCTCAAAAGTCGACTTGCGCCCATGCTTCTCCCACGTGTGCACTCTTAGTCCGCCCCAGAGGTCAAAGCTGTCACTTACTTCCCTATGACCAAGCTGCAGCTTCTGCAGCCCCTCCCCACCCCCCTTGGGAATTTAGATATCCAGAGTCGGGTGTCATTATTCTCTGTGTACCCCCTTTCCCCCAAAGCAATTGCGTTAAATAAGCCAAGTCCCAGCACAGTTCCTCACACCACCCACTGCTGACGGGTCTCCATTGAGAAACGTAGGTGTTCAGCTCTGCTTTTAGTGATCCATTTCTCTTCTCCATACAAGTTTTAGACACTTCTTCTTTCTGTCTCAGATTTCTTCCTCCTTAAAATCCAGCCCTGGGCACTGGCCTATTTCTTCTCTTCCCCACTGCCTCTACCCGCTGCCTCACAAGACAGGTCTGGGGCCATGTTTAGGCAGGGGAACTTGTCTAGTTTTCTCCTGCCCCCCCTTTCGTCCTGCCCTTAGCTTTCCCTCTAGCAATATGAGCCTTTCTAGTGAAGGTTTTGATTGGTGATTATTCCAGACCATACAAAAGGAGGACGAATAAGGGGAAGGTATGAAATCTCCAGGCATGTCCCTGGGTCCTCCCAGTTTTACTTCCTGGTCTCCATGGCAGTGTCTGTGACGGTCCCCTGTCTTCCTTTTGTGTCTGGGGTGGAGCTGACCCCGTCCCCCTGTCCCCGCTCCTTCTCACATTCTTCTCCAGGGCCTGTTCCCAGCCAGGTCCCTGTGTCCCCCATTTCCATGTGCCCCTCCCCGAAGCCCTCTCCAGCCCTGTCCACCCTGCTCTGGGCCACAGCTGGCTGACCTGAATGGACTACATCAGCATCTTCCAGTTGGTCTGAGAGGCACCGGCCGAGATGGGGAAGAGATTGGAGGTGGAACGAGATGTATCTCCAGATGTATCCCTGCTGCAGGGCATGGATCGGCTGTGTCCCTCTAGGGAAAGCCGCCCCTCTGGCCTGGCCGCCCTCTTCATATGGCTGGCCTCTCTGGGTCTCATGGCTGCGTGCTCCCCCTGCTTTTAGGTCTTCTATTTCTTTCTGCAGCACGTCCTAAATCCCACCCTTGTAAATAGTCAGGTCACAGCTTTGCTCAAACTCCCCAGCATGGCGCGGCCTTTGTTCCTGCTAGCTCCCCGGCTGATAAGTCCTTCTCTCCAGTGTGGTTTCTCAACTTTTAAAATCCAGGTTTCCTTCCAATAAACACACAAATCTCACACTCTGCCAGAAATTCTGATGCACCTCTTGGGTAGTGTGGGAGCTCCCCACCACCCCCCGCCCCCAGCACCATTAGGCACCAGGGAAGCTCGGGAGGGACAGACTGTTTGCTATCAACCCGTCTGCCGAGGTTTTGCTGAGCTCTGCATTCTGTAGTTTGTGTTGTGAAAACACTCGGTTTGTTTTCTAAATGAAAAATTATAATATGCTTTTTCCAAGAGGCATCTCCCTGAGACACCGAGGCTCCTCTGGGACCTCCGAATGGAATGGTGAGAGAAGATGCCTGAATTTGGGGGGCGGTGGGGGGAGGTTGGGACTGGGCACGGGTGGGAAGTGGGAGTCCTCACCATCAGGTGCTAATGAGAGGAGAGTGGAGAAAAGGAAGGGATTATTAACCTAGAACTTTGGGGAAAGTTGTCATTGAAGTGCCAGGCACAGGAAGAGAACCAGTGAGAGAGGATGAAGAAAGGGGTGGGCGGGTGGGGGAGTGGAGGAGACTGGGGAAAAAAAATCACTGTCCCGGAAGTCAAGGAAAGAGTCTAACCCTAATCCTAACCCACAAAGAAAGAGTGACAATGTTAGATGCTGCCTAGAGGTTAAGTTTTAAAAAGGCCTGGCCGGTGGCCGATAGAGAGGACTCTGTGGAGCTCTGGGGGCAGATGCTTAAGCAAGGCGGGAGAGGGGAAGGAGGGGCCAGCCCATTAGCAGCCTTGAGGGCCTTGAGCCCTGGAGGGAGAGGCCTGAAGAGGCCAAGTTGTGAAGGACTGGGAGGAGTCCAGGGCCCTGGTGGGGGCCTCAGTGATAACTGACTCCCATGGGCTTTGGGTAGTGGGCATGGGGGAGGGCCGGTGGGAAAGGCAGGCAAAGCGGCTGGGCTCCAGGCCTTCTTCGCTCTTCTCAGTGAAGGAGCTTGCTGAGGGCAATTTCAGAGGCTTTGGTTAGAGACTGTGAGAAGCCTGGTGAAGGCTTACAAGAGGCGAGGTGGCTGATCAAGGCTGAGAGAACGGGCCGTGGGCCCAGCCCGGTATAGGAAAGCGGGGATCCCCCCGGCAACACGGCTACGCACCCTGTTTGGGCACCAGCTTTCTTGGTGTGCCAAGGGGCCTGCATGTTTGAGAGTGAAAGGCAGAATGGAGGATTGTCCTGGACTGAGGGCTTGTAAGGAGGCTGGGCCCAAAGGCAGTGGGCGAGAGGGGGTGAAGGAAATGAAACCTGGATTTGGGGATCATAAGAATTCCAGGACCTGGAGCTTTCCATGAGATTGAAAAATGGGGACATTTTTATAATGACTATTTGATTTATTCTTGTAATCAGAAAAAACAAAAAGTCAATTAAAAAGAAAGTTAAACTGCCCAAATGCCCATCAAGAGTATAATGGACAAATAAACGGTGGTGTATTCCTACCACGGAATACCATACAATTCCACACAATGGCACCAATACATCTCGAAAACACCTAACTGTTGAGCAAAATAAGTCAGGCATGAAAGACTAGAAATCTCTTTGAAATCATTCGTGTGAAGTTCAAAAAACAGGCAAAAGTAAAGCATGGGGTGCCATTTCGGGACAGTGACTACTACTAGGGGGGCTGCGAGGGGGCGATTCTCTGGGGCTGGCACCCTTGCTTGTGGACCGAGGTGCTGGTATTTAACGTGGGCCTGTTCAGCTTGTAAAATGTGCTGACTGGTACATATATGACACAAGCATTTTTCTGTGCGTTTTTTCTACTTCAGAGAACACTTTCCTTTAACAAAACCACAGTCGTCTAAGTGTGAAGCATTTCCATTGGGCTCTGAGGCCACTTTGCCTCTGAGGTCACTTCCAACAGAGGCTGGACCTCCTTCCGGCCAGCTGGAAGGGGCAGCTATGGAAACAGCACCCCCCTCCCCAAACCCTGTCCCCCTCCCCTGCCCCTCAGCGTCACGGGCAATGGCGTTCCACGTGCTCAGCCACATCATAAATAAATACCAAAGGCCACACTCCCCATTTCAGGCCTTGAATCCAGCTTTCCCTGTGGCCAGGCCTACACAAACGGCCCTCCAAGTGGTGCCCTGCACAGGGGTGTCCCCACAAGGGGCAGAAATAAGGCCCCGCTCAGGGGGCCAAGCAGGCACCAGCTGCCTGGATCAACCCAAATTTTTCTAATTTGCCCAAAGATGCCCAATAGATCTGCAACAGCCCTGTTAGCGGTTACTGGGTAAATGTTCTTGAGACCTGCTAATGTCAGGGCCCCCCAAAAAAGGGCATTTGAGGGTTTATCGTGTTACACTGATGGTAGTAACAGTCCTTTGATGGGCATAGCACCTTCTATTTTCCAAAGCACTTGCACCTACATTTTCTGTGGCCAGGGCTTTGCCAAAGCTTTGGCAAGAAAGGTAGAAGCATCTCTCCTGCCCATGGTTCCTGCAGTTCCCCTGGAACCAACTCTGGGCTGCCACATGAGGGCCCAGTTTAGACAGTGTGGCCCACGGGTCCCTCCCCCCTGCCTCTGTGTGTCATCGGCACAGCGGACTGACATCTGTCGTGACTTTGTGAACTTTGTGTGTCTGGGGTTCTTTGCATCCTGCCCTCATCCTCTCATTGATGGACTCCTTCTGCAGCCCCATGGATTCTTTCACTCCTGCTTCTGATGTTTGTGAAGAAGCTGGTGGGTGGCTGTGTGTGGTCAAGGTCCCCTGGCTCCGAGGCAGGCTTTCTGCTCCCAGTGGCCTCTGTGGCTTTACATTTAGCTACCCGTGGCATCCACTCAGAAGCCTAGTCTAGCTGTTACATAGAACACATTTTTCCTGTTTTCAAATATTCTCCGAAGCTTTCTGTGGGCTTTTTGCTCTTTAAAACACATCCTTTTGACTTTTTCCCACTAATTAAGGGCCACATTTCATCATCGCTCCTTTGCTTGAAATTGAGTACTTGAGGTGACTGTGGTCTGCCTTCTGCCCCTAGCCCAAGAAATATCATTGTGTGGGCACTAGAGGCCCTCAGCGCTGGCCCAGCTGAGTCCTCCCAACTCTGTTCATTTTTGAGACCACATCGAGCCTATTTCCTCCCTGCATGAATTTGAAAA
Organism: Tolypeutes matacus; assembly: GCA_026826555.1. Classification (NCBI taxonomy): domain Eukaryota; kingdom Metazoa; phylum Chordata; class Mammalia; order Cingulata; family Chlamyphoridae; genus Tolypeutes; species Tolypeutes matacus. The sequence continues at coordinate 21,201,885 of JAKSZT010018658.1, read as the reverse complement.
TCTGTATTTGAGGAAGTGGTCATCTGTCCTAACCAAGAGCCATGCCTCAGTGTCTTGTCCTGGTGAGACATTCAGCAGTCTGAGAGCTGAGAGGGGAGTTTTCTCCTGAGTAGTGAAATGGCAAGCTGATGGAGATGACATGTTGAACTCATCATCTGGAAAGGTTGTTTGTTTGAAGATCAAGTTCTAGAAAGTTCTGGGGACAATTAATAAAATGAGATTTAGTTAGTGACAAGTCCGTGAGAGTTGTCTTATGACTGTTTGCTTTTCCATGTCCCATTGAATTGTTCTTTGACCAATACATGGCATGCAGCCCCCTTCTACTTTCTTCCTTCCTGTAGAATTTCTAGTCTGTTGCAGCTGCTTGCCTTTGGTCACTTGCCCCTCCCCTGGCCTCCTCTGCCTACTCTTGTCAAGTCTTGGCACCCACCATTGCAGTTTGCTGCTTGACTTCCTAGAATTGTGGTGTGTGCATGAAAACAGTTACATACTTTGTCTTTGCTTCTCTGCCACTTCCCAGGCCTGCCAGTTGTCAGATTACATGGGTAAGTTCCTTTGTCACCCTCATTTTCTTCAAACCCTTTTACATTTCCTTCTGACCACCATGCCAGGGCTGGGGTCAATCAGAATCTTGTCCAGTTTGATGCTGATTGATATATTCTCCCATTTTAGTTGAGAAACCACTCTGATTCCATTTGAGTCTCACTGCTGTTCACAACCACTTAGATCTGCTCATCCAAACACTGCACTGAGTCTCCAAGGCCACGGAGCTGAGGATTTGAGAGGAGAAGGGGGCTGTAGGGGGGAAATGCTGATGTGGTCCAAGTTGACCTGGCAGGCATCAAGTGGGAGGAATGGGGGGTGATGGTGGCACACCCAGCCTGGTGCAGCCTGGGGTGTGGGAGCAGCGTGGGCCCTCGCCATGTGGGGGTTAATCTGGAGGTTAGAATTTCCAGAACCCAGGAGTGAGTTAATAAGGGGACTAGGAAGATGGGGAGGATGAAGCAGAGAAGTGACCAACTGAAGCCCACCTCCAAGATGTGAAGAGTGGGGACGAGCACATAGAAAGCCTGCTTGGACAGGAGGCTTGATGGAGGGGCGAGGGAAGGGCTTCCAGGGCCTGGGAGTAGATAACGGGGTTGGGGAAATGATGGCTGATCTTTTGGGTCACATGCAGGCAAGTGATTGCACTCTGATGGAAACCCTCCTCTGCAGCTGCCCTGTGGGCTGCACCCCCCCACACTGCCTTTTCCTTTTTTTGGAGCAGGTCTCGGGCTGTGGCTCCAGCTCGGGTCCTCCAGTTCCCACCCCCTGGCTGTCCACAGCAGAAGCCACGGTCAGACACCCCCAGCCAGGCCAAAAGATCCCCTTTCCTGGACACCGAGGTAGACACACTCTGCCTCTCTCTCTCCCTCCAGCATGCCCCAAAATCCGAATGGCCCGAGCCCCACGGCCAGGGCTTTTCCCACTTGTTTCCGTATCTCCAGCATCTGCTCAGCGCGCATCTGGTTTGTCCTGACTAGCCAAATGGGCTGTTCAGACCTCTCCGTCCTGACCGCCACGTGCCTTCTGGAGAGCCATGGAGGCCGGCAGGAACAGAGCCTCATGCCCTGCTGGGCTCCTTTGTGCCAGGCCCTGAGGATTTGTTCTGTTGTGACATTATAGAGGGTGGCAGCATTGCTTTTGGTTTCTGGGACCCAGGCATCAGCATCTCCCATCCCAGCCCTTCTCATTGTTCTCTACCACTCCTCAAGGCCTGCCTGATGCCTTCCTTCTCCACGAAGCTTTCTCGCCTACCCCAGCCCATCACCATCTCCTGGTCCCCTGACAATACACAGCATTTATTGTCAGCACCCTGTGTTTTATTCAGCACTTTGTTACTCTCCATTTAGGGCTTCAATCTGTCTCAATCTCTAGAGCTCCTTAGGCATTCTTTTCTCTTTCCAGCAAGAAAATAAACTCCATGAGGACAAGACTGACCCTGCATTCCTTTCCCAGACTCCCAACTCACCCACCCACCGGGGGGGCTAAAGAGAAGGGTTTCCATGGTGATCAGGAAGCCACACGCTCACCGCCAGCTGTGCAGAGGTGGATGGATGGTTTGGTATTAAGGGGTAAGAGTGAGCCTGGGCACCTGCTGGGGACAGGACTGCCATCCGCTCTGACAACTGATGCCTGTGATGGCAGGCATTGAAGTAGGGTGGAGGATATAGGCTCTCCAAAGGCAATGAAGGGCTCAGGCCTGGTGATTAGAATTCTCAAGGGACCAAGTGAATGCAGGGAAGGCTCAGGTGATCCAGCTCAGGAGTGAGGCAGTGAAGGGGGGAGGGGATCAGGAAGGAAAGGGTGCTTGGGGAGGGTGTGGGCTTGGGAACTGGACTGAGGAGACAGACCCAAAGGATCTCAGAAGTTGGACCTGTTGTCCTACATGGGTAAGGCTGGGCTCTGGAATCTCCACTCTATGTATGACTTGTCCTCATCCCATCTGGGTCAGCTCAGAGTATAGGGCCATGGCAGGGAGTGATAGAGTTTGGGGTACAGGGAGAGAAGGAAGGAGATCCTTTCCACAGCCCAGAGCTGTGCTTTACAGCCAGGACCCTGGATGGCTGGAAACAAAGGGCACAGCCCAGGTAGCTTAGCAAGTACAGGCTGAATTGAACTGAATAAAGGGGGCGATAACAGCTCATCCTTAGATTGCTCTGACATCTTCAGGAGGGAACAGAATAGAGTGGAGTGGGAGAGAGGAACACAAATGTAATTTTAGCCAGGGCTCAGTCAGGCTGGGTTTGGTCTTCCTCTCCAGTGGTGACTCCTCGGAGTCAGGGGCAGGGTGGGAGGCTTCTGGTTGGGTGATAGGGGCAGACGGCCCATCAAAGACAGCAGCCAACAGATGCCATGCTGCTTTGCTATGGAGCAGGCCTCTGCTCCTCCATTCATCCCTGCCTTCCGTGGGGCCTCTCCCAGTGGGATCTTATGCTCCCCTGACCCCAGGAGGTATAGATTGGTTCTCAGAACAGAAACCATCTGGCTCTGCTTTTTTACTCTTCTGGGCACTGCTGGCTTGACCTCATCCCTCTGGGTCAGGACAGATATCCCTACAGAGAAGGCGTCTCCCATGCGCCACAGCTCCGCCCCGACCCCCACCCCCTGCACACCGAGTCCATTCTATCACCCCATTTGTCCTGTTTCCTTCATAGTACTTATCATTATCTGGATTTATCTTGTCCATCTGCTTCTTGTTGGTGGCCTGTCTCTCCTCCTGGGAAGGGAAGCTCTGTGCAGGCAGCGTTCTGGGCATTCCTGACAGCAGCTGTATCTTCAGCTTCTAGAACTGGGCCCGACACAGATGGGCACTCAATGAGTATTTGTTGAATGGATGAATGGGTGGATGACAACAAACAGAAAAACATCAGGACTCAAGTGGAATGGGGATCATATCAAACCTCCTTGACTCTCATCCTAGGACTCCCTCTAGGCAAGTTGCCTGGCTGGGGAGAGGGCCTGCTGGGCCCTGGTAAAGAATGCATTCTGGGCCTGGGGCTGGCCAGTGTTTGCTCCCTGCTGGATGACGTGCTCAAAGATTTGTGGAGCAGGATGCAACCCCCATTTGGTTTGAGCCTGAACTCCTGGAGGCAGGGAAATCATCACTCTGCATATTTATGACTAGCCTGCATATGACCAAAAATGTGTAGTCCTGCTCCCCTCACCCAGTCGTGGGACCTGCTATGGAGGACCAGACAGTGGAGAGGGACCTCTGAGGGCAGGGGAGAGAGACACGTGGTCTCAGTCCATCTGCTGTGCATAGTGAGCCTACAGAGGGTCACAGTCTTTGGAGACAGTGGCTAGTCTAGTGACAGCAGCAGGGAGGACAGGATGTCCAAACACAGGGCTTTGTGTTAAGTGCCAGCAGGGGTGGAGCTATCCTCGTTCTGCCCCCATCGCCCCTGGGCCTTTTGGTTGGAGGCTTTACCCTGGGTCCCTTTCTGGCTTTAGCACATCAAGTCACAAGCAGCATGAGTGATTCCAGCTCCATTTTCTTCCGGCGAACTACACTATTGCTGCCCCATCCAAGCCCCCAACACACCAGACACAAGAAGTGAAAGGGAGAGAAGACACTTTGAGATTTCCCCGTGGCCTACAAGTTTCTACCACCTCAGAAGTTTAGGAAATATCAGACAGTGGAAGCAGGAAAGCTCAGAGAAGAACTTGACTTCTCCCTGAAGGTGGATTTCCAGAATAGGTTGATGATGTCTTTTCTCTCTTCTAAGGCGCTTCTTCCCCATTTCTATATGTGCTAGGGAGTTTAAATCTTTGATTTTTAAGAGAGGAAATACCTGAATCTGGGAAAGAAGAACCTCAAGCTGCACTGATTTGGGTGGGCTATTTGGAGCTGGAGCCCTTCTCATACACCTGTGTCTGCTGGACAACCCAGGACAAAATTCCACAAAGAAGAGAAAGGATGGGAGGAGATGGGGAAAGATTGCCCTTGACCCTATCTCTGCATCCTCTTTGCCTTGGCTGGGCCCCACACCCCTGATGGAAGGTCCATCAGCATTCTATCGTATCACCAATTCCCCGTTCAAGTCTGAGCCTTGGGGAACCTCTGGGGCTTGGTGTCTGGGTCCAGGAAATGGACAGTGACCATGGCTTTGGATGTACCACCCTGGCCTCTAGTGAGCTGCTGCAGCCTCCCACACTGCTGTCCCACAGAGCAAGGTGCCCCACTGGGCACCTTGTCCTGTATGCTCCTCTGCACGGACCCCATGTCCTGCAAGCTTCCCCTTGTGTCACCCCCAACTCCCCACCCTCCCTCCTTTCCTTGTCCCTGTCTCCTGACCCCCTATCTTTGTGGTGGGGGTCTTGATAATTAGGCCCAGGCCTGCCTCCTGGTCTTGTGGGGTCCATTCCCCACAGATCCCTTTCTTCCTTAGGGTCTCAGAGAGTCAGACCAGCCTCCTCTTCTCTTCACAGCTGCAATCACCTACCCTACCATCTGAGGTCCCTCTCCCTGCCCACCTCCTTTTTACCTCCCAGTCAAGCACGAGGACCCTGTCCATTTTAGATGGTTCTCCACTAAGAAGGGTAGGGTAACAAAGAACAAAAGGATGTTCAAGAGGGTTAAGCAGTCTAAAAAAGGATCACAAAGCATTTGTCCATGACCATTAAGAAATATCAATGGGTGAGAAAGGCCTCTTCCTCTAGGTGAATTCTACATGGGTCCTCAGGCTCTGTCTTAACGTTTGTACCTCTTTGGGTTTTCTTTCCTGAAGGTCAGCTGAGATCGTTTGTCTTGGATATTGTATGTGGGTTCACAGGCTGCAGGGGCCAGGGAGAGGTCCAGAATCAGCCAATCCGAGCAGCACTGGAGGACCCTGTTGTAAGTGGGACAAGCGATCCCAGGTGGTGGGCATTGAGGCAGAGAGCCTCAAGATCGATGCAAGTGGTGGCAGGTCTGCATAGCATTCACTGAGCCTCCCTAGCAGCCCCAGGGCCACCACAGGTCCTGGCAGACCTGGAGGAAGGGTTTTAGGCAACCCTCAGTGTGTGGCAGGGGGAAGGCACTGTCTAGGCAGGCATGCCCATGCTAAAGGCCTTCAAAGGCGAAACCCCCTTGGGGACTGACCCTGCCTGATGGTTTGGTTTGTAGGTGCTCTTGGGTGAGGGGAATGAAATCCAAGCCAGGTTATCTGGCTGCAAAAGTTTAGAGGAATGGCATTTTGGTAGGAATTAAGGATTTGGTTTTCTGAGGTGCTACATCAATGCTGTTCTGGTTTCTGGGGATACTTAGGTAAAGGAAGTTAGAGCAACTAAAGGTAAGGGGCTGCGACATGAAGGCTTAGCTCAAAATAGCTTCCAGAGCAGAAAGCAATGTATGGCCCTTGGGACCCTGACAGTGGGGAAGGTGGAAGAGAGACAGTGGGAACTCAGGGCCCTGTTAGCAGAATGGGGCAGGGGAGAGGGTGAGAATTACTTCCCAAGACACTAGGGTGGGGGCAGGATAGGGGTGCTAAAGCACCATCCTTGGTTGAAGAGCTTGGAGATATGGAGGAGCTGGTGGTGGGGCCATGAGTCAGGACTATCCTTGGAGCCAGAGCCCCCTGGGACATGGCCTGGCCTTGAACTTGGCCTTGGTTGGCCTCTTGGCCACCATAGAGGACTTACATTCTGCTAAACTCAACTCCTTGGAAGAGAATATACAAAAGAGCCGGGGTGGGGTAGTTTTGTGGTGGAATGGTGTTTTGTGGTCGTCATGGGATAAGGTAACACCAACAACCATGTTGGACTAGCCAGTTTCTGTGTCAAAAGGCCATCTGGGAGCAAGGGAGCAAATCCAAGAATAAAACCCAGATGGAGAGGGGGTTCAATATTATGGCCAACTTTGGAATATGGAAGAATTCCGATTTATTCTAGAAAGAATGAAACAGAGGTCATCGCCAGCTTCTGTTTCTGTCTCAATACATTAGACTTAATTCCAAAGGCAGCAAACTAGGCTTTTGTTTTGAAAGAAGAAAGGGTCTAAACTCTTTAATCATCTTTAATAGTATGTTGAGGGCCAGGCTTGGTCAGCTGGATGATGGAATTTTTACTTAAGTGAGGTCCAGGTAGGAAAAGGAGAGGCAGAGCTGGCCCAGCCTGTACCAGGAGATTCTGGGAAGAAGAGAGAAAGAGAAAAGGCTGTCCATTCCTGTCGCCACCCCAAGTTTCAGCAGGAAAGAGCATACTAGCTAAGTGAGGGCACTGACCTGCCCCTTGGCCTCCCTATGGGGGCAGGCAGAGGGGGTCGCTGAGTCTTAGTTTTCTTGACCTGCCCTGGTTCCCACATGCTGTAGGCAGGACCCAGAAGAGGCCAGCTGTGTAGCTGTGGCTCATGCCCAGTGGTGGTGGTGGTGGTGGTGGGGTCACTCCAGTAAGGCACTGCCATGTGGACCATGTGGAGGCTACAGCTGGCTCCAAGTACCAGCAGGGGACACTGCGCGGGCCCAAAGAGGAAGCCACAACTTTGCACCCAGGGGGACAAAAAGCCCCACCTTGAACCCAGGAGCTGGCCTCATCTGAGGCTGAAGAGAGCTAAACCTTAAGCCAGGTGGGCCATTTGGGCAGGGTTGGGGTTCTGGTTTGGTTTGGTTTTTGCTTTAAAGACAAAATAAATTTTTTCTCTGTCCAACTGTTCTGTCAGTTAAATGTTGCAGTGCCATTGTTATCAGGGGATGAGGCACTTCAAGCTCTGAGAGGTCTCCTTGGCTGACAGCAACCCCTGGTCCTTCCCAGGGTGTTTATGGGGGTCATTAGTGTTGAGAAATAGAAAGCTAAGTGCTGACACTGGCAGATCTCACAAACGCTGTCAGGCACCTGCCTGGCATTGGGCTGAAAGGCCTGTGTCCCACAAGGCAGTGCTGGCCCTGAAAGTCTACAATGGATCAGCAGACATCCGGGCCGGCCTCCAGGGGACTGGGGCTGACTCTGCCTGCCCAGGCCCCACAGCCCTGAGGTCCAGATAGTTCCTGAAGGTTGGGCCCGGGGGGGATGTGTGTCGCTTCCTCAGGGTCTCCTAATTGACCATCCGGGGGTCAGGGAGGAGCACTGTGGGCAGGGGGCACATGCTCTGGTTTCCATGGCAGCCACAACCAAGGCAGGTAAGGGAGCCTGGCCAACCAGAGTGGGAGATCAGGCCAGTTTACTAAGCCCCTCATCCAGGGGCGGGGAGGGCTAAAGGAACCTCAACTCAGACCAAGGGTTAAAACATAAAATAATAAAAGGCTGGAAGAACCTGGAAACATTCTGACTAGGCTCTAGGCATAGGAATATGCCTGGAGCGGGGTCTCCTGAGTAGGGGTGATGGCACAGTGGGGCGAGATGGGGACATTGGTGGGGCTGCTTTCAGGTCACTGCCCCTTGCTGGCTTCTCGTGGGCAGCGAGGCTATCTGAGGAGGCTGAGGGTGGGGTCTTCCCAAGGGCCTTGCCCAGGTGCCCAGGTGGAGCGGCCGTGCCCACTGGGAGAGGAAGTGTGGGGGCAGGTAGTCTAGGGCTGGGACCTGGTCCTACCCATGTCTCTGCCATCTTTAGCATATTGTCTTCACCCTCGTGGTCACAAGGTGCTCTAGGCACCCTGTCCAGAGGGAAAGGGTGGAAGGCCCAATGGGGCAGCCTGGCCCCTTGTAGACCTAGCACCTTCTGCTTACATCTCATTGGCCAGAACAACCTCCAAAGCCCTCTCTGCACTCACTGAAGATGGCCAGGCCAAAGGCAGGGTGGGGTGGGGGATAGGGGGCAGTCCCCCAACCAGCCATGTTCTGGCACAGCTGCCTCCCTCGGCCAGCTTCTCCCGGGCTGTCCACGTTTCCTCCTCCTCCCTGCCAAAGGTCCCTCTGGCTGAGAGTGGACCTGTGGCTTCAACAGCCTTTCTGCCTGTGCCCAAAGTATTTATTGAGCTCTTGCTGGGGATGGAACTGGTCTCTGCCCTCACAGAGTGAGGATTAGTTTTAGGTTGGGGGCGGGCAGTTTTAGATTGGTGTTGGGAAGGATAGAGGAAAGGTGTGAATATGAGTCAGGGGGTGCAGGCAGGGAGGCCTTCTCAGAGGTAGAGAGGTTTGAGCTAAAGGGAGAATGGGGGCAAGCCAGGGGAAAGGCTCGGGGAGAGTGGCAAGTGACACAGTTAGGGAACTGGTAGAAATTAAGCTGGAGTGTAGACTGAGGGTGAGAACTGCACTGGAGAGGGAAGCAGGGGCTAGGCCAGCGAAGAGGAGTGGGCCCCAATCGGATCTGGTGTGGACTTGAGAAAGGCCTGGCTCGCAGGTGGGGCAGGCTGGGCTGGAGGCAGGGGGACAGTTAGGAGACTATTGCAGTTATAAAGGCAAGAGGTGGCAGAGGCCTGAGCTCAGGAGATGACCATGGAGATGGAGCCAGACCTTGGAGCCAGACCCCGCAGTCCGCAAGCCGTTGGAGAGGGAGGGGGAGAGAGAAAGAGAGAGGAAACCAGGAGTGTGGTTGGGAGCCTTCACTGAGGGAGGGAATGCAAGGGCCGGGTGGAGGGCTTGGAGTACCCTGAGCTAGAGGTGAAAGACACAGGTATCTAGTCCGGAACTCAGAAGAGCTCCAGCCTGAGGATGCAGCCATGCTCTCAGGGATGCCCACCACATGGGAAGCCCACGTGCACGGAGCCATCGCTGAAACAAGCAGTCTTGCTATTAGCAACCAGAAAAATAGGTGGCGGCCGGGGTGTGCAAACGAATCTTTGCTATTTCTTTGCGCTACCTTCAAGTCCTGGCAGAGCCAGCCTTGGTGAGCCTGGGAGGCCCCTCTCTCTGGGCCTCCCTGCAACCCAGCCCCCTGGCCCCCTCAGCCCCCAGGTCGCCCAGCCCTGGCTCCACGCAGAAAGGCCCTGTCTGGCTGCAGGTCTTGAGGGTAGCAGGGGAGGTGGGCCTCTCAGACTCCTCTGGAGGAACTCACAAAGGACAAGCAGTTCCCCCACGTGGTGCCCTGTGCCCCCCGCTGTGGGCTTTGATGCAGATCATGCCAACCAATGTTCTCACCCATCACAGGGGCTTCCCTCTCGGGGATGAGAGGGTGGTGATTTCTCATACTGTGTATTCAGTCATCCCAAAGGCGAATCCAGAAAACACCAGACACTGGGCTCCTTTTGAGCTGGGCGGAGGCAGTGACCTGGGTTTCCTTTGGCAGAGGGGCAGCTGTGAGGCTGCTCAGGGAGTCCTGTTTTCCAGAAAGGAGGGGACTTTTTGTCTGGTGGGGTGGGTAGAGCTTCAGGAAAGCAGCCCGAGTGTCCCAGAGGCCCAGCGGGGCGGAGGAGCGGGGCTAGCTGGGATGCCCGGCATGGTCGAGAGCTGGTTCCAAATGGGCAGCTCTGCATCTGGCCGCTGGCCGGTCCTGAGAGTGTGTGAGCTGATGGTGACTTTCTTCTTACACCTGCTCCGGGAGTGTGGGGAAGAAGAATCCCAGCTAGTCCACAGCTAAGGCCACAGGGTGAGGCCTGGAGAGGGCAAGGGGCTGGGACCGGGGCTCAGATGGAGGCCAGAAAGGAGCCAAGGCAGGATAAGCAGGGCGCCAGGTGGAAGCTGGAGGGCTTGAGAGGCCAGGGAGGGGCTGGTTTTTCCTCCTTTGGATAACGAAGGTAACACTCATTCATTCATTCATTGAACAAATATTTTTTTGAGACACAGTTACATGCCTGAGGCCCTGGGAATACAGCTACGACAAGCACCCACCTTCTAGGGGCTGACTTTCCAGCTGAGAGGGAGAGTCTCGGGGTGCACAACAAACGCAAAACAACATCAGCTCTTCTGAGAGCTGGGGGAGCAGCGAATGAAGTAAACCCCAGGGGTGATAGAATAGAGCTGCAGGAGGTGGCTGCTGTTCTGGGGGAGGGTGGGGAGGGTCCTGCAGGCCTCTGGAAAGCTGAGCTGAAGCGGTAAGGAGGAACCACGTGGTAGCGGTGGGGAGCATGCTCCAGGCCGAGGGCACAGCAAGTGCTGGCCTTGCTCCCGCTGTGGCTGCGGGATCGTCAGGAGGCTGATCGGGGCCCTGAGTGCCTGTGAGGGCCCGGTGTGGGGCTCCCATTTGGAGAGGGGGAGAGACTTCGGAGTGTTTAAATGCTGGTGGTACCGAGGCCAGGAGGGAGGGAGAGGATGAAGATGGCAGAGAAACCTGGGGACAGGGGTGGCTAGGGAGGCTGGAGGAAGGAGCCTAGGGTGGAGGAGGGAGAGCCCTGCCTGGTTGTGGCTGGGGGTCCTAGCACAGGGCCAGGAGTCAGGGCTGACCCCTGGAGGCTCCTCTTTTCTCTGTGAAATAGGAGGTGTGGCCTCTGTCAAGAAGCCCGGGCCCTGGAGAGACCACAAGGGGCTGTGAGGACAAGCGGGGCTGAGAGACTCTGACCAGGCTCTAACTAGAGGCTGACCAGGGGTGCATCCCAGCCCGCCAGCAGCTCGGGCAGGCTCAGTGGGAAGCTGGAGGGTCGGGCATTGACACACTGACCTGATGGGTGTGGGGATAAGGCCCAGGGAGGCAGGGAGGAGGCGGCACAGAGGATCTGAGTGAGGGCAGGAGGGTCCCGTCAAGAGGAGGAGGAGGAGCCCAGGTGTGCACTGGATGTGGTCACTTTTTGAGCAGGGGGCAGCCTCCGTGGCAAGTGTTGACCTGGAAATCTGGTCCTAGAATAATCATTACCAAAGACCCAGGTGTCCAGTTCTGCTGCATCCTGGGCACCCAAATCCTCAATGTCAGCATCATAACCAAGTATATCTATAAACATGGCCACTGTTGGCACCTGAAAAGGACATTTGAGAAAATAATTTTTAAAAATTCATTTAAACTGTCATAGAATGAGAGAGGCATTTAAAGACCTTTGGGTGTTTTTTTTTTTTTTTAATAACTAGACATTTTCACAAGGCGTTTTGTGTTATAACGGGTGAAGAGAAAGAAAAAAAAAAGAATGCACATTTACTTAGTGCCTACCGTGTGCCCCATCTCCACCTGGCAGGCAGCAACAGCCCCTTTCTCCCCCAGTTCCTGGCCACGTGCGAAGAAGACATTAGCCCAGTGGGCACATGGGGACAGCCGCTGAAGATGCTCTGCCAGAGACACATCCTGTCCCTGGCTGGGTCCAGCAGGGGAGGTGCAGCCCTCATGCCCTCCCCCCTCTGACTGCTTCCTGAGCCCTGAGTAGAGCAGGGCAAGGTGGGGAGGTGGGGGGACCAAAGGGCAGTGGGGCCACAGTCACCCCACAACCTCTCTGTCCTCCCCGCTGGCCCCACCATCCACAATTCCTTGAGGACCCTGAATGCAGATGGCCAAAGAGGACTGCTGGGAGGGGAGCGCAGGGGTGGTAGGTGCCGGGGGAGGCCGAAATGGGCCTGGAGAAAAGGTACATCAGGAGAAGGGAGGGCAAGCAGCTGGGCAGTGCTGGCCAGGCTGAGCCGCCCTTTCAGGGCTCTGTGATCCTCACTTTCTGGCATCCTATCCCAGCCCTGCATTGCCTTCCTCGGCACTTCCCCTCGGTTTTTTTGGTGAAGCTCCTTCACCCGGAACCCCCCACCTCAGCAGTAACATGGCAGCACTGAACAGCAGCCCATGATTTGGCAGCGAGGGCTGCAGGCAGATTCCTAATCCACCGAAGCCTTAGTACCCTCCACTGTAAAATGGGATCATTTGTGCCTCCTAGGGGGGAAAAATTTTGATCAAGCATTTCGTCTGAGCATAAGGCCTGACACGTGGCAAGCGCTCAAAAATTGAGTCGTAATTGAATCGAAGGTGCCTTCAACCTGGATGGATGGCCCTAACCTGTCACCCCACCCCAAGTTCCTCCACGCAGCCCCGTGCTGCCATTCCGCCAAGCTGCCCACCTCTCCACGCAGCCCACCTGGCCCCCTGTGTTCCCTGCACTTTTGTTAGTCTGAAGTCCTGAGTCTGAAGTGCCCCATCCTTCCCTCCTGCCACCCTCCCACCCTCCTCTTCTCCATCTCAGGCCTATCACCTTCTGGGTCTCTCCCCATCTCCCCAGGGCAGCGCCCTGGGAAGAGGGCTGCCCCCTCTCTTTGTGTCACAGCCAGCCATGCACACCTGTTGTTGAGGGCAGTTCTCCAGCTGGAGGAGGGCCGAGTAAGAATGCTCAGTCCCCGGCTCTGGGGAGGTGGGGGAGAGTCTGGGTGACCCGGTAAGGAGGCCACGGTCTGCTCCCCAGGTTCACGGATTCTGTGACCCTTCTCGTCCAACCCCTCAGGCCCTCCTCGGGTTTCCACCAAAGAAAAGTTCAGAGCATTTCCTGAAGGAAAATGGAAAGAGGTAGAGAGAGGGGGCTCACCAAGCCCAGTCCAGGGACCACCAGGGGCACCGGGTGGTGGGCTGCTCATGGGCCCTGTCCAGGCACGTCCTTCAAGGCTCCTCCCGCAGAGTGGGCTTCACGGTGCTCCCAGCATCTGGCGTGCTCCCAGGGGCCCAGCGCCCTGCCGGGGAGGAGCCAGCATTCTCCCTCTCCCACGTGCTCACCTGGGAGGGCTTCCTGAGCCGCACACATGTCAGGCTCCTGGAGGCGCCATGTGGTGGTGTGTGCCGCCTTCCTGAGCAAAGGAACTTCCTCTACGAGCCCAGGGAGGCCACTTCTCAGATCCAAGGAAATGAGCCGAATAGCTGCCAGGTGCGCTGTGCTCCTAGCAGTCCGGAAGCAGGGGCTGGGGTGGGAGGTGGGGGGTGGGGGGGCGTGACCCTGCCAGCAGGTGTGTTGATCCTTTCCAGGACCAGGAATCGGTCCATCTTCACCAAGATTGATCATCCAAACTATCTTGGAGAACCACAGTCACCAAGCAACTCACTCTGCTCTTGTCCCTCCAAAACCACCCCTCCTCCTTTCTTAGTAACAGAAGCCTGCTTTTTAGCTGGGCACATGGCTGTGCAACTCAGTCCTCCCTCCTGCCAGGTGTGGCCATGTGACTGGCCAGGCTGATTGCCACCGTGGACTCCAGGAAATGCCTCAGAGGAGTCAGGGTCCCAGCTGGACAGCAGGCTGCAGTGATGGCTGCCGGCTTGGACCATGGGGTGGAAGCCATGTTTCAAGATTGACAGAGCAACCAGGTAGCCACAGCACCAGCAAGGACCAGCCCAGGATCACCTAAGTTCAGGTGAGAGAGAAACTTCTATCTTATGTAAGCCACTATCATTGTTGTTTTTGGTTTGTTTGTTTGTTTGTTTGTTTTTAGGAGGTACTAGGGATTGAACCCAGGACCTTGTACACGGGAAGCCGGCGCTCAACCACTGAGCTACACCCTCTCCCCAGCCACTGTTGTTTTTGTGACCCTGCTATACAGCTTCCCTCCTTCTCTTCCCTACTCTTCCCTCCTGCACTGACGAAGCACCTGCCATGTGGAGAGAATAGAGGAGGGATTTGGAAGTTGCTAAAGGAGATTTGGAAAGAGCAAGGATGCCCAGGACCAAGGCAATGGAGGTGGTGAGAGCAGAGGCTGGGAGGATTTGTTGGTGCAAGAGGCTGGGAGGGCACCAGCAGCAGGCACCTGCCGGCCTCTGCACCAGTTCTTCTCCTGGAGGACTTAGGGCCCTCCCTCGGCTCAGCTCTCCAGAGCCCACTGGCCCATGAAGATCCAGCTGAACGCTGCCCAATCCCCCTCTCTGAAAAGGGAGCTGGTACAAGCAAGGGTGAGGGCTGCTGGTCTGGTGTGTGTGCATCTCCCACAGTGCTTTGTGCTATGCCTGTTTTTGCAGCTGTCTCCTCTTCCCCCCTTCCTCTTAAGTTCCTGCTACCAACCCCCTGCCTGCCCCAGAGGAGCCCTCCATGAACGCTTGGTGAATGCCGCTGGAGGAAGGCTGCGGTCTCCTGTCAGCTCTCTGGTGCCTGCCACAGGCTGTCTTCAGGCAAGAGAGGAACATCCCCACCCCGCCTCCTTGCCTGGCTCTCCCACAGCAGACCAAAGCCATCCTGGCATGTGCTGCACATCCAGGCAGTGCACAGCCACACTCCCCAGCTGCCCTGTGGCCTGGGGCACCAAGCCTTTGTGGCCCCCAGGTAGGAGATGGATCCGGGTGCCCAGCCCCCGGGCTCCAAGGTGCCAACCCTGCAGGGAGTTGTTTAATGACCTTTGTGAACAGTAATTACACCTCAGGGCCCCCTCTTAATAACCACATATTCTCCCTGTCAATGTGCCTTAATTGAAAATGAGTAGGCGACACAAGTTGCTGTGAAGTTGGCTGGCAAGCCCTTAACGTGATATTAATTGTAGTAATTAGTAGTCACTTTGTGTTGGAGTCATCTATAAATAGGGGGTCCATTAGTTTAGCAAAAGAGCGTGATTTAAAATGCAAATAAAAGCCCAATTATACAGATAAATCACTCATCTTTCCCAGCAAATTTTCATCATCTGGGGACAGCAACCACTTTGGGAACACATTGGTCAGCTTGGGGCTCTGGACTCTTACACCTCCTAGGTGACCCGTCTAGGGTTCTGACCCTTTAAACAGGCTACCTCCCCACCCCAGTTTCCCTCAGGAGGCTGTCATTCTTAGAGCTTCCCCACAGACCTTATTGGCACAACTGGTGCATAGGCCCCCTAGTAGCCCCTCCCCCTGTCTGCTGATTGGTTCTCTCTGGTTGCACAGGCACACTTTTAAAGGAACGGTAGCACCATGCACATCTAGGCCCTGGGAAAATGGGCAGGTCCTCCCTTTTAATGCAGCTATTCACAATCCAGAAAGAGTGACCCTATGGATGCCAAGTGTATCCTTGACCTAAAAGAGTTTGAAAAAACAGACCCACAGCGGGTTCTGGAGGTGAACAACTTACTTTCCACTTCTTATTCGCTCCCACAAAAAACACCTATGGAGATTACTGGAATCGCACGTACACATGCACACAGTATTTCTCATGGGCTGTGGGCCAACATTTGAGGTGGAAATGACTGAAAGTTGACGGTGGCAGCTAGGGAGATGTCAAGAGGGCTCAGCATTTAGGCCAGAGGGGATATTGCCTAGTTCAGCCTGCCTTTGCATAGAGTTCACAAATTACCCAACACCTTCTCCGGAGCCCTCATTTGAAATCTCACGATTGAGATGTGCCTGGGGAGTGGTGCTGGCCCTTCTCTCTCTGGTCAAGCTGCAGCCCTGGCCACGTGAAGACCTGTCATTCAAAGTCCAGCTCTGAGCACTTCCTGCCCCCACTTCTGTCTGCCACCCACCCCCCTCACTCTGCCTCTCCAGGTTCCCTCCCCAGACCTGGGAGCCCCCTCACTCCCTTGTGAGGCTGACCCTGTCACAATATTTGCATTTTAATATGACTCAAAGCCACAAGATAAAGCAGCAGTCGTCAAACACAAGTAAGAACAGCCATTGTCCATTCCAGCAGGAGTTCTCACCACTGTCCAAGAAATGAGGGGAACACAGACAAAATTGGGAGTATCATCCTTTGTGTTGAAGTTTTAGCTTTTATGACACAATGCTTGCAACAGTAGTGGTGACACTTGTGAAAACCCTATGTCGGTCCCCAAAAATATTTTTTGGAAATTTTTGCCAGGGTGTGAAATCCAAATGTTTGGGAGCTGCTGAGCTGAAGGATTAAATAAGGGACTTCAGGCTAGGTGAGTCAACGGGTGTGGGGAGAATGTGTGCATGAGTGTGGATAGCAGGAGGTGAAACCAGAGCATTTTTTAGCAGAGGTTTCCCTCTCTGAAAAAGCACAAGAAGACAGCTAGATTGTGGATTAAAGAACTAGAAGGAGTTGGGAAGCGGCTGTGGCTCAATCAGTAGGGCTCCCGTTTACCATATGGGAGGCCCCGGGTTTGGTTCCCAGGGCCTCCTGGTGAAGGCAAGCCCGCCCGCACGGCGTGGTTAGCTGACCCAGCGAGCACAAGCAGCAAGGGGGGGACAAATGAATAAATAAATAAAATCTTTAAAAAAAAAAAAAAAACTAGAAGGAGGCCTAGACCTGTCCTGTCCAATCTGCCATTTTACAGATGAGTAAACTGAGGGAGGAGAAGTGACTGGCCCAAGCCACACAGTGCGTTAGTGCTCTAGGCTCTGGCCGTCCACTTGCAGGCACCCACCTGCCCCACCTGCCCCTCACCCACGTGTCAGCTCCTAAAAGCAGCATCCCAGGAGATGGCGTAGGATAAGTGGGGTCTGCCGTGGCCCACTGAATCTCTAGTCCCTCTGTAGCAGGGGCCATTTGTTTTTTCTCAGAAAGTGAAAGCTGGCCCTGCTGCAGAGGAACTGTCCCAAAGGAACACAGAACATGCTCAGCACAGTACACCGCACAGACAATGCCACTCCAGGACCACAAGACAACAGAACTACCCCCTTGAGTGATCGGTGCTCTCTACCAGTGAGAACCCTAGCCCTGCTTTAATCCTTCTACCTCCTAGATAAAAAGAGATACTCTTTATCACCAAATTGTCCCACTTTTTGGCAGTGTCCCAGCCCATACTGGCTCCCGCTTCCCCCAAGATCTCCTTGGAGACACTCAGCATCAACCCAAACCCTCTAGAGGCCTCTCTCATCACTCTCCTCTCTAAGACACTCCAGAGGACCTCTGCATTGAGTTCTCCCTTACTGCAGTCAGATAAATAAATCTAACTTGTTTGATTGTACATACAGGTGTGTTCCTGTTGGTTTTTGGTCTGTGGGCTTTGAATAGCCAAGAAATATTTGAGCCACAGTGATCTGGGCAATGTGGTGGTGAAGGAAAGCAACAGTAATCCAGACAGCATGGTACTGGTATAGGGATAGACATATAGATCAACGGCATAGACCCAAGAGACCTGAAATGAAACCATGTGTCTTTGACCAACTGATTTTTGACAGGGTGCCAATACCATTCAGTGGGGGAAAAGAACAGTCTTTTCAACAAATGGTGCTGGGACAACTGGATAGCCACATGCCAAAGAATGAAGTGGGACCCTTACCTCACACCATATATAAAAATGAACTCAAAAGGGATCAAATAACTAAATGTGACAGCTTAGAAGAAAACATAGAGGTAAATATACATGATTTCAGATTTGGCAATGGATTCTTAAATAGGACACCAAAAGCACAAGCAACAAAAGAAAAAATAGATAAATTGGACTACATGAAAATTAAAAACTTGAGTACTTCAAAGGACACTATCAAGAGAGTTAAGAAAACCCACAGAATGGGAGAAAATATTTGCAAATCATATATCTGTTGAGAGACTTGTAGCTAGAGAATTCTTACAACTCAATTATAAAATGACAATCCAATTAAAAAGTGGTCAAAGGATCTGAATAAACATTTCTCCAAGGAAGACATAGAAATGGCCAACAAGCACATGAAAAGCAGCTTGACATCATTAGTCATCAGGGAAATGCAAATCAAAACCAAAGTGACAGACCACTTCACACTAAGATGGCTAGAATTAAAAAGTTGGATACGTGTTGGTGAGGAGAACTCTAACTCACTACTGCTGGTGGGAATGTAAAAGGGTACAGCCATTTTGGAAAACAGCCTGGCAGTTCCTCAAACGATTAAACATAGAAACTTACCATATGACATTGCAATTTTAACCCTAGGTATATACCCAAGAGAATTGAAAATCTATGACCACACCAAAATTTGTACATGAATATGTAGCAGTAGCAGTCATGACAGCCAAAAGATGGAAACAACACAATGTGTGCCATGGATTAAAAAAAAAAATGTCATACATGCTATAATATGGATGCACTTTGAAAACATTACACTAAGTAAAAGAAGACAGTCACAAAAGACTACATATTATATGATTGCATTTATATGAAATGTGCAGAAGAGGCACATCTATAGACAGAAAGTAGATTAGTGGCCGCTTAGGGCTGGAGGGGAATGGGGGTATGGCAGTGAATGTAGCAAGAGGGTTTTTTCCCCCAAGGTGATGAGAATGTTCTAAAATCAACTGTGGTGACAGTTGCACTTATCTACAAACATACATTGTGAACTTTTAAGTGGGTGAATTGTATGGCATGTGAATTATTTCTCAATAAAGCTGTTAAAAAAAGAAAGAAAATAGAGCCACGCTCTTCCCCCACAGAGGCTCTAGTTTAGAGGAGGCTGCGTTAAACAGCTCATCCCATGAAACATATAGTTTCAAACCATCACCAGTGCTATGATGGAAAAGCAGAAGGCATGGTAATACAGGGCAGCAGGGTCTGCATTTCGATAGGGGCTGGGAAACAGGTGTCAGCGAAGGCTGCTCTGGGGACGAGATTCTTTTGTATCACTTTTTCTTTTACAGCCTTATGGGGATTTATTTTATGTATCATAAAAGTCACCCATTTCACACATGCTATTTGCTGAGTTGCCCAACCCTGATGGAGTTTTAGAGCCTTTTCATGGCCCCAAAAAGACCCCTTATGCCTATATAGTCACTCCCCATCACCATACCCACACCTAGGCAACCATGAATCGACTTTGTGTCTCTGTAGATTTGCCTTTTCTGGACATTTGAAATAAACAGAATCATACGATATATGGTCTCTTGGGTCTGGCTTCTTCCATCCAGCATGTTCTTGAGGACCAGCCATGCTGTGGCAGTATAGCATTCCATCCTGCACACATAGTGCGTTTGGTTCATCCAGTCACACAATTTTTAGCAATTGTGAACAATGTTGCTATGAACATTTGCCTGCAAATCTTTGTGTGGCTATATGTTCTCTCATTTCTCTTGGGTAGACCCTAGGACTAGAATTGCTTGGTCATATGGTAAGTTTGTTTAACTTTTTAAGAAACTGCCAGCATGTTTTCCCAAAACGTCACCATTTTACATTCTCTGGGGAAGTGACATTTAAACTGAGACCTAACAGGTAAGAGGGAACCAACCAGGCAACAAATGGGGAAGAGCATTCTGGCACTTCAGCAAGGGAGTCCCGGTGCGTGATGGCCCTGAGGCTAGAGAAGGGGGAAATCTTAGCTAGAGGAGCTTGATTCTGTTAGAAGAAATGGATGCCATTCTTTATCCTAAGCTGCCTGTCCGAGAGAATGAGGCCCCAAGGGCAGGACGGTGTGCCCCTGGGATGTGTGTAGAGGTGCACGTGAGAGAGCAGGAAGGGGGTGATGCGAATGGAGGCTGGCCATTCCAGGCAGGGCCGGAAGAGGCAGGACTGACTTTAGAGGGGGACCGGCCTGGGTTTGAATCCATTTTACAGCTGAGGAGACTGAGGCTCAGAGAGGTTACAAAATGTGCCCTAAAACCCAGAGACTGACTGCACCCGTTGCATAGGAGGTTCAGGGATCAGCAGCAATATATCTCAAGAACCTGGCTTGGGGGAGCGGATGTGGCTCAAGCGGTTGAGCCCCTGCTTCCCACATGGGAGGTCCTGGGTTCGGTCCCCAGTGCTTCCTAAAAACAAGAAGCAAAACAAGTGAAAAAACCAGAGGCACCGATGTGGCTCCGTGGTTGAGTGCTGGCTACCCACATTGAGGTCCGGGGTTCAATCCCCAGCACAGGTACCTAAAAAAAAAAAAGAACCTGGCTTGAAGGACCCTGAAGCAACACGTGTGCAGGGGACCACCCCACCTCCTCTTCTCCACCCCAGCAGTACAGTGTGGCTGAAGTGACAGGTGGAGGGGCTGTGAGAGCCCGGCTGAAGAGCGCAACTGGGCAGCTCATTGGGTCTGTGTCCCAGAGACTCAGACATTCCCCTGGAGGCAGTGAGGAACCACTGGAAGACTCTGAGCCTGCCAGAGCTGTGATGTGATGAGTTTAGAGCTGGAACCCTGGTGACTGCATGGAGAATGGGTTAGAGGTGAGCAAGTCTGCGGAAGGGACATGTTATACCGACACTAGAGCCCAGGGGGAGACTGGGGCGGCAGAGGAAAGGTGCAGAAGTGAGGAGGTTAAAGGGCTGGCTTGGTGACTGGAATGGGGGCAAGTAATGAGAGATGGAATCTAGTGTGTCTCCAGGGTCTGGTTTGGGCTCGGGCTGAAGACACCTGAGAATTCTGGGGAGAGCAGGTTTGGAGTGGGGATAAGGGAGGGCGAGGTGTTCTGTTTTGGATACGCTGAGTTTGAGGTGCCCGTGGAGAGAGCCCATAGGTCCCCATGGCAGATTGCTGGAAGAGGGGACCTCAGGAAGTGCTGCCTGCTTCTGGGAGGACCCAGAGGCTGAGATAGATGCCTTCAGGAGCAGTCCCCTCGGGCAACGGGGCCTGCGGCCACTGGCCTTAGGGAGAGGCCACTCTCTTTTGCATCTGTCTTGTTCCAAGCATGGGGCAGACCAATCCCTGATGCCCCACCTCCGTGTGTGTGTGTGTGTGTGTGTGTGTGTGTGTGTCCAGGCTGTCATTTTCAACAAGTCCCTGGAGAATAATTGTGTAACATAAGGACTGCACCAAACAGTCTCCTCTGAGTCTGGCTCTCTGCATTGCTCCCCGCCTCATCCTCTGCTTGCTTCTGCATGGCTGTAGGCCTCTTACCCCCATCTCCCCATACCTTGGTGTCTGGGACAAATCGATCCCTATACCCAGAAAGCAAGGTCCCTTTACTGGAGATGGCAGAGCCTACTAGTTTCCCTCAATAACCACTTTCGTCTATGAACTCCTGATTTACAGGTAGGCATGTAACCATCCAGAATAATTATTACATTTCTCAATCTTCCCTGAAATTGAACTTGGTCATGTAACTAAGTTGGGCTGATAGAGTATAACTGGACATGTCATGTGTCATTTCCAAGAAGTGTCTTTAAGGGGAGAAGGTGTGGCCTCCATGTTTCCACTTTACTGACAGTTGAAATACAGATGTAACGGCTGGAGCTTCAGCAGCCACCTTGGATCATGGCAGAGGGTGGTGGGGTGAGACCTTGGGAAGGGAAGCTATACACATGGGGCAACAAGATACAAGAAGCCTGGCATTCCCAAACATTGCCCAAATCCAAGAGGCACCTGTCACATTGATTTTATGATGTGTTGCAGGAGGTGCCATTCATGTAGAATGCAGCATCTTCAAACTCCCTCCTGGAGTTTGCAAAAGCAGTGGCCATGGAGCCTGGAACCCTGACATCAGAGTGCCATATCAGCCTCTATTGGCTACCTCTGGACTTGATGCAAATGAAGGAGAAATACACTTTCCTCATGAACAACTGCTATTTGAGGATTTTTTAAAAAATTATCTACAGCTGGATCTTATTCCAATACCCCTGGGTTAAACCACTAGTCCCAAGCTCTCCTTTCTTTTGCCAAGATCCATTTGTGCTGGCACAAATGACTTTGAGTCCCTTCAGAGAAACCCTACCCTACCCCTGGCAGTGGCCCCACAGGCAACTCCACAGTAGTGTGATGGGGTTCCCCCAAAGTCCAGGCTATTCTGCCCACATCCTGGGCTTACCTTGAGTTTGCTGATCAATTGCACACCACCCCAACCCAATTTAGTGGATCTCTCACAGTCCCAGGGCTTTTCTTGGCTCACCCAAGCATTTCTAACTGGGGTTCTCCCATGTGGTTGTAGTAGAATGGTGGCTGGGGCTGGCATCATTTAGGGCTTGACTGGAACGCCCACGATGGCATTGGGGGGGTGGGGCTAAGGTGGAGCTGTCAAAGGGAGCACTGACCTGCGTCCTGAGAGACCAGGGGCAGCCGCAGGCTTCTAACGACCCAGCCTTGGGAGTCACATGGCGTCACTTCCGCCACACAGTTCCGGCCAGCCCAGAGCGGTAGGGTTCACTGGGGACCACCTTGTCTCAGAGACAAGAAACTTGGAGGGAAGAGCTGGGGGAGGAGGCGGACACAGATTTGAGAGTCATCAGCACTTAGGTGCTACTCATACTCCCAGGAACAGATGATGAGTCGTGTGCACGCGGGTGTTTATGGGGTACGTGCAGGTACGGGTGGGTATATGGGTGGAGGGGAGGATGTGGAGTGTGTGGACCTGTGCGTGTGCCCACGTGTGTGCCTGAGCATGCGTGCAAGTGCAGCATGTAGGGAGGCCGACATGCTTCGACCTGGGAGGGAGCTGGAGGTTGGCAGAGAATATGTAGAATTCAAGGGAGGAGGGGCCTTGCGATTAGAGTCTTCAGGGGTTGGATTCCCTGTTCCTCCCTCAGCACCTCCGCCATCTTCAGACCCTGCCCCTGGCCACTGCCAGGCAGGGAGCAGTTCCCAGAGACCTCTCCTGAGGGAGGGAGCAGGCCCAGGCCCCGAGGGCAGCACGTTTGCCGATGGCCGCAGGTCCCTGCGGAGGTCCCCTGGGGAGGGAGGCAGAGGGCCCAGGGCGGCCCCAGCTCCTTGTGCTTCCTGCGGGTCCAGCCTGGCTGGTAGCTCCCTGTTTTCCCTTTCTCCTCCCACCTCTGCCTCATGCCAAGAGGCCTCTGTGGAAGGTGCTGTCGCTCAGCCAGAAGGCAGGAGTCCTGGGTTCCACTTCCACTGTGTGACTGTAGGTAGGTCACCTATAGTCTCTGAGCCAAATACAAGGATTGTGTTAGAGCTCCTTTAAGGTTCCATCCTGGAGTCTCATGACTGAGGACGGGTCCGCCCTCTCCACTCTCCACTCTCGCTTTCTCTCCTCCTCTTGCTCATTCTCACCTGCTTTCCCAGGAGGAACCTGGAAGGGGCCTGCAGAGGTAGGAGAGCCCCGGCTCTCCAGCAGCCACCTCTGGCAGCCCCTGCCTGAGATCCAGCAGGCCTGTAAGAGCTAGCGGTCCTCATCCGTCAGGCGGGGTGTGGAGGCTGCGGTGAGGGGGCAGAGGGGAGTTAATCTTCCCTGGAATATTAATGGTCCCATCAGGAGTGCTGGGGACGAGCTGAGCAGCAATCTGCCTTTATTAACGAGGCGGGCACCAGCTGGAGCACAGGAGCCCTGGGAGACGGTGGAGGCAGCTGGGAGGAGCCGACATCCCATCCAGGCTGGCGGGGCAGGCAGAGACAGCAGAGGGGTGCCCCAGAGCCCCCTGCCCAGGCTTGGTCCCTGCCCCCTGCCCTGATCCCCTTCACCTCCTGTGCCCCTGCCTCCAGGAAGCCTTCACTCCACCAGGCCTGCCAGACCCTGCTCTGCTGGGGCTCCTGGATAGCCTCCACGTGGGCTGGGCCCACCCCCAGACTTTGCTGCCCTCCCCCTAATTAAGTCACCCAGTTGTTCCCAAGCCTGGCTGCACAATAGAATCACCCAGGGAGCTTTTCAAAAATACAGATGCCCAGGCCCCACACCCAGAAGTTCTGATTCCCTGGTCAGGGAGAGGGCCCTGTCATGGGTATTAATATTTAAAGTTTCCCAGGCACTTCCAATGTGTGGCCACAGTTGCGGAGCCCTGCCAACCCCTCACCCTGTCCACCCTAGGGGACCCCTCTCCCTCGCCCCAGGTCCCAGCTCCTGCTCCTGAAAGCACTAACTGGGTGCTCACTATGAACTGGGCACAGTTCCACATACTTCATATATGAAACTCACTGAACCCTCCCAACAACACAATGATTCCCAGTTTATAGATGGGGAAACTGAGGGGCAGAGCAATTATGCAGCTTGCCCAGTGTCACGCAGCTCGTAAGAGTACACAGCTGGGCACCAGAGCCAGGTCCTTAACCTCTCTCCTGGGTGCCTGTTTGCCTGGCAGAGAGAAAGGGCTCAAACTGCAAGTCCCTTGGGAGACAACATGGGCCACATATAGCCAGGTGAGCGGGACCTGATTTTTTTTTTTCCTGAGAGCAGAGTCAGGTGATAGAGAAGGGGCCAAGGCCACAGGGAGGGAGCATGTGGTGCAAAAGAAAGGTGGCGGGCAAGCCTTGCTCAAAGGCCCTGGCAGCTCACCAAGAGCCTGCCGTCATCTCTCAGCCTTCAGAGAAGCTCCTAGAGGCCTATTGTGACACTCACGTTACTCATGGGGAAACCGAGTCTCGGCGTGGGGCCAGGCCAACTTCTCAAGCTAGCATGAGTAGGAGCAAGGGTGGACCCGCGTGTGAGAGTGTACAGGTGTGCTGGAGGTGGGAGTGGGTTCCTGCTTGACTTGAGTGTGTGTGCAGGTGTGTGCACATGCATGGGAGCGTGCGTGCCTGAGCGCCTCCAGGAACGGTGGGAAGCAGAGTGCCTGATTACATGGGCCATTGGCTCCTCGAAGAACAAGCCAGTGGGGGCGGGGGAGCATAATTTAGCCAGCCCTCACTCCACTTAATTATTTAAGCCACCATGGGACAGGGTTATGAAGCCGAGATTAACCAGTGGCTCTGTGACTGGGAGCAATACATATTTCCCCCTCTTTCTGCCTTTTTTGTTCACCAAATGGAATCAATTTATTAAAGTTGCTAGCAATTGATTTGCTCTGATTCACCAAGAGCAAAGAAGAGAAATGAGGCATTGGGGCCCCAGGGCCAAATTTCACTCATTAAAATGAACCCACGACTGCCAGAGAGGGCCATGCCAGCCTGGCTCATGCCACTCTCCACCCCCCACCCTCATCTCTGAGAGCTGCCCCAGCCCCTATGCCAAAGGCTGCCCTGACCACGGTCAGAAGCGGGGAAAGCTCCTGCATTCCTGAACCCGGTCAGGTGTAGGGGCTCCTCTCACTCACCCCAAACAGTCCAAATGGAAGCCAAATCCTGTCCCCATCTCCCATCCCAGGGGTAAGTCATCGCGCCTCAGTGAACAGTGCTTTCCAAAGAGAACCCCACAGTATGAGGTATAACAGAGGCCTGACCCCCAACATTCTGCCACTGTGCCTCAAATGCCACAGAGTAATAAAAGTAATAACAATAATAGTTAACATGTATTGAGAGTTTTCTGTATACCAGACACTGTTGGATGGGCTCATTTCATGGTGGAGCCACTATTGTTATCTCCATTTTATAGATGGAGACACTGAGGCTGGAGAGGTTAAGTGATTTGCCCAAAGTTTTCATTCCTTCCTTTATTCTATGTCTAGAAAGCTGAAATTCTCACCTTCCCAGACTCTGTTGCTGCTAGAAGTAGATATGTGACACAATTTTGACTGACTGAGGGGTGAAATTCCTTGGAGCTTTTTATTCTTTTTCAATAAAAAGACAAATCCTCATTATGGAAGAATGCTTTTCCCTTCTTTCTGATTGTTCCCTCTTCCTGGTATTCAACCTTAGAACACAGATGCAATGGCCAGAGGTGCAGCAGCCACCTTGAGACCCTGAGGAGGAAATCACCATGCTAAATGCTTTCCTGGGACAGGAAAACAGAAGGACTCCAAGTCCCAGTGACATCTTTGAGCTGTACTAGCTATGACTGCCTTCCTCCAGTCGTCATCTTGGATGAACCAAAAAAACCCCTTCCTTGCTTAAGACTCTCGACTAACATTTCCTAATATTCACTGCTTAATGCACTCCTAGCTCATAATAGTCAAACACAGGTGGTTTGGTTCCAGAGCCCAGGATCTTAGTAATCTTGTCCTGCCTGTTACTGAGTTTGTAGAGAATACATTTGGAGGCTTTTCATCACACATCGTCTTCTTTGATCCCCTCTCAGCCCTCTCAGGCTATTTGTCCCATGTAGCCTGAGTATAGCTGACTGGCTTTAGAGTGGACTCCTGATCCAAGAGGCAAGCCAATCGCATTCTTTCTCAGAAGTCTGAGCCAAGCCTGGGACTTGGTCTCATATATGGAAGGCATCGATGCGCTGCCCAGATCCCCCTTTAGGAATGAAAGACCAACCTCCCAGCTGCTGTGATTGCCACCACACGCGATGGCCCTCAGTTGTCAGCTCTTCAAGGATGGCCTCAGCCAAAGAGAGCTGCCTTGCCCTAAGTCACACCCTCTTTCTTGGGCAGCCCCCTCCAGTGACTAATGGGGCTGACTCATAAAGGCCCAGTCCCCTTACGCTCCTGGGTGCAGAGTTTCCTGGGGGATCAGCCAAGGACATTTGGGGGACTGAATCACAGCTCCACTTTTCCCTCTCTTCACCCCTTCTTCCTGCCTTCTCCTTCAACCAGTGTGGATCCCAAGAGCCCTCCCTAATAAACATCCTCCACACTAAACTCCATCTCAGAGTGTGCCTCCCCGGGGCATTATTGCTGGAAGGACCTGAGGCATGGCAGCTGGAGAGGTCAATTTCACCTACGAACAGAGAAGAGAAGCGAGAAGCTGGAGCACAGCAAGAGGCAGGCATGGGTGACCATGCAGCCCCAGGGGAGGGTACAAGACAGAGCAGGTATCTGGGTGGCTTCCTGAACACTTTCCCACTCCTGGGGTCAGCTCCTTGTGAATCCCTCAGGTTTTGTAAGACATCCCTGCTCCCTCATAATCACCACCACCACCGCCCCCCTTTCTTGTGCTGACCTAAGAGGATTTCTGTTTCTTGGCCATCAAATGATCCTTGAATAAGACCTACTCCTCTCTTGCATTTCATGAAAGAGAAAACTAAAGCCCAGAGGGAAAGAATCTTCCCAGAAGTCACAGCAAGTCAGTGGACGAGTCGAGTCTTTATTCATGTAACAAATAGCTATTGAGGGCCTACAGTGAGTCTTGATTTGGGGGTTCTGTAGCAAGGCAAACAGAAGTCCTACTGCCCTTGAGTTCACAGTCCAAAGAGAGAGAAAGACAAGTAAACAGACAATTACCGTACAGTGAGAGAAGTGCTATAGAATCACTTAGAAGAAGAAAGCATTTCAGCTTTCTAGCCATAGGGTAAAGGAAGGAACGAGAGAGGCTTGATAATGGCTTTTAGCTAGTTCATCCACTGTGTCTGTTACAACCACTTACTGCCCTTGTGCAAGTCACTGAGCCTCTCTAACATCAGTGTCTCCATCTATCAGCTCATACATGGTGGCATTTGATATAGTTACAGCTATCTTAGTTATTATTGTGATCTCAGGCTTGGAAATGCGTGGAAACTTCTCAGAGCTGGTGACATCTAAGCCAAGGCCTGCAGGAGAGCAGAGCACTCCAGGAGAACAGAAGATGAAAAGGCTCAGAACAGAAGGGAACGGGTCCTGGAGTCCACATGCTGGTTCTCTCTGCTCAGTATCTTTTCCTTGTGGGAAATGAGCTTTCCCAGCCCAGTAGCCCATCACAGACTGCCTCCTTCCCTGTAGGATCAGGCCCAGGGCCCAATCTAGTCCCATCAGAATCTCTCAGGAACCTGAACCTTTAATGGAAACACAGATGGATGGGAGGTGAGAAAAGCTGAGGCATCTTAGCTTGCCCATGCTACTCAGATCCCCATTGTCTTGCCTTTTCTTCTGTTCTGGGACCTGCTCCACTCTCTCTTCAATGAATTCCTTGTTCTTGTTTAACTTTTTCATAGTCAATCTCTGAATCCAAATAACTCTGATACAGAAATTAGCACTAGGAGTGGGACGCATGAAAATAATAATAATAATAATAATAATAATCCTTAGGGATATATGGGCTTCGGGAGCTTGGTTTCCAGAACTCCACAGGGCAAAAATCAGGACTCTGGTTCACGTGATGGATGGAAAAGTGGTCGCCAATGGTAGACAGTGGTGAACAGCTGATCACATTATACCAGCTGGTCACCTGGGACCACGGGCCGACCACAAATGAAAGGCTGTAGCCGCTGCCGTAGACCAATTTATAAAGGATAAGGAAGGGGAGGAATGTAGGTTGGAAGGGTTGTTTCTAATTACAGCGAATAATTTAAAGCCAGAGAATGATAGGCTCAAATAAAAATGTTTGCCTCAAGGCACAGAATAAAACTCAGGGCCAATATATAACTATGCTGAAAGAATATTTTCTTGCATATAGCCGTAGAGTTGAAATTGCCAAAGATTGAAGTTGGTGATTGATTTTGAAGTTACTGAATTATAGTGTCAGCTGAATGCATAACCTCACTAGGCCCCTTCTGCAAAAGTGAGGGCATTGGTCAGGAAATATTTGAATCCTGTTGGAATGATGATATCTGGGAGGATTTCGAGGGCTCGTAGGACCCTAAGCTGCCATGTGCCTCACTGAGCCACCCTTGGCACTCCCCATGACCCACCCCCCTCACTGTTGCTCCCAGAGTATTTAAGATTTGGGCTCGACATGGGCTGGATGGTAAAGCACAGAATCAGAGTGAGGAAGGCTTATACCCAGGAAGAATTCTAGGAATTCCCTAACTTTGCTTTCTACAGTGCAAGGCATCTGTGTAGGAATGGATTTCCAGAATGCCTTGAGCAAAGTGGGAGGGGAGAGGTGTGGGTTTGCTGGATTTATTGGTTTGGCTCTAATCACCAGAAATTCTGCTCTCAGGGTACTCTCTCAGGCAGTTGGCAGAGTTCTGACGTTTTGCAGAGGTTGCTAATACAAACCTGGACCAAATGATGATCCAGACTAATTGGTATAAAAGGGCCAGAAAATTCTTGGCATGATTAGAGGAATGAAGTCAAAGATAACTAGAGACATGCAGAGTCTATCCATCCACATCAATTCCCAGAGGCTCTCCCTTCCTACTTCCCTTGTGGATGGTTATCAGCAAGATAGGACAAAAATATTTTCTTTATTTACCAAAAAATGATTAACACAGTTCAGATAAACAATAGGTACAGAGAATAATGTGATAAATAGCCATGAGTCTCTTATTCAACTTAAGAAATGAAAGGTGTTAGTTCAAGTCCTCTGAGAAGCAGACACCAAGATGGGATTAGAAAACCTACATGTGGGAGAATGAGGAGGGAGGCAGAGGAGGTGTGGAGAGCAGCTGTGATTGCAAGGCCAGCCTGACCACTGCACAGGACCGAGGGAAGGAAGGGGATTGGGCAAGAAGAATCTCGGACTGCTGCACAGCTCTGGGGAAGTTTCAGCAAGGCCGATGGGGAATCCTTGAGCCAAAGTCACTTAGGAGAGGGACTGCTATTCACAGGATTGGGCCCATCTTGGTATCCCTGCCATGTTTAGTCATTGGCTGGGAGCAGCCATGGGAAGTGTGGCCTTGGCACAAAGACAGCAGCAGATTCGGGGCACAGCAGCCAGGGCCACCTGTCAATCGTGCACGTGGAGGTTGGTGACATTTGCATGGCCACCATGTCAAACGTTGCCAGTACCAATAAGAGCCCCTATCAACTCCTCCCAACTCTTTAAAATGGGCTCCTCTGGCTGCTCTCTGTAGTGCAGGAATTCTGGTAGAAGGGCTGCTGTTGAAATGGGCTTGCTAATCTTGAGTGGGTGGGGGGAGCTTGGGTGGCCTGGCCCTGGTGTGAAAAGAGTGGTCATGGCCATCTCCTAATAGGCAGAGGGTGAGTAGGGAATGGAGCTGAGGGAATGATCTGGAAGGCAGAGACCCCTGGATATTTGTAATCGAGCAATTGTAATTCGCCACTTGGGATGAAATGAGGGAGTGGTCCACTGAGGTCCTCCTTGAGTTCTATAGCCCAAATCCTCTAGGTTTGGTGAATAATGGGCTACTTGAGTACCTGTAACTGGGATAGAATCTTGACCCTTTACCCCATTCCCAGTCCAAGGTCGGTTCACACTCTCAGAACCTCTCAGATGTGGGGCAGCCAAAGCCGCCGCAAGGACCCGTTATACTCCCACACACAGAGTGACATGATGAGTCTCTCTGCCTGGCTTCACCCAAAGGAGCCCGCTGCTCTTTACCTGGGTTGCTGAGCACAGGAGAGATGGCGGGGACAAAAGTGATTACTTGCACTAACTCTGACTCCTGGGGATAAAAACGCCCGTGGACTGCTGGTCAGAGCTGTACTTCAGGAGCCCAGGGATGTTTTCCCACCTGAACACACCCTGTGGTGGGCCAGTGGGACCCCAACCCCCTCCAGTGGTTATTTCTAATACTCCCGAAGGGAAATAGAATTCCTTGTCAGGTGAAAGAAAACCCACATTAGTTTCCTGACCTGAAGACCAGGGCCTATTACGACAGGAAGGACCAAGAGGAAGTCATTCGAGTAACCGCTACCTACAAATAAACTAAAAGCAATATCGCAACCCCAAGGAAACCGCAAAGATTACTACCACCATTAAACTTCAGAAGATGTAGGTGTGATGCCTCTGACCTCATCTCCATTCTGTTCCATGGGTCAGCCAATGTGAAAATTAGCTGGATCTTAGCAAATGACAGTGGTGGCTGGTAAACCTAATGGTTTACCTAATGGTGGTGACTCCATTTGCAGCTGCTAGTCTAGGTGTGGTCTCCTTGGTAAAGGAAAATAATCCAGCCCCAGCATTTGGTATTCAGCTGCTGATCTGGAGAATGGAATGTACTCTGTCCTGATAAAGAGAAAATACCAGAAAGAGTTTGCTTGCACTGACAAGGACAGCAGTGGAATTCACTATCCTGACTCAGGGAATGCTGGCCTTCTAGCTCCCCACAGCCCCAACCCCACAGCCCTGGACCATCTCCCCACGCCACAGACCATCCCTTGTGCTCTGTATCAATAGGGAAACGTCGGACAAGAAGGAAGTCACAGGTGCTCCAAAGTGGGACATAACTCAGGACCCTGTGGGTCCAGGGGTCTGAAGCATGTTGGGATATTCTCTCCAAAGTGAGGGAGAATTTGCTGCAACTTGAACCCCCCACCTCTAAAAAGGAGACACAATGCTTGGTGGACTTCTTTGGATTTGGGAAGCAGCCTTAAGAGCAACTCTTCTGACACCTGAAAGCTTCCGGACATAGAGCAAGGGAAGGCTCTGCCACTGGCTCAAGCCCCGTGAACACTCAGGGGTGCTCCAAGCGTCCACGACAGATCACGACAGAGCCACACTGGCGGGAAGCCCCCAGCAGGAGCAGCCCAGTGGAGTCTCTAGAGCTTTTGAATAAATAACTCTTCTCCTTTAAGGAAAGAGGATTTTGCTACGGGCTCTAGCAAGACTGAATGCCTGACCCTGAGCCAGCAAGAAGTCGGGCAACCTGAGTTGTCTCTTGTAGCAATTTGATATTATTTTTGAATTCCGAAAAAGATATTGACTATATTTGTAAACTGGTCTGTTCCTCTGGGTGTGATACCCTCTGGTTGTATTAAATTCAAAGGTTTTAGGTTTACTTCATTAAATCAATTCAGGGCTTTTAACTCCACCACTACTTCTTGAGTCAGTAGGGCGTGGCTCAGGGTTGAGTCCCCACCCCTCTGGGCTGATATTAACAGGCACTCGCTCAAGAAGACACAGAAAAAGATACACAGGAGAAGACACAAGCAATCATGGATACCATAGAGAGGACTTTGTCAGTTTTGATCCGGGAGCCCCAGGGAGAGATGAGCCATTTGCCTGATAGTTTACAGCTCACCTTGTGAAGAAAACAGAGCAGCTGAGCCTGGAAAGAAATGAGCCCTATGCCAAACTACAGCTGAGATCAGAAGAAGCTGGGAACATGGAGCCTTAAGAGAGAAGAAGGAAGGCTGAACCCTCGCATAGATGGGCAACCATCTTTGGTGAGAAAGTACCTCTTATGGTATCTTGAGTTGGACTCTTTAGGGCCTTGTAACTGTTAAGTCTCTACCCCAAAGAAATACCCTTTATAAAAGCCAACAGATTTCTGGTACTTTGCATCAGCACCCCTTTGGCTGAGTAATATATCCCTCATGAGCCAGATGCTGTTGATTTCCTCTGACCTTACACAGGGCAGGCCCAGCAGCATGCCATCTTCAGTAGCCTTGTATATAACCCTGTGTCAGGGCCTCTTCTTTCTGTCTCACACAGGAGTGGCTCTCAATACTCTCTGGAGCAATGATCAGGAGTATCAGGAAGGAATATTTTAGTTGCAAGTAACAGAAAACCCTGGCTTAAACAGTCAAGGGGATTTACTGTCTCACACAATTTTATGAAAATATGAAGTTCATCTGCTTCAGGTGAGGCTGGATCCAGCAGTCTAGTGATGTCACTAGAGATGCAGTTCCTGCCCCTCCTCTCTGCCTTCCATGTTGCCAAGTTATCCTAACATTGCCCTCCCTTACTCTTTAAAAGATGGCCGTCCACATCCCTGGTACCTCATGCTTCCTCCTTCAGTGTGCTGGCAGTGAGCACAACTCTACTGGTGAGTCTTGGAAAACCAAAGGCGCTTTTTCCCAGAAGCCTCCAGCACCAGTTTCCTTGTCTCTCATTGACCTTGAACTGGGTCATGTGCCCATTTGTGGACCAATTCCTGTAGCCAGGAAGCTTCGCTGATTGGCTGCAAATATTCATACCCTGTCCCTGGGGCCATGGGGGACCAATCCTATCCAAACAGCCGACCAAGGGCTGGAGGGAGCAGGCCTCCAAAGGAAAGGGCGGGGGCTCTAGTGCTAGGAAGTGGGTCGAAGGACACTGGGCCCAGGCTCCACACAGGTGGAAGAGGCAATCGAGGGGAGCCAGGTTTGCCCCTCCCCACAAGATTACAGAATCATAGTCCCTTATTCCGCATGACGTCTATAAATGCATGCTTCACCTCCAGCGGTTTTTCTCCTGAGTTTCCAAGGAAAACTACAGCTTTTCCTTCAAAACCCCCAGGGGGTGGGGGACAAGTGGTTCCTGGAGAGCTCCAGGGGACAAACACTGCTCACACTAGCAAGGCTGCGAATAGAGTCCTTGGAGAGTACAGGCCCCTCACATCTGTCTGTTCAGTTGATGGCTTTCACCAATCGGCTCTTAAATAGTTATACCAGTTTTCTGGGGAGCAGATGTGGCTCAAGAGGTTGAACACCTGCTTCCCACATGGGAGGTCCCGGGTTCAGTTCCCGGTGCCTCCTAAAAAACAACAACAAACAAAAAACACTAACTCAGGGTTGTCGATGTGGCTCAGTGGTTGAGCGCCAGCTTCCCACTTAGGAGGCCCCGGGTTCAATCCCCAGCCCCAGTACCTAAAAAAAAAAAAAAAAAAAAAAAGTTTTACCACTTTTCAAAAAAAAACAACCTCTCCCCACATGCACACACACTTTTTTGGTTATTAAAAACCTTTTCACACCAAAACCCACCCCATATGCTCTAAAAACAGATATTTCAACATTACAGTGTCCGATGAAGACATGCGCACCACTCAATCCTACAACCTCTAGACAGGGGTTGTCCTATGAAAAAAATCTGAGTCACCAGCCACGTCTGGATGGACCAAACTGTTTTGCTTTGTGGTCGTGCGCTGAGAGGGAAGGCATGAAGAGGTGGCATCTTCCGCAACTCCTGAGGCAGTTGCCTGTGCAGCCATTTCCATCTGTTTCGAAGTGCTCTCTGTTAAGCCTTTATTTTGATCTGGAGTTATTTTTCTCTGCTATACCTCTATTTTTCAGTGCAGATAACCGAGAGCCCCCAAAAGATTGATGAGTGAAAGTCCCGCCTCAGTGATGCCCCACACCCTCCAGCCTTCAGGCCTTGCCCTCACCTCCCTCCCCAGGAACATTGCATTTTAGTTAAACTGTAGTATTTAATTTCAGATTGTGGCTTATTACTTACATAAACTTGCTCTCCTTGTTCAATTGTTGTTTTTCTCTCTTTGGGAAATTGAATGCCTTGGTGTGGGATGGAATGCACCACAACTTTTTTCATTAAAATTAATGAAAAAAAATTTTTTTTCATTTAATAGCTTTTCATTTAGGGGCAGTGTTTTCAGGAATTAATTTAAGTCAGTGAGTGGCCTTATTGAGCTTCACCTCCTCCCTGGGCCTGTGCTCATGCAAAGCACCCCACATTTGCTGAGGAGGCCCCTTGGGAAGGCAGGCCTTGTCCTCATTTGGGTACCCCAGGTGCTCACGTTTTCCCTTAATGCCATGAGGGAGTCAAGCTATATTAGTCAGCCAAAGGGGTGCTAATGCGAAATACTAGAAATGGGTTGGTCTTTGGGGTAGAAGTCCACAGATACCAGGCCATAAAGTGTAAGTTTCTTCTCTCACCAAAGTCCTTTGCCATGTGTTGGAGCAAGACAGCTGCCGGCATTTGCCAAGGTTCAGGTTTCTTGTGTTTCTCTCTTCCTGGGGCTGCGTTTCTCTCCGGGCTTAGCTCCTCTGGTTCCTCCACAAGATCAGCTGTAGACTATCAGGTGAACGGCTCGCTTCTCTTCTCATGGGGCCTTCTCTCCAACATCAAAACTCCAACATCAAAACTGCAACTCAAAAATTCCTCCCTCTGTCCTTTGCCTTGCCTTTTATATTCTATTCCCCCACCCACCAAGGGTGGGGGCTCAACACCCTACTGACGTGGCCCAGTCAACGCCCTAATCATAACTTAATCATGCCCAAATTAACAGATCAGTTTGCAAGCATGAACCAATTATATTTTTGGAATTCATAATTACATCAAATCGCCAAACGGCTACACAAGCCATCCCACCTCAGCCACCTGTAGGGCCTCAGAGTCTTTCTATATCACTTAGGTCGAAAGATAAGTGAGGCCCAAAGAAGTAAAGCCAAATCTAGTCTACAGAGGGCAGCAGGGGACATGTTCTCTCTGGACAGTTCCACCTGTCAGAGGTCAAACAAGATGGCGGCTGGATTTCCATCTCCCCTGTGGAAGCCTGGCCCAGGCCTCCTCTGTCTCCAAGGGAGCCATGTACCAGCGCTTCCCAGTCTTCCTGCATCTTCCCATCTGAGGCATTCTGAGAAGTCCTGACAGTTCACGGGACCCTGCTACAGGATTAGAGACCAAAGAGAGACTATCTCAAACATGGGTTTAAGAAAGATACCACTTGCAACTGGGCTGTGCATATACGGGAAGTAGGCAGGCCTGAAGCCTGGGAGAGAATGAGAGGGTGATAACACTCTGAATTAATGCAGTGGTGGTCAAGATGGCAGGAAGTGAAGGAAAGCAAGATGTCAAGGAGGTGGGCTGGACAGGGCTGGGATTGGTGGGTGGGGTAGGGGCTGGATGGAGGGGTAGAGGCCCATGAAGGGGGCAGTGGCTACAGAGAATGGTGGGGGTGTATGTGTTCAGTTTGGGATGTGCGGCATGTGGGATGCATCTAGGCTCTCCCAGGAGAGACATCCAGTGGGAAGCTAGATAAAGCATGCAGTTCCAGAGTCTGGAGAGAAGTCTGGGCAGAGATAGAGCAGAAGTATGAGTCATCAGTGGATGAAACCAGGGGAATGGAGCTGCCTGCCCAGGGCTCACCCTGGAGACTACAGGTCTGTTCTAAGTGGGTCATATATTCCCCTCATTAGCTAATTCCTTTGGGGTTTAAATGTGTCTCCATCTCAGAATTCCTTTTATTTATTTATTTTTTATTCCTCCCTCATCCCCAAGATGGCTCCCTCATCTGTCTGCTTGTTGTCTTCTTTTAGGAGACAATGGGAAACAAACCTGGGACTTCCCATGTGGTAGGAAAGTGTCCAACTGCTTGAGCTACTTCTGCTCCCTGCTGGTTGCATTGTTTTTGCTGGTTGTGGCTTCTGCTGGTTGTAGCGTCTACTCGTTGCGGCAGTTATGGCGTCTGCTCATTGCGGGGTCTGCTGGTTGTGGCGTCTGCTTCTAGCGGCTTCTGCTCACTGTGGCCTCTGCTCTTTGAGGCATCTGCTCATCTTCTTCAGGAGGCACCAGGAACCGAACACAGGACTTCTCACATGGAAGGCGGACGCCCAGTTGCTTGAGCCACATCCGCTCCC
Source organism: Tolypeutes matacus (assembly GCA_026826555.1). Taxonomy (NCBI): domain Eukaryota; kingdom Metazoa; phylum Chordata; class Mammalia; order Cingulata; family Chlamyphoridae; genus Tolypeutes; species Tolypeutes matacus. The sequence goes on along the minus strand of JAKSZT010018658.1, from coordinate 21,165,987 downwards.
CAGAATTCCTTTTATTTAAATCCAGATACTCATGGAAGGATGACAGCCTAAACCCTTGCATGAATCAAGTTTTAAGTCATAGAAACTGTACCCAAACTAGCTTAGGCAAAATAAAAAAGGGGTGATGGTAGATTTATTGGCTCAAGTTAGTGAAAAGTCTGGAGCTTCAGATATGGCTGGCTCCAGGTACTCAAACGATGTCATCAGGAAGGTCGCTCCCAAAGTCTTGGCTCAACTCTCCTCTGAGCTAGCTTCACACACACAAGCAGGCAGGGATGGCCCCTGGTAGCCCCAGGCTTTCATCCCTCTAGCTGGAAGATTCCTACAGAAAGGGGGTACCTCTTCAGCAGTCCTGGTATTGATGGATTTGGTGAGGCTGGCGTCACATGCCCATCCAGAGTCAGGAGTGGGATCAGCTCCACACAATCCATATGGACTAAGAAAAGGAGAGAGATCTCCAAATAAAAACCAGGGATGGGAAACAGGTGTGGCTTAAGTGATTGGGCTCCCATCTCCCATATAGGAGGTCCTGGGTTCAATTCCCAGGGCCTCCTGGTGAAAGGCAAGCTGGCCCATGTGGAGTGCTGGCCTGTGCAGGAGAGAGACAATAAGAGATGCAGCAGATCAGGGAGCTGAGGTGGCACAAGAGATTGAGCACCTCTCTCCCACTCTGGAAGGTCCCAGGATTGGTTCTCAGTGCCACCTAAAGAGAAGACAAGCAGACATAGAAGAACACACAGAGAGCAGACAGCGAGTGCAAAACAACGAGGTGGGGGTGGCAGGAGGGGGGATTAATTAATTAATTAATTTTTTAAAACTAACAAAACAAAACCAGGGAGCTGTGGCCTGAGGTGAGGCCTGGAGGCAGGGCCCTTACCCCAGCACACGAGTTCTTTGAGGGCACGAGTTTCTGACAGCTTTGCTTCTGCTATGACCTCATCACCTGGGTGATGCTGAATGAATGAATGAATAAATGAATGAAGCAAGCTAAGCTCTCAGAAGGGACCAGAAAACTCATTCCAAACAGTTTTCTGGAGGGCCACCATGTGTTAGCTGCTTATTTAGTTGGAAGCGGGAAGGAGGCAGAGCTGTGACCTGTCAGAGGAGCTGGTGGGGGGACATGAAGACAAGCTCGGCTTTGACAGGAGCCAGGTCCTGAGAAGAAAAGAAGAGGGATATGGGGCCTCCTTAGGGGGGATGGGGCTGGCAGGTAGGCCATTTGCCCAGTGCCCTCAGGCCTCAACAGGGAGTCACTGTTGTGTCTTCTTTGTTCTCTGAAATGATATGCATATGGACTTTCTCTCTTTAACTCAACTGTAACCTCCTCAAGCTCCACCCCCCCAGCTCCTGGCCCAGTGCTGAGGGCCTCTGGTTCTTCCTAAATACTAGGGCAATTGCAAAGAAAGACAGGTGGCATGCCTGGAGCTGAGCAGTGGGCCTCTGGAGAATAGGGATGTGGGCTGCCCCCTGATGGGCTGGCTCCTAGGCCCAGCAGGCCTGAGCCAGGGCTCCCATGGCAGTCAAGCTAGCACATTTTCCCTGCAGACCATGTCCAGCTAACCTCCTGGGGACTCAGCCAGGAGCAGTGGAGAAGAGAGAGCACACTGAATACAGGAGCAGACCCCTCAGGCAATGTCTGCTACATCTGCCCCAATATCTGTTTACCTCTTCTTCCAGTTGGCTGTCTCGACTCTAAAGAAGACATTTCCTTCACAGCTAAGAGTGCTCTAAATTCTGGCCAATGGAACATTTGTAGAAGCTTCCAGGAAGTTTGTTTAAAGACAGCTGGTACCACGACCTTTGCCCCTCCTTATTCATCCCTTCTTCCTGTCTGCTGCTGGCATAAGAATGAAAGGGCTGGAGCTGTGGCAGCCATTTTGGACCGTAAGTGACCCGGGAAAGGAGGCTATGTACAGCAGAGCAATAGGAAGGAAGGAAGGAGGTAGTGAAGGAGGGAGGGAGGGAGGGAGGGAGGGAAGGAGGAAGGAAGGAAGGAAGGAAGGAAGGAAGGAAGGAAGGAAGGAAGGAAGGAAGGAAGGAAGGAAGGAAGGAAGGGAGGGAGGAAGGAAGGGAGGGAGGGAGGGAGGGAGGGAGGGAGGAAGGAACTTGAAACCCTGAGGACTGTTAGAGCTGAGCTGCTGTATCAACCCTGGACTGCCTTGTCCTAGATTTTTACATGAGAATAAAGTACTCTTCTATCTTGTTTAATTCACCAATATTTTGTGTCTCTGTTATTCCCAGTCAAACCTAATCCTATCAAATTCACCTATGACTCTCACAGTGTGCCCAGAACAAGTGCCCCGGGGGATAGAGGGGGCCCTGGGGATCTTCTGAGAAGGGGATATTGGAACTGCAAGGCCTGAGGCTATCGTCCAAGGACACAGTTCCCCCCACCTCCCCATCCTCCAACTGCTGCTCACTGCCACCCTCACAGACTGCCCCCATCAGGGTCCCATAACCAGAGGGCATCTCAGAGGACACCTGGTCCCATCTCATTCCCTCAGCAAACACGTACAGTGCACAAACTCTATGCAGGTCCTAGAGACATGGAACTTATAAGACCTGGCCTCCCTGAAGTTCTTGTGATGACTGATGAGTCACCAAGGGGAGTGCCACAGTCGAGGTATACACAGGGTGCAAAGAGAAAGTCAAAGAGGTAACTCTCAGCTGAGTTTTAAATGATGAGCAGGATTTTTCCAGACAGAAAAGAACATTCTAGGCTGAGGAAAGAGCAAAGACAAGTATGAAAGAGTGTTTAGGGAACAGCAAGAAATTCCCTATGGCTGAAATGTGGGGGGCCTGATGTAGGAAGATGGGGAGCAGGCCTGGGAGGGCAGCTGGGCTGGGCCCCAGGGTCCTGCAAACCCACAGAAGGCGACTGGCTTCCATTCCAAAGCAATGGGGAGCCCCCAGGGGTTCTCCAGAGGGGAAATTACCAGGGCAGATTTATGATCCTAGTTTGACAGATGAGGAAATTAGAGTCCAGAGACAGGAAGCAACTGGCCCGGGTCTAGTCATTCATTTGTCAGAGGTTCCCAGTGCATCTGAGCCCTTGCTGCTGGCTGGCCCCCTGCTGTTCTCCAGGGGAGGGGCCTATCAGTGGGCCCTACCTCAACCTGTCTGTCCTTCCTCCCAGGTGCCTGCCTGTCGTGGGTGTCAGTGAGCAGTAATGTCCACCCCCCTTCCTGGGCCTGTGGGAGGTCACCCACGGAGAAGTCAGAGCTGGGGGAAAGGCTCCAAGGCCAGGGACTAGTGTTGGCTCCCACCTTGCTCGGGTGCCAGGGGGAAGAACAAGCTGTGGAACCACCTCTGTCAGTTACTGCTCTGTGCCAGACCCTGCCCTGGGACGTGGAACCAAATGTAACGCATGGGAGTGGATGTGGCTCAAATGGTTGAGCTCCTGCCTCCCACATGGGAGGTCCCAGGTTTCGCTCCTGATGCCTCCTAAAAAAACCATAAAGCAAACAATAAGACAAACAAACGAAAACACCAACTCAGGGGAGCTGATGTGGCTCAGTGGTTGAGCACCGGCTTCCCACGTAGGAGGTCCCGGGTTCAGTCCCCGGCCCTGGTACCTCCAAAAAAAAAAAAAAAAAAAAAAAAAAAATCCAGTCCTGATCTCCAGAGCTCAGAGCCTGAAGGTCAAGGTGGATCTGTAGACAGCTGTGACACAGAATGAGCCCAGACGCTGCGGCAGTGTCTCCCTACACACATGGTCCCGCCTACAGTTAATCCCTTGGGCCGTATCCTGAAAGCCCCACCTGCTCGCGTAGCCCTTCAGCTTCTTAAACAGGCCCTGTCCCCAAAGGGACTCCAGAGGGGGACCAAAGGCTGGGAGCACCATCCCGCATCCACCCTGGACGCTTTCACCTGGCCATGCCTCTTTGGGTGGCGCCCTCTACAGGATGCAGCCATCCTCCGTGTAGACACCGGGAGTTGGTCCCCTCCCTGCCCCAGGCCCAGGCCTGCTTCTTCCCACATCCAGAAACCCTTGTCCCTCTCATGGAAGTATCTGGCCCTCACCTCTCTCCCCTGCAAGGTTCAAACTTAATCCAAGGGCTGTTTCCACTCCTGTTCCCACCACTGTCCCATTGCCCCCACCCCCAACTCCCCCAAGGAAACAGGCAGGGCCTTGCAGAATGAATGGGAGGTATTTGGGCAGGTGGGCAGGGGCACAGCACAGGACAACTGGACCAATGAGTGAAGGCCCTGTGGTGTTGGGGGCGGGGTGTCTGCAGACTGGGGAAAACTTAGAGGAGGTGCATGCATGCGAGGGGCCTCCCAGGATCTAGGGAGGGAGGCCGCGAGAGGCAGTCCTAGGCAGAGAGTGCAGGGATTTGAACATAGGGCCTTGGGGCCCAGGAGTTATTCATGGGGAGCCACTGAATGTTCTTGAGAACAAGGTGCCCACACACTGCCTTCAGCAGCCCGGAGCCTCCCACCAGCAGCAACTCCCGCCTCAGGGCAGCTCCCCCAGCAACAGAATTCCTGTTTGCAAAGCTCTCCTCTCTGGCCTGCCCCCAACCCCATCACCACAGGAGTGTGAATGTCTCCCAGCCTTCTGGGGTGAGCTTCACCCTGAGGACAGAGATGGGGGAACTGCAAGCACCTTAGCAGAGTGAACGGGGTGCACGTGTGTATGCGTGTGATATGACTCTCCACGAGGGTGTGAGCTGACACAGAGCCTTCCTGGATCCCAAGAGAGGAGCATCCTTGTCCCTCGGGGCCCCCATAGAGCCCTGCACGGGCCTCTGTCATTGCCCTAAGGTTACTGTTTGGCAACAGTCTACTGGTCTGTCTCCCCTGCTGGACAGATCTTTTATTGTCATATTCCCAAGGAGCACAGCACCTGGCATATAGTAGGTGCTCAAGAAATGCCTGTCACATGCCTGAGTGTACTCTGGGACTGAACGGAGGCAGTGTAAATCTGGGGACACCTGTGAGCGCACATCTGGGCTGCACCTCACCTCCCCAGCGGAGGCTCCTGGCAGGGCCAGGAGGAAGGGCCATGTTTTCATTCCCCGCTCCATTTGCATGACAGGTGTTGGCAGTTTATCTAACTGTGATAATGAAGAGGATGTGTGGGGGGGTGGAGGTTGCTAATTCTCTCTCCCTTTATTGAATCCACCAATCCTTCACAGCCTTGGGGCTCTGAGAGGGGGTGATTAAAAGACACTTCAGCACGCTGGTTATTGCCAATTAACAGACTCCAATATAAACAATTAATAAAGCCTCCGTGGGAGGCAGGAGGGAGGGAGCGGATCCTCCAGCCTCTGTCGGCTCTGCCAGCTCCTGGGCCTCGAGGCACAGGCACACACAGAGGGCCCCACCTGGGGACGGGTGGTTAGGGGGTGATGGATGCCCATGAGTGGTGGAGAGAAGCCAGGTGGGGAGAGAGCACTGGCCTCAGACCTGGGCTACGGCTGCAAGTCCACCCCTGCTGTCGCCAGTGAGGACCTAGACCCAGGGAAGGGCGGAGACTTGCCCAAGCCCCCAGGGATCACCTGTGCAGCGCTCTTTGGTCTCTGCCTTTCTTCTCCTGTCTATGGCTAAGGAACTTCACCATCCACTGTGCCTCTTTAGGGTCAACCAGTGTGCCTCAGTTTCCCTTTTAGGCTGCCTTCCCCTCCTGCATGGTCCCTGAAATGTGCTTTCTCCTGAATCAAATGTGCCCACATCTGCTTGGGGATGGCATTACTGCTTAAGGGCAGCTTTTGGGTGCTGCCCTGTGAGCTTCCAAAGGCACCACTCTGCACCCACTTCTGCCAGCTCCTCGCAATCTGATCCCACAAAACCCTCAAAATGACCTTATCAGGAGATTGGAGTCATAGGGGTGAAAATACTCACTCAATCCTGGCCCCAGGTACGGGCTCCAAAGGCCATAAGCATTCCATGCTCTGGGCCAGGGGTCAGCAAAGGTTTTCTGTAAAGGATCACTGAGTCCTTTAGAGCTTTTCTTTTCTTTCTTTTTTTTTTTTTTTCACCTGATGTACATCATACAGTTAGTTGTCTTTCAAAAGACAGTCAATAACTTTTGAAACTGTATTTACAATAAAATAAAATCTGATGCACATTCATGCCCTAAAACCTGAAACTTTGCCTTATCAAAGTGGCGTCCTTAAGATTCTGCTCAGCCCAGGCAAGAATTGTGAATAGCATACGTTGTATTAATTTTCATCTGTCTGCCTTGGTTGGGATGGTGAGGATCTGGGACTACGAGCTCATCTGCGGTGTGGACTCCGCTACTCTGCTGCAGGCCTCCAGTGCCACCGACCTCTAAGCCACCTCCAGGCGGGCGGTGCTGCAAGTCAATGCCATGATGGAGAAGAAGCTGGAGCCGTTGTCACAGGACGAGAACCAGCAGGCGGACCTGACCCCGAGCCCCTGCCCACTCACATTCCTGGGCTACACGTCCAACCTCATCAGCTCAGGCATCCGCGAAACCACCCACTACCTCTTAAGGTACATTAGGATAACATGGCAGCATAGCATGGCGGGAGTTCTGGCGCCCACATACCCGCGCCTGGTCAGCCTCAGAGGGCAGGAGCTCTGGGAGCTCAGCGGGAAGAGGAGCCGGCTGGTGCCCAGTGGCAATTCCTGCAAGTCTGAGGACTGGCTGATATGGAGGGTGTGAAGTGGACGCCTTTCCACGATGACTGTCCAGTTGTGCAGGGAGTCAGTGGCCCAGAGCTGGTATATCACTGTGCCCAGAAGAACCACATCCCTTGGTTGAGCCTGGCGCTCACAGACAGCTTGCTGGGCGACATAATCTCCTTCCATTCCTGCAAGAAGCTGGGCCCCTTTGAGGTCATCTTCGCCACATGCTCGGGGACGAGCGTCCCGGACGTGGCCCTGGTCAAGCACCACGTTGCATGCCAGCCTCACGCAGGACGGGGCTGACTATCCTGTCAGCAGCCACACGGCCCAGGAGTTTGATGGCTCCGACTCGGGCATCCAGCCGGACGAAGCCGCTTCCCCGGGTGGACGCACAGCCGGTCAAGGTCTTTGCCAATGTCTCCCTGGCCTTCCCTCTGCTCGTGGCCGAAAACTTTGCCCAAAAATAGACACCTCTCTGAGAGTGAGGACTGAAGGGCTGTGGTCTCAGGAGCCCTCCCCCTTCTCTGTTAGTGTGAAGACCTCTCCCCTCCCCTTCTCGGCCAGCAGCGTCTCTGGAATAAATGGCCGTCAGAAAAAATAGATAAATAAATACCCAGCTCTGCCAAGGAGTGCAAACGCACCCCAGACAACACATGAACGAAGGCGTGTGGCTGTGTTCCAAGCAAATTATGGACACTGGAATTTTAATTGCATGTCATTTTCACATGTCATGAAATATTAGTTTGTTTTTTGTTTTTTTCCCTGGCCATTTAAAAATGTAAAAACCACTCATAGCTCACAGGTCATGCAAAAAACAGTGAGAGGCCAAATTTAGAAATCTTTGGGACTGCCTGGGCATCCCAAAGGGATCTTTTCTGAGACATGTCCCCTCCCCGAGGGGCTGGGATTCTAAGCTCCCACCAGCCAGTGCTCCTGGGCAAAAAGAGGGGGCTCCACAGAAAACAAAGATGAATAAGCTATAAACACCAACTCTCCTCCTGCCCCAGACACCAGCTTTTCCTAATCCCTTAGGATTTAGTAAAATATTTTGAACATATAAGTGACTCTTCAGTTATGTTAAAAGAAATTTAACTCAGTAGGATCTCATAGAACACCAAAGTGGATATCACCCCAAACAGAGGGACTCCTGAGGGCTCTGGAGACACCGAGGCCCTATATAAGGGGGATAGCTCCAAAGTTTGATGCCTTATCAGTGGGCTCTACTTTGGAATCTGTGCTCCTGAGAGTGACAGAGTTGGACTCAAATAAGTCCTCCCTGCACTTGGTCCATAAGTCCCTTCTATTCAAACCTATATGTGGTGCTGGAGTTTGTAGGTGTACTTCCAGAGACTGGAGCCTCTGGCCTGCCCACATGCCAGCTGTGCCTGGAATCTCAGTGGAGCTGCAACTACTACTCTACAACTCAATGGACTCACCCAAGACACCTGGCAAGGAGATGATGATGGACAATGGCCATCCCACGGAATGGAGAGAGTCTGCAGCTGCAGGCAGGATAATCCCATCCATATGGACATGATGTTTGTGTGGTAGGTTGTGGGAGGTGTGGGAGGTGGGGAACATGGGAATCCCTGTAATTTTTGTGTAACATTTATGTAATCTAAGCATCTTTTAAAATATTAAAAAAAAAAACAACCCAGCCAGAGGAGCTGTTTGCACCAAAAAAAAAAAAAAAAAAGAAAAGAAAAGAAAAGAAATTTAAGGATCCGTGGTTGTCTGTATGTGAACCAGAATATTACTGGAGAAGAAACATACCCCAAGGGCACTCATTTTATCTGCCTGGTCTGGGAGCTCCTTGGGGAGTTATTTGATAGTGTAGTGTAGTATAATCATCACTTTTGATATAGAAATGCTGCTCAATAGGGGAGCAGATATGGCTCAAGCGGTTGAGTGCCTGCCTCCCACATGGGAGGTCCTGGGTCCTGGGTTCGATCCCCAGTGCCTCCTAAAAACAAAAGCAAACAACAAGCAAACAAATGAAACATCCAACTCAGAGAAGCCGATGTGGCTCAGTGGTTGAGCGCTGGCTCCCCACAAACAAGATCCCTGGTTCAATCCCCACTCTGGAACATTAAAAAAAAAAAAAAAATGCTGCTCAATAAATGTATCTTAATTGAAAGAAAAAAAAAAGGAGGGGTGTTTCCAGACCCTGTTATACCAGAGAACCAAAGGGTCACAAATCGTGGCCCCTGAGGGACACAGAGACAGGCTGAGCAGCCAGCAGGCATTGATGGATGTAAGTACAGAGAGAAACAGACGAGGAGTGATGCCATCGGCTCTTCCCAGAGTGTGGACAATCCAAAATGGCGGCCAAGCCTCGGCATCTTACACAGGACAGGGCGGTGGGGGCCTCGGACATTGTCGGGCTTCAAGGTAAATCAAAGAGAACGGGCTCCAAGGGACCTGAGAAGGTGTCTTTGTCTTCTTATGCCTATTCACTCCATTCACAGAGTCAAAGAATATTTTTTGAGCATCTACGCAAAGTGGTTTATTTCTCAGTTTGAGCCAAAGCCTCCTAGTTTCACAGCTGTCTTTGGAAATGTCCCTGGAGGAGGGGAAGTATTGCCATTTGGGTTGCCAAGGACATTCCAGAGACGCCTGGGAAATGCGCGTAAATAGACGACATCCCATGCCAACAGAGCAGGTAAGTAATCTCTTGAGGGAATCCCTGGTGTTGGCAAAGAAAGTAATTAAGCAAAGCGGATATTGTGTCAGAGGCAGCGGGAAGGTGACCTCGAAGCCTCGAGTGCAAAAGGCAGTAACAACTGATGTGAAAGAGCGATCATCAGCTTCGAGAAGCCAAGAGGCGTACCTCCCAGGTTGTTCAGCTTCCGCAGGGAACCTTGACAGCTCCGGTTCTCTGTGGGCCTTCCAGGTCTGTCCCCCTGTCTCACGGTCTCGTAGGGAGAAGCTGCCCAGAGCCATCAGCTCTCGTCTGGGTGGGGTCAGGGGGTGAGGCCTGAGGCCTTTTTCTCACTAGAAATCCTGCTGGCTCTACCTTTAAAGTGTGACCCAACACTGAGCACTCTTCACCAGCCCCATGCTGCCACCCTGGGCCTCCCCACCCGGCGTCCAGCCTCCACCCTCCCCACCACGGTCTATTGTCCACAAACAGCCAAATATCCGTGGGAACAGCTGGTAGACCACATCCCAGCTCCGGTCTCAGTGGTCCCGCGATTTCCCACCATTCCTAGGATAAACTCAAATTTGTAATGTGTCCTGATCCTCTGCAAGTTCATTGCCAGCATCCTCTCCCCAATCCCTGTGTGCCCGCCACTCTGGTCTCCTGGCTGTCCTCAAGCTTACTAAGGGACTTTGCTGTTCCCTCGACCTGTTACTCTTTCCCCCAGACATCTGCGGTCTCCCTCCCTCCCTTCCTGCAGGCGTCTGCTCAGTGTCACCGTCTCCTTCCCTGGCCACTACAAAGCAGCTCTCTGTCTTTCTCTGCCCTGCTACTTGCCTCATTTGTCTTCAGGACGTTTGAACCCTCCAAAGTAGTTTGTTTCCTGCCCCTAGAAAAGACCTGGGGCCCACGGATCTCCAAAGGATCCCTGGATGGAATCCAGGGCATCAGTGAATATGTATGGAAAAAAAAAAAAAATGACATCCCTAATCTCACTAATCTCTAACTGAGATTTAACATTTCCTTCCATTGTGCCCGTTGGCAACAAACGACAGCGGTGTTCACAGAACCTGTGACTCTGTCACCAGTGAAGGCACAGAGAGTTTCAAATCACTTTACAATTGCAACAGAACTCTCAAAATATCATTTAAACTCAACACTGCTTCAAAATTAGGGGAGTTTAATTAGACCCACTGCTTGATCTGATTGTTGAGTGCGTTAATAAAGAAACACCTATTTGACTCTATTGCAATTTTTCTTAGTATTTTGATAACTGCATTTTAATGTAATCGGTTTCCTTTGAATCTTATAAATTTTACGTTATGGATTTAAAAATGTTATTCTGAGAAGGGACCCATAGGCTCCTCCAGATGCCAAAGGGATCCATGGCACAGCAGCCACGAGGGCCCTTGTTCTAGAACATGAGCCCTGTGCAGAGACAACTCGTTTTGTTCCCCTGCACTCCAGTGCCCAGAGCAGGCCCAACACAAAGTAGGTGCTCAATAAATATCTGTGGGAGTAAAGGAGGGGAGGGGAGAAGGAGGGAGGAGAGAAGGAGGAGCCAACACAGAGGTGACTGTGCTCAGTGGTGAGCACAGAGCCTTGGGTTTGAACCCGGCTCTACCACACACTCAAGGTGGCCTTGGGTGCATCTCATAACCTCCTGCAGTTTCCTCAACTGAAGGATGGAGACAATCACACCCGCTTCACAAAGTGGTTGTGAATATTGAATAAAATAATGAGCCTGGTATATCATGAGTGCTCATTAGATCTCTCTATTCTGGTCAAGGCCGTGGCTTCCCCAGCTCTAGGCATTTGCCCCTGGACCCTATCCTCTGCAGGGATGTCCAGAAGACTCTAAGGAGACCCAGCCCCGCTCCGGGCTGCTGAGAGGCAAGGGAGAGAGGCTAACCTGCGCGTGGAGGCTGGGCTGGGGAGCAGGGGTGTTCCTGTATGGCGGAGGGCCTGACAGGGCCACTCCTCCAAGACCTTAATTGAGAGTCTGGAGGCATTTATGGGGATGGGGTAGCAATGGCAGGAAGGCGCTTGGGATAAGCCATTGGGAAGGAGGGTCTGGGGCAAACTTGACCCCAAGGGCCAAGTTCCAGTCTCCCTGCCCTGTTTCTGACCCAAGGCCCCAGACCAGCATCCTTGGCCGTCGTGCCATTTTCCTGCAGCCTCTCTTGCCCAAGGCCCTGCTTCCCAACCTTCTGCCCATCACATAGAAAATGACAACCATTCGTGGGACACATGGTGGAAAACAGAGGACAGCGAAGCCGGAGCCAGCCTGCCAGCTCCCCAAAGGCTGAGCATCCAGCTCTTGGGAGCCTCCTCACTGTTCCTAAGCAGGCCAGGTGTACCCCCACCTCAGGGCCCTTACCCAGCCCTCAGCCAGGAGTGTTTTTCACCCAAATACCTATGTGGCTTCTGACACCACCAGTCCCAGCCACCTCGGCCCAAGTTCCAGCCTTCTCAGCGGCCTGAGGTGGTGGAGAAGCCATGGCTTCGGAGTCTGTTACCTCTTCTGTAAATACGACAGTGACAGTGTCTTCCCAGTTGGCTGGGAGGACCAAAGAGTCGGGGGAGCAGATGCCTTGACATGACTTTGAGCCCGCCCAAGCTGTGCCGGCATTTCCCCAGCTGCAGTTGAGGAAATGCCGCGTGTTCAGGGGGTATTCAGGCCCCTCCCACTGTTCTCTGAGGGGGGCATGACACCCATTTCACAGATGAGCAATTCAAGGCTCAGAGAGGTGAAGTGACAGAGGACCCTGAGTGCCTGGCAGCACACTCCCTGCTGCAGTCCTGTAGGCTCGACAGAGTGATAGGAGGTGGTCAGTTCTGAAGTTCTATTGGAACCTCATCCCTATACCCAGTGATGGGGACTGTGTGGATACGGGGGTCTGCAGCAACAGCAGCCATCATTTATCGAGCCCCTGCTTTGACTTGTTAATCCTCACAAGTCTAGGACTAGGCACAAGTCCCATCTTAGAGACGAAGAAATGGAGCTGGTAAGAGCCGACGCCAGGATTCAAACCTGGCCTGCATGATTTGAAAGTCTGTGCTCTCACTGCACTGCCAGAGGGGGCGTGGAGGAGGAGAGAGAGGAGGGTGAAGAGTAAAGAGAATGCTGTCTTGAAGAAACTGAGAGTTTGTGGAGTTCTGGGGAAGCTGGAGGGGAGACCAAAGGGGGTGCTGCTGCTTCAGGAGAGGGAGCGTTAACCAGGGAAAGCAAGCTGGCAGCCACTTGGGGCCCACCCCAGTAGGCCAGAGAGCTTGGCAAGATGTTGAAAAGGAAGAAGGAGGCTGCAGCCTGGAGTGCAGGCCAGAGCCAGGGTGAGGAGGGGGAGCCTAGAGATGCTGAGATGATGCTGGGCCCTGGGTCTCTCCCACTGTCCTGCCAAGACTGGCCTCCAAGGCATCTCAGCCCCTCCCAACTATGTGGTCTTCCACTCAAACCCAGAGATAGGACACAGGCACCATCAGATGCAGTGGGCCTGTGGTGTTTCTGTGTAGATGTAAGTAGAAACCTCCAAGGGCTGGTTTACCTGGGGCTGGGTAGCTGGGAGAACATGAGACAAGAGGAGCACCTTGTCACTTTTGGTGGCTGTGTGTGTGAACGTGTATGCACGTGGGTATGTGTGTGCATATATGAACGTATGTGTGCGTGTGTGTGCACATGGTGTGCGTGCAATGCACATGCTGTGCACATGTGTGTGTATGCATACACCCCTGAGCATGCATGTGAGTATAAGTGTGTGCATGGGCATGCACGCACTTGCCCATGCACACGGTGTGCATTCGTGCACATGGTTGTGTGGGTGTACATGTCAGGTGTGTGTGTTCATGTGTGTGTGCGCAGGAGCACACTGCAGAGAAAGAGAGCGCGAGGAAGGGGGGAGGACTCCTGCTGCTCCCATCACCCCCCACGGAAGCTGGCTGGGTGAGGATGATGTGCAGGGGATGGGAGGCCTGGGGAGCTTTCTTCTCCCAAAGGTGCCACCACCAGCAGGGAAGGAAGGGAGGGAGGAAGCAGCACCTTGTTTAAATGCAAATGACTGAAATACAACTTTCTTTATTAAAATGCAAATCGCACTTCAGTCTCTGACACCTCCCCAGTGCCAAAGCCACAGAACGCAACCAGGAATCAAAGCTGCAGACCCCCACATGCCCAGGATGGATGGGTGACTCTGCTTGCCAGGTGGACAGGGAAAAGGGGGGCAGCTGGGACAGAGGATGGGCCCCAGGTAGGCTTGGGTGCCAGTTGTGCCTCCATGGCTTTCTGAGATTGGGAAGCAGCAGTTGATGCAGGCAATGGGGGCTGGCAGCCTGGACTGTTACCCCTAAATGGGACCAGGCTGGAGCTTGCCAAGCTTGTCTCCTGCCAGCTCTCTACCAGGCTGGGTCAACATGCTGTGTGGTTTAATGAGACTGGGCTCCAGGGTCAGCCTGCAGCCCTTGGAGAGCTGGCAAAAACTGTTTGGTTGCCAAAATTGTTAAGCTGGTTGCCTCTGGGTAGTCAGGACCTCGCTGCCAGAGGTCAGAACATCGGGGGTTAACCTAAAGTGGCCCCAGTCCTCAGCTCAGGCCCTAAGCCAGGTCCGCCTTCTTTAGTCCCTCTTCTTGCCATGGGCCTCAGGAGCAGGGTTGCCAGGCTGCCAGGTACAGCTGTGCAGGTCATGAGCAGGAACTACAACCGGCATGGGGCTGAGTCCTCTGGGAAAATGGGGTGCCTTTGTGCACAAAGACACCTTTGGCTTAAGCAAGGTGTCCCCAGGGCAGGGTTTGCTCACAGGGATGCCTTTTTCTTATTCTTCCACCCGCAGAGGGTGCCTTTTCCTAATTTGCATACACAGATGCTACAGAAGCTGGGGGCCCCTGAGAACCCCGGCTCCTCTTTCTTCTGCTCCACAATTACACTTCAGACCCTGCCTCCCTGTCCTGCAACTTGGTCCCCTGGGTCTCTATACCTGGTTTCCTCCACCCCTTCTTTTCTGTCCTCTCACCATTTTCCCACCTTCTATGCAACCCGGTCTCCATGGGTCCCTTTGGCCTGTTTTCCCAGAATTGGGAGCCTAGCTACAAGCTGGCATTTGGTCCTTGCCCACTAGAGTCTGAGGCAGGTGCAGACAGCCCAAGAAAGGCGAGCCAGGCCCTTGCTGGATCAGGGTTGCACTGGCACGTGGCACAAGCCCGGGGCGTGGGGGAGGGTCCCCGACTCCTTCCATCTGCCAAGCTCCTAATTTAGGCAGCAGCAGCCACGGAGCGGGGGAAGCAGGGGAAGCAGAAGGCAACTCGGAGCTGGAGGGTGACAGGGCTGAGCTACCTCCATATAAATAGTCCCGTCTGTCGCCCTGAGGTGGGCGGCTTCCTGGGGGGCACTTCTGATATCATCAGCTCCCCAGGAGAGCTTTGCTGGCACTGGTGGGGGCCTGAGATGGGCCCTGGGACAAAGGGCCTGGAATGCAGACCGAGGAGGCTGATGCACTGGGGGCCTACCCGGATGTACCTCAGGGGCCAAGGCCTTGGGCAGTTCTGGCCTCCCACAGACAAACACGACACCCCCATCCTGGGCTGTGTAAGCCAGGACTTTGAGCTCCCTCTAAGGTACCTACAGAGGGACCTTCCTTGACATCACCCACAAATTACTCGGCTGGTCCCACTGAGCCTAGGTGCCATGCTAGCTATTGGAGGCTGCCCTGAGGGACCACGAGGAGGGGGCAACCTCATTTAGAGCCCCCTTCCTGAGACAGTCCATACATGAGCAATAACAAAGAATCAGTGAGACCCAGGTGGCTGCCAGCTCTTGCCACACTGGCCTCACCCTCATCATCCTGGCCCCCACCTGGATCTAGGGGACCTGGTCGTCCCCTCCAGGAGGAGAGCACATAGTGTTCCCCACACATTCCCTTCCCCCGTGCACCCCCACTCCAAATTCCAACTCCTGTCTGCTACTTCTGCAAGTCGGTGTGGGCTTGTTCAGATCTGCTCCCCAGGATTGGAGCTGGGCCTCCCCCATCAGACTGGGTGCTCCTGGCAGGGGGTCCGGGTCCATCCCTCCTCCCTCTGTCTCCCTCATGTGGAGGGGGTCTCCAGGTGATGCTTCTTCTGGCTTCTGTCTCAAAGGGGCTCTCCTAGCAGCCAGCCCAGCCCAGGACCCACCCGGGAAAGTCTCTGAGGAGTGAGGGGTTTCTCCCAGGCCCAGGCGGATTAGAATGACCTCAGACCGCAGCTGGCAGGGTTGAGGTTAGAGCAGGTTGCTGAGCACCAAGAGGGGAGAAAGGCTCTGGGCAGCTGCCTAAGGTCCCCTAGCAGATGTGGAGAACGAGGCGGCCAGCAGGGAGGTGAACGGGAGCTTCCCCCCAACTGGGGAGATGGGTTCCAGAGTCCTCAGAGGCTGAGGGACAGGTGGGAGAGAGACTGCTCCCCCTTTTGTGACTGGTGGGTTATTGGTTTGTTTCGTTTTTTTTAGATTTATTTATTTATTTCTCCCCCCACCTTGTTGTTTTGTGCTTGCTGTCTGCTCTCTGTGTGTTCTTCTGTGTCTGCTTGTCTTCTCTTTAGGCAGCACCAGGAACTGATCCTGGGACCTTCTGGAGTAGAGAGAGGCTGCTCAATCTCTTGCGCCACCTCAGTCTGGTCTGCTGCATCTCTTATTGTCTCTCTTATATGTCTCTTTTTGTTGCATCATCTTGCAGCACCAGCTCTCCACGCGGGCCAGCACTCCTGTGCGGGCCAGCATTCTGCGTGGGCCAACATTCTGTGTGGGCCAGCACTGCATGTGAGCCAGCTCTCTGCTTGGGCCAGCTCGCCGCGTGGACCAGCTTGCTTTTTACCAGGAGGTCCTGGGAATCGAACCCTGGACTTCCTATATGGTAGGTGGGAGCTCAATCACTTGAGCCTCATCTGCTTCCCCCTGGTGGGTTTTGAACGCTGTGACTCTTGCAGGCCCTGGAGCTACTTGCCAGGTCAGGTGCCTCGGTCACTCCAGCCCAGGCTCCTGGGCCTCCACTTCCAGTTCTGCAGCTAGAATAGTCGCCCCTCGCCCAGCCAGTGCAAATACTTGTAGGGCAGTCCCCATCAGTACCACCCATGTTCCCTCGGCCCTTTCCACTTGATGTCGGCGCTCAACTTCTGCAGGGCGGAATCTATCTGAGCCCGATGACCAGAATCCGTGCCACCCATGTGTGCACAGCTCTGGGGACCGCCCTCCTCCAGCCACCGGGAGTATGAAGCTGCTTGGCAATGTGGTGGGGTGTGTCCTGTGCCATCTCCCGGAGTTCCTCAGCGGGACTGAGCTCTGGTTGCCCGTAGCCACTGCCTTTCTTCCCTGTCTCACTTCCTACTCCCCTACTGGTGTTTCCTGGGATCCCAAATGAACTTGAATCCTTGTCTGGGGGAGCCCACACTATGAGTTTAGCTGGGGGAGCCCACACTATGAGTTTGGCTCATGAGCTAGTTATCTGCAGGACCAAGCAACAGCAGCTGAAATTAGAGGAGGAGAGAGGGGTCCCTCCATTAGTGACTCAGAGGACTCAAAAGCCCTAGCTTTGAAGAAACACTTTGTTACCAGGCTCTGTAGACCCTCTGCTGCCTTTGGTGTTGTGGCTGGAACTATCTACACATGTTCTGGGTCCACGTGTCAGTGTCCTCTTATCAGGCCTTCAAAGGAAGCTGCCAGGCAAAGTTGTGCCCAATTCTTAGGGAGGCAGGTGAGAAAACTGTGGAAGGAGGCTTACTATGCAATATCTCATTTGCTCTCATCATGGTCCTGTGGGTAGTGTTGCCATGTACAGTTGAATAGGTTGTTCGCTGCATAAGGGCATCTGGCCCAGGGGCAGCTTGTATTATTCCCACCAAGCTGTACCCCAAGTGCAGATCTGTTTCCTTGAAGTGGGAACAGAGGAACTAGGGGAAGATGGCCATCTCCCCTCAGCTGACCAGGGTTCTGGGAACTTGAGCCTGCTGTAGGAATGAGGCCGCAGCTGGGAACAAGGTGACTGAGATTCTGTGACTTGGTGATCTGGGCAAGTCACCTGGCTTCATGGAGCCTCAGTTTTCCCCTCCTGTAAAATGGAGTCAACAGGCTCCACCCTGCCTGCCTCACTAGCCAGGATTAAACCAGATGTTGAGGGTTTCAAAGGGAAAAAGGGCGTCTGTTCTCCAGAGCCTAAAATCATACCTAGATTTGCTGAAGGCAAAGCGCAATATCTATTTGTCATCTGCTTAATACAACTGTTGGTTTCTGGGTTTGTCTTTGGAGACCCCTTGCCACCCGCCTTTTACTACTGGGGAGCCAGTGCTTCCACAGGCTGCCTGCCTGCCTCCTCAGACGTGGAAGAGCGGTGCCCAAATACCAGGGCGCTCCCAGCTAATGACTCAGCCTCCATAACGAGTCCAAACATCTGGCTGACAAAGGGCACGACTCGCTCCCGACGCGGCTCCTTCTGCACAAATATGTTCTTAATATTCAATTAGTATTTATCTACCACGAACAACAATTACGCCATTGACTCTCAATGAAGTGCCTGCTTAATTAATTAACGCAGTATTTAACACGCTGGCAGTATTTCTCCGCGAGGGCGACAATTAAAATAGCACAGTGACGCCAGGATGAGCTGGGGGCTGGCAGGGGCGCCCTGGGTTTCCCGGGCTCCAAATGTGAGTCTGGGGCTGAGCGTGTGCCACACAAGCCATTTTCTGGGGTTAAAAAAAAAACCACCGAGATTTTCAGCAAGCCCCTTAACCCCTCCCAGCCTGTTTCCTCCTTAATAGGATCATCAAGCTCCTTGAATCCTTTGAGGGGATCCTGTAAATGACATCCATATGACCCCCAGTTGCCGCACCCAAAGACTCCCTTCCAAGCCCCATACCCCACCCTTTCAAAGCAGCTGGCACAGTCGATCCCCCACTGTCCACCTCTCTCCCCTCTGCTGGACCCCTGACTCCTGACTATTCCAGTGCCTCCTTCTCAGGCTCCCTTTCTTCCCCCTGCTCCTTCCTGCTCGTGTTCCCCCAAGCTTGTTTCCAACCTCACCCTTCTCCCAGCCTCACCCTCGGGCCCCCTCATCCATCAGTCTCCTGGTCCTGAACACCTTTCTCTCTGCTTCCATATTGAGCTGGGGAGGCAACGGGGAGTGTAAGAGCCGAGTCTCACCCTGGCAACTCCACTTACTAGCTGTGTGACTCCTGGGCAAGTTACTCAGCTGCCCCATGCCTCAGTCTCCCCACTTCTGGAATGAGGACAATCAGAGCATCTGCTTGTACTAGTTAAGGTGGGCTAAGGTGTGATAGCAAACAGACCCGTGATGTCAGGGCTCAAACACAAAAGCAGCTTTTTTCCCACTCATGTCTCAGCCCAGCTGGGCGCTCTACATGAGTGGGTGGTTCCCAGCCGTGCAGTGACTCGAAGGACCAAGGCTCTTCCCATCTGGTGCCTCTGCCTTCCCCAGAGGCCCTACCTTGTCCTTGCAGTCCCACCTCGGTCTCCACTGCCAGAGTCCCATCAGCAGAGGGGGAAAGAGCATGGAGGAAGCCCAGCTGCTTCCTAAAGCCCTGGCTGGAAGTGGCACCCACCACTTCTGCTCAACTTCCATTGGTGAGAACGGGTCCCATGGCCACACCTAGCTGCAAAGGAGGCTGGCGATGTGGTCACACCGTGGGCCCAGGGAGAAGGGAGGGGCTATGTCAACAGCCCTCTCTGGGCTCTGCAGATCCAAAATTCACAAGACATACTCTGTGAGAGGAGGGAGACAAGTGACCCACCTACTGTAATTCAGAAGCTGCCCGATTGAGGTGTGTACAATGTGTCACAAGATGGGCAGGAGGAAACAGGGGCTGGGAGGAGACGGGGGGCTAAGTCTTGAGGAACGGTGGCAGCTGATCCAGTGGGGAGGGGGCTCCAGGGCCTGCCTCCATAGTGGGCACAGTGAGGAATCCAGGGGGGACCCAGGTAGTGGGCCCACTCATACCATGAGGACAGAAGGGCCCTCTCCCAGCTGGGAGTCAAGCTTTCTCCCAGGGACAATGGGAAGCTTCTGGAGGGTTTTGCCCAGTGAAGTAACATTATCTTACCTGCATTTCAGAATGTTCCTCAGGTGCAAAAGGGAGGGTGGAGCAGAACAGAGCAACGGACGGGCCCTCTGCATCCCTTCCCACCTCCATCCGGCATTCCTACCTGTACTAGAAAGCAAATACTACATTTCCAGGCTCCCTTGCAGCCAGGTTTGGGGATAGGAACGAAGTTCTGCCAGGTGGAAGCAGTTGCCCAAGATTTGGAAAGCACAGTGAGGTGGAAGCCATCTTCCTCTGTCCTTGTCTTTCTTGCAGACAAGCAAGGACAGAAGATGTTGAGATGTTCTGCAGCCATGTTCCAGTGTCCTGGAGGTCAAGAGGCTGTGGCAGCAGAGACAGTGGAAACCTCGTCCCAACTTCCTGACCCTGGATCTCAGCTAAAGGACGTAAGATGTATTCTTCCATTTAATGGCTCTGACGGTGGCTTTTGGGTTGTCCAACTTTGTGATGGGGGTAGAGGCAAGAGCTTCCTGGTGGCCAGATCGGCAGTGTTGCTGTGGGCATCAGTTTTGCTGGCCCAGCCTAGAGCCGGCTCCTCCAGCCCTTTGAAGGAGTCTATAAGAACCTTAATTGTTTAAAATAGGGGGAGCAGCTCGAAGTCTTCAGGGGTGGACTAGGCAAAAGATGGATAAAGGCCCCAACCAGGGCAGGGGCAGTGGGCTGCAGATTTGGGGATGGATGTGAAAGACAATCCTGAGGAGTCCACCAGGCTCAGTAATTGATTGGGGTGGGAGCGGGGGAATTAAAAATGACCCCAAATCCCCTGGCCTGGGTCGCTGGTAGAAGAGGAAGCAAGCCACTGATGGAGACAGGAAACCAAGGGGGAAGAGCAGGAGCAAGGAGGAAGATGATGAGTCCCAAGCTGGCCTGCTGCTGGGAAGAGGCTCTTGGGGGACATTCAGGTGGAGGTGACTGGACCACCTGCCCTGTAGCATCTTCTCGGCACCTGAGGCCGGGTGACCACCCACAGTTGAAATGGAATTTTACTCCTTGTCTTGATTTTCTCAAGAGTTTACTTATAAATTTAGTTCCTTGGTGGGCTTCCTGAGACCACTGTCCATACAAGGTGGGGGTGGAAGCCAGATTGTGAGGGGCTGAGAGTGGGTGGGAGTTGAGTAAAGGCAGAGCAGGTGAATGTGGACTGCTTTTCCAGGAATTGAGGGGAAGTGGGAGGGGAAGGGAAGAGAGAGCAGGAATAGGAAGCAGGGTTGAGGGAAGGGAATGGGGGATATAAGAGCATGCTTCTAGACCAGGCAGAGGGGGGCTGCAGGGGTGACACCTGCTCCCTTCCCTCCATTCCTAGAGCCCCGCCTTTGCTCAGGCCACATGTCCCCTGGTGTGTCACTTTCTGCCTCCCTTCTCCAGTGCATCCTACAGAAGAGTCAGAGTGAGTGTCTCAGGTTTGCCACACCTCATCCTGCATCCTTCTTTTGCTCTGCATCCTTCAGTGGTTCCCTATTGCCCAAAACAGAGTCCCAGACTCCCCAGGCTACCAGACAAAGCCCTTCCTAACTCCCCCCAGGCTGCCATCCTAACCATTTGCCCTGCTCTTCGCAAATCACTCTAATTTAATTTCCCCCAAATATGCCATAGTCACTCATGCCTGGGAAGAAACCATTCTTGACTCTGTTAAACACTTCTTTGAGTTCCCCTGAGGTTGCAAAAATTCTCCTTTATTGGGAACAAAAGGGTTTGACCCTTTGAGAAGCTGGGCTACAACAGACACTGTTAGTTGCCCACCCAACACACATGCCCCCTTCTTCGGGCCATTTCGCTCAGGTATGGGGCACAAGGGAAGGGAGGCTTCTCCCCCCAGGGCAACACATGATTGTCAAAGCCAATCACAGCAAGTCCACTGCCGCCTTTTGCCAGTGATTGTTTTAAAGGTGGGCAGTGTGTGACCCAATTTTGGCCAATAAGTCTTTTTTATTTTTTTTTTTAAACTTTATTTTGTACATTTAATAATTGAAAACATAAGCAATAAAAAACTAAAAAGTAAACATAGATGAATAAATATATACATTTCTCAATTAAATGTAATGGATACATGTAAATTTTTTTGTTGTTTTGTTTTTTGTTTGTTTTTTTGTTTTTTTTTGTGTGTGTGAATCAAACAATATATTACACAATATATTTGGTTCATAGTAATGCATTCATACAGTATTTGTCCTTTTGTGTCTGGCTTGCTTCACTCAACATAATGTCCTCCAGGTTCATCCATGTTGCCATATGTTTTATGACTTCATTTCTTCTTACAGCTGCATAATATTCCATCATGTGAATAGACCACAGTTTGTTTATCCATTCATCTGTTGATGGACACCTGGGTTGTTTCCAACTTTTGGCAATGGTGAATAATGTGGCTATGAACATCGGTGTGCAGATGTCTGTTCGTGTCACTGCTCTCAGTTCTTCTGGGTATATACCCAGTAGTGGTATTGCAGGGTCACGTGGCAAGTCTATATTCAACTTCTTTAGGAACTGCCAAACAGTCCTCCATAGTGGTTGTACCATCCTGCATTCCCACCAACCGTGAAGAAGTGTTCCTATCTCTCCACATCCTCTCCAACACTTGTAGTTCTCTGTCTTTTTAATAGTGGCCATTCTGATAGGTGTGAAATGATATCTCACTGTAGTTTTGATTTGCATTTCCCTAATCATGAGTGATGTTGAGCATTTCTTCATGTGTTTTTTTGCCATTTGTATTTTTTCTTCGGAGAAATGTCTATTCAAGTCTTTGGCCCATTTTTTAATTGGGTCATTTGTCTTTTTATTGTTGAGCTGTAACATCTCTTTATATATCCTGGATATTAAACCCTTATCAGATATGTGATTTCCAAATATTTTTTCCCATTGAGTTGGCTGCCTTTTCACCCTTCTGACAAAGTCCTGTGAGGTGCAAAAGTGTTTAATTTTGAGGAGATCCCATTTATCTGCTTTTTCTTTTGTTGCACGTGCTTTGGGTGTGAAGTCCAAGAAACCACCACAAGGTCTTGAAGATGTTTCCCTACATTTTCTTCTAGTAGTTTTATGGTTCTGGCTTTTATATTTAGATCTTTGATCCATTTTGAGTTGATTCTTGTATAGGGGGTGAGATAGGGGTCCTCTTTCATTCTTTTGGTTATAGATATCCAGTTCTCCCAACACCATTTGTTGAAGAGACTGTTTTTTCCCATCAGCGTGGGCTTGGTAGGTTTGTCAAAAACCAGTTGACTGTATAGGTGAGGGTTTATTTCTGGATTCTCAATTCTATTCCACTGATCGATATGTCTATCTTTATGCCAGTACCATGCTGTTTTGACCACTGTAGCTTTGTAATATGTTTCAAGGTCAGGCAGTGAAATTCCTCCTACATTGCTCTTCTTTTTTAGAATACTTTTGGCTATTCGGGTGCACTTACCCTTCCAGATGAATTTGGTAATTGCCTTCTCTAATTCTGTAAAGTAAGCTGTTGGGATTTTGATTGGTATTGCATTGAATCTATAAATCAGTTTGGGCAAGATCGACATCTTCATGATATTTATTCTTCCAATCCATGACACGGAATGTCTTTCCATTTGTTTAGGTCTTTTTAAATTTCTTTTAGCATTGTTTTGTAGTTTTCTGCATATAGGTCCTGTACTTCCTTGGTTAAATTAACTCCTAGGTATTTGAGTCTTTTTGTTGCTATTGAAAATGGAATTTTCCTCCTCAGATTGTTCAGTACTGGTGTACAAAAACATTACTGATTTTTGCATGTTGATCTTATATCCTGCCACTTTGCTGAACTCATTTATTAGTTGAAGTAGCTTTGTTGTGGATACTTCAGGATTTTCTAAATACAGGATCATGTCATCCGCAAACAGTGAGAGTTTTACTTCCTCTTTTCCTATTTGGACACCTTAAATTTTTTGTCTTGTCTAATTGCCCTAGCTAGAACTTCTAGTACAATGTTGAATAACAATGGTGACAGTGGGCATCCTTGTCTTGTTCCTGATCTTAGGGGGAAAGCTTTCAACCTTTCCCCATTGAGTATGATGTTGGCTGTGGGTTTTTCATATATGCCTTTTATCATATCGAGGAATTTTCCTTTTATTCCTATCTTTTGAAGTATTTTTATCAAAAAAGGATGTTGGATTTTGTCGAATGCCTTTTCTGCATCTATTGAGATGATCATGTGGTTTTTTTCCTTCAACTTGTTAGTGTGGTGTATTACATTGATTGATTTTCTTATGTTGAACCAGCCTTGCATACCAGGAATAAATCCCACTTGGTCGCGATGTATAAGTCTTTTGATATGCTGTTGGATTTGATTTGCAAGTATTTTGTTGAGAATTTTTGCATCTATGTTCATGAGAGAGATTGGTCTGTAATTTTCTTTTCTTGTGGAATCTTTATCTGGCTTTGGTATTAGGGTAATGTTGGTTTCATAAAATGTGTTGGGTAATTTTCCCTCCTCTTCAATTTTTTGGAAGAGTTTAAACAGGATTGGTGTTAATTCTTTTAGAAATGTTTGGTAGAACTCACCTGTGAAGCCATCTGGTCCTGGACTTTTCTTTGCTGGGAGATTTTTTTTTAAAGATTTATTTATTTACTTTATCCATTTTTAAAGCCCCCCTCCCCCATTTTGCTGTTTTTTGTGTCCATTCGCTGGGCAATTCTCCGTGTCTGTTTCCTGCCATCTCTTCTCATCCTCCTCCTCCAGTCTTCACCAGGATTCGATCCTGGAGACCTCCAATGTAGGAGAGAGGTATTCTGCTGCCTGCGCCACCTCAGCTCCTGGCTTCTGGAGCTTTCGGAGCATCTCGTCTTGTCTCTCCCCTGTTACGTCATCATCTTGCTGCATGGATTCCGGGCCCGACGGCTCAGCTGCACACAGAGCCTGGCAGCCCATGTGCCTTCCATATATATATATTTTTTATTTTACCGGGAGGTCCCAGGGATCGAACCCAGGTCCCTCCATGGGAGATTTTTGATGACGGATTCAATCTCCTTAATTGTGATTGGTTTGTTAAGTTCTTGTATTTCTTGTTGTGTCAGTGTAGGTTGGTTATGAGTTTCTAGAAATTTGTCCATTTCATCCAGGTTGTCTAGTTTGTTGGCATATAGTTTCTCATAATATCCTCTTATGATTCTTTTTATTTCTGTGAGGTCATTTGTAATTTCCCCCCTTTCATTTCTGATTGTATTTATTTGCATCTTCTCTCTTTTTTTCTTTGTTAGTCTAGCGAGGGGTTTGTCAATTTTACTGATCTTCTCAAAGAACCAGCTTTTGGTTTTGTTGATTTTCTCTATTGCTTTTTTGTTCTCATTTTCATTTATTTCTGCTCTAATCTTTATTATTTCTTTCCTTCTTTTTGCTTTGGGATTGGTTTGCTGTTCTTTCTCTAGTTTCTCAAGTTGTTCAGTTAAATCTTTGAGTTTAGCTCTTTCTTGTTTCTTAATATAGGCATTTAGGGCTATAAATTTCCCTCTCAAGACTGTCTTTGCTGTATCCCATAAGTTTTGATACGTTGTGTTCTCATTTTCATTTGTCTCAATATATTTACTGATTTCACTTGCAATTTCTTCTTTGACCCACTGAATATTTGGGAGTGTGTTGTTCAGTCTCCACACATTTGCAAATTTCCTTTTTTCTTGTCTGTTATTGATTTCTAGTTTCATTCCATTATGACCTGAGAAGGTGCTTTGTATAATTTCAATCTTTTTATATTTATTGAGAGCTGTATTGTGACCTAACATGTGGTCTATCCTGGAGAAAGATCCATGGGCACTTGAGAAGAATGTATACTCCGCTGAGTTTGGATGCAGTGTTCTGTATATGTCTGTTAGGTTTAACCTGTTTATCATATTGTTCAAGTTCTCTGTTTCCTTGTTGATCTTCTGTCTAGTTGTTCTATCTAATGATGTGAGAGGGGTGTTGAAGTCCCTGACGATTATTGTAGAAATGTCTATTTCTCCCTTCAGTTTTGCCAGAGTTTGTCTCATATATTTTGGGGCACCCTGGTTAGGTGCGATGATATTTATGACTGTTATATCTTCCTGGAGGATCGTCCCTTTTATTAATATATGATGGCCTTCCGCATCTCATCACTTTTTTGCATTTGAAGTCTGTTTTGTCTGATATTAATATAGCTACCCCTGCTCTTTTCTGTTTACTATTCACATGGAATATCTTTTTCCAACCTTTTACTTTCAGCCGGCTTGTATCCTTGTGTCTGAGATGAGTTTCTTTTTTTTTTTTTTTTTACCGGGAGGTACCGGGGATCGAACCCTAGTCTCTCCATATGGTAGACGGATGCCGAACCTCTTGAGCCACGTCCGTTTCCCTGAGATGAGTTTCTTGTAAGCAGCATATGGACAGCTCATGTTTTTTTATCCATTCTGTCAGCCTGTATCTTTTGATTGGGGAATTTAATCCATTCACATTCAATGATATTACTGAAAATGCACTATTTATTTCTTCCATTTTATTCTTTGGTTTTCATATGTCATCTTATTTTTGTGTCTCTTTTTACTCTTTTGTTTATCCTTTCTGCTTTTCTTTCTTTATACTCTCCTCCAAGCCTCTCTCTCCTGTCTTTTTCTTTCAGGTTCTAAGGCTTCCTTTAATATTTCCTGCAAAGGTGGATTCTTTTTTGCAAACTCTCTTAGTTTCTGTTTGTTTGTGAATACTTTATATTCACCTTCATATTTGAATGACAGTTTTGCTGGGTAAAGAATTCTCGGCTGGCAGTTTTTCTCTTTCAGTTTCCTAACTGTATCATACCACTGTCTTCTCGCCTCCACGGTTTCTGAAGAGAAATCTGCACAAAGTCTTACTGGACGTCCTTTGTATGTGATTGTTTGCTTCTCTCTTGCTGCTCTGAGCATTTTCTCTTTATCTTTTACATTTGACATTCTGAATAATATGTGTCTTGGCGTAGGTCTATTTGGATTTATTCTTATTGGGGTACGGTGTGCTTCTTGGACATGAAAGTTCATTTCTTTCGTGAGAGTTGGGAAATTTTCAGCTATTATTTCCTCAAATACTCTTTCTGCCCCTTTTCCTTTCTCTTCTCCTTCTGGAACTCCAATGACACGTATGTTCTTGCGTTTTGTGTTGTCATTCAACTCTCTGAGCCCCTGCTCAATTTTTTCCATTCTTTTCTCTCTCTGTTCTTTTCTCTCTTCAATTTTAGCTGCTCTGTCTTCAGTATCACTTATTCTTTCTTCTATCATTTCGAGTCTGCTGTTGTATGCTTCAAATGTATTTTTTCCTTCAACTATTGTGTCTTTCATTCCCATGAACTCCGTTACTTTTCTGTTCATGATTTCAAATTCTTCTTTACGTTCGCACAATGACTTCTTGATGTCATTTATCTCTTTAACTATATTCTCTTTCATCTCATTAATTTGATTTTGGAAATTTGTGCTCATCTTACTGATTATTTCTCTCAAATTCTGCATCTCTTCTGGGACTTTGCTGTATTCCTTTTCTTGGGCCATGTCTTCTATTTTCTTAGTATGGCTCGTAATTTTTTGCTGGTGCTTAGGCATCTGGTTAGGTTGTATTTTACTTAGATGCTCTATCTCTTTCTCTTTTATGGGGTTTTAGTGGCAGGAGGCTGTGAGTTACCACCGCTCTTTGATTTTTGGCTCAACCTTGATTTTAGGATTGTTCTGCTGGTTGCTCAAAACTGGGCACTGGACCCAGTAATTGGTTGCAGAGTCGTTTCCTAGGGCCTTGGGCAGGGAGGCTATAGAGGCCAGGAAAAGACTCTCTTACTTATTAATTTTCTTATGTGTATTCCTTG
This sequence comes from Tolypeutes matacus, assembly GCA_026826555.1. Lineage (NCBI taxonomy): Eukaryota > Metazoa > Chordata > Mammalia > Cingulata > Chlamyphoridae > Tolypeutes > Tolypeutes matacus. The sequence continues at coordinate 21,138,903 of JAKSZT010018658.1, read as the reverse complement.
GTCTGCCAGGAGATGGTGCTTGTTGGCTGCTCTCAATTCAATGCCTGGTTGGAGCGTATTTGTTGTGACACAGACCAGATCAATGTGATAGAGCTTCCTGTCTGGGGGCTAGGAGCCCTGTGATTCAAACTTTCTGAGACAGTTCTCCAGACTTCTCTCGTAGCGCCCCCCTTTTCCCAGCTAGGACATATTTCCACTCCCTTCTGAATCCTCAACAATCAGTCCCTGGCCAATAAATCTTAAAGAGAAGTCTGCTGGGAGGATTCTGGGAACAATTTTACTCCCAGATAAAAAGAGAGGAATATGCTAGGTAAGGACCCCTCCCTTCCTGATTTTGGATACTGTGGTATGAGTAGGTGATGTGGCAGCCATCTTGTGGCCATGAGGGGAAAACATGGCACCCCAAGAAGAGTGGAGTGGAGAGAAACAGAAATGATAATGTGCTGAGCCACTGGACCTACCCTGGATCTGCCGAACCTCCTACCATCGTGCTAAGTGAACTTGTGATCTTAAACAAGCTACTTTAGCTTTTTCATCTATAAAATGAATAATAATAATAATAGGACCTACCTTGCAGGGTTTTATAAGGATAAATTATAAATCACATTAAGTTCATAAATTCTAGGTTTATGAATTATAAATTAGGTGTAAAACCCTTAGAAATATATCTGGTACATATGCCTGGCAATGTTTGGTGCTAAATAAATAGAAATAATAAAAACTCCTATTGGTTAAGCCACTTTGAGTTGGCTTTTCTGTTACTTGCCCCCAAAAGCATCCTGGTTGGTACTTAGGTGGCAAAGACTGAGCTCGTTCAGCAGAAGGCAGGGGCCAAAAAGCTGGTGCAGAGAAGCCTGTGTCTGGGCCGGGGCAGTGGTGAAGGCCTTAGGGGATGTGGCACCTCTGGGAGGACAGTGAGATGTGCACGCCTTTGGCATACCCAGAGCAGGGATGGCTGGTGTCTAAATGTCTGGATGGTCGAGTGGGGACACCTCCCTTCATTTTTAGCCTCTGTCTCCCAGCACACGAGCTTGTCTCAAAAGGTAAACTGAGGCCCCTTCAGAGGGGATTTGAGCACTGGATGGGGAGTCAAGCAAGATGGCATTTCAGGTTCCCTGGGAGGGCAGGGAGATGAGGCTGTGTGTGCTTCAATCTCACCTCCGAACCACCTAGGAACCGTTTCCCTATCTAGACATGTCCTCCTCTAGGTCCGCTCTAAAGATCCACAGCTTTCCCCTTGGTAAAAACTCCTCCTCCAGGAAACTGACCTTGACTGGTGACACCCTATCGGATTGTGTTTTTCCTTTGCTTCCTTCTAATTGAGCCAAAGCATTTGCATCATTACTCTTCTTCCAGAGAACTGTCCACTGTGTGTGTGTGTCCTAGTTCTCCCATCAGTCCGGGAGTTCCCCCAACTCCCACCCCAGATAAGAACCTTCCTGAACACACAGGCAGTCTCTTCCAATAGGTAGGACCTGCCTGAGGACAAGATTGTGTCTCTCCCATCGGACAAGAGATTCCGAGGACAGAGTCATGGTATGTTTGTGCCTTAACGTATTTCCCAGTCCCAGCTAATGCAGATACAGAGATTTTTTCCCTATGTTACTCCCCAAATCAGATCATGTTAAGATGGCCCCAGATGGCCCAGTTTGGACCTATCTACATGGCTAAAGTCCTCTCTGAATCATTTCCCACTTCCCTGGGTCATGTGTGGGTCTGTTTAAAGCTCCACATCTCCCACAGTCCTTTTGTGAAGCTCAGAGGGTTCTCACACCCCTCGGGACTGAAGAGAGGCTCCAGCCACCAGCAGAGGTAAACCATCTCCTTGTCACACTCCTGGCCCGGGCCTGAGGGACACTCGGCTGTCTCCCCAGTGAGAAGCTGGCTGCCTCTCCCTCCTGTCTCCTCTGAGCACTAATGGGGCATGGCGTCCTGAGCGCCCCCTTTTCTGGAATCTGGCTCCCTTCCCTGGGGTCTGTTCCTCCTCCATCCAGCCCTGACCACAGTAGGGGAAGCAGGTTGTCTAAAGAGGATAGTGGGAGTTGTAAGAAGTAAAATCTGGGAGCGGATGTGGCTCAAGCGACTGAGCACCTGCTTTCCACGTGGGAGGTCCTGGGTTCAGTTCCTGGTGCCTCCTAAAAACAAAAAAAAAAAAACAAAAAATGAAAAAAAACAACTCAGGGGAGCTAATGTGGCTCAGTGGTTGAGCGTTGGCTTCCCACATACAAGGTCCTGGGTTCAATCCCCAGTTCCCATAACTCAAAAAAAAAAAAAAGAAAACATCAGCACTGGTGGCCGAGTGAGTTGTCTGTGAGCACTTCAGTTTCTTCGTCCCAGCTGCTGCGAGCCTAGGTAGAAGCCCAGACTTTCCTGGACTTCAACCCTTCCGCCTTCCATGGATTCTGTGAGCAAAGCTTCCCCCACTTCACCAGAGCCGGCTCTGTGGGTGTGTGACCTGTGCTAGCTTAGTGCTCTGATGTTGCTCTCCTGAAATTCTTAATAATTTTTCAACAAGGACCCTCAGAAGAATTTTTCAATGCTCTGGGCCCCGCAAATTACGTAGCCGGTCCTGCCCTTCACCCAGGCCGGCTTGACTAGGGTTTCTGTTTTTGGCAACGCAGGCCTGAGCACATGTTCGTCCCTTCCTGGTTCCAGCAGGTGCTGGGTGCACACCTGGACATCAGCCCCTCCCCTTGGCACCGCCTCTTCCCCACTGCGGTACCTGGGTTCCAAGTGCCGGCTTTCAGCCTGGCTGACTGACTGCAATAACTCCTAACCGGTTTCCAGCCTCCCTCTGCTCTGCATGGCAGCCACCAAGAGCTTGCTAAATTACAAATCTGATCGTGTCCCTCAACTGCCAGTAACACTTCAGGGGCTTCCCGTGGCTTAAGTTATAAACTCCAAGCCCCTGGGGCCTGGTACACAAAACACTTCCTGATCCACTCCCTGCCTATGTATCTAGAAATCACCCCAAGCCATGCCCTCCCCTCATTTCTTTCGATTCCCAGGAAGACCCCGTTTCACGCCCCGTGCCCTTGCGCATGCCATTTCTGCTGCCTGAGTGCCCTTTCCTCCATTCCTCATCCTTCTCATCTTTAGAACTCAGGCGCCCCCTCCTCCAGGAAGCCTCCTTGGTGTTCCACAGCCTCAGTGGCCTCTCTCAGAATGATGGTTGGTGGGTGGTCGTCCACTTGTCTGTCTCCTGGTCTCCTGAGCATCCAGCCCAAAGCCTCCTAGTGCAGCAGGGGCGTGCTGGCCACTTGGGGCACCAAAGTCACTTGTCCTTCCAGGACCAGTCTTTTCAGTCATTCGTTCAGCAGCACATGCCAGGTGCTGGCAGGCCCTTGCCATACAGCTGTGACCCAACGGGACACAAACCCCCACACTAAGGGAGCGAGACGGGGTTGGAGGGATGATAAGCATGTGAACAAATAAATACCGTATGAGATGTCCTAGGACAATAAGTGCTAAGAAGGAAAACTAAAGCAGGACAGGAAGTGCCATTTTCTATCAGGTCATCAGGATGCCCTCTGATAAGGGGACTGGAGGAAGTGAGGGCGTGAGCCCTGCTGATGTCAGGAGAAGAATGTTCCAAGAGAGGGAACAACGAGGGGAAAGGTGGGAATGGTTTGCAGGAACAAGGCACAGCGAGCAGGCCAAGCTGGAGCAGAAGGAGGGAGGGAGGAACGGGCCAGGGCTTGGGGGCATTCACCTGCTGGATGCCGTGCTGCTCTGCCCTGTGCCTCCTTGGGATCCAGGCGCCCCCTCCCCAGGCAGCTGAGAGCTCACAGCTGGACGGTTCTCTGGAAACTGTCCTCAACCAAAGGAAGCTGCCTCATCCAAGCCACACATCCTCCTGGGGTAGCCCACATCCCGTAACCAGTCAAATGAGCTCCCAGCAGGGTCGGCCGAGGCCATAGCTGGGGCCTCACTGCAGCCCAACTCTCCCCTGCGCCCATCTTGCCTCCTCACTTCTCCACGAGTGTCAAGCCCAAGACCCCTCCCCAGGTAGGGAGACCCGGGAGGATGCCACTACCATCCAGGTGAGTGGAAGTGAGTACTGCTCCAGATTCACGCTCGCCAGCCTCAACCAGCCTGACCCTGCCCTAAAATCCACCTGTCTTTCTCTGTCCTCTTACTCTGCTGCTGATGACCTGATAGAAAATGGCACTTCCAAACCCTCTGCCCTCTGCCTCTTGACCCCTCCACCCACTTCCCTTCACCCTCCACACATCACCTCCCTCCTCCTACATCAGAACCAGAGAAACCAGCAAAGAGGAGCTCCCCCCTCGGCTCCTGGACACTTCCACGCATCCCTGCCTGCTCACCCAGCCCCCTTGGTTCCTGAAATAGATGGTTTCTTTGTGCCCCACTCCATGTCCCATCAGGCCTCAGGGGAAGCGTCCCACCTCAGGGCCCATCCACTCTTTCTGGGGTGGGGTGGGGTGGGGTAGGGACTCATGCAAGCCTGTAGACTCAGCAGGCGGAAAGAGGGGCCAATGCCCCCAGGGGGAACCCTTATCCAGTGGAAGACGGCAGAGATGGGGGGATAGAAGAATGCTGCAGCCCTCCCCCCCTTCTGAGGGCCAATTCTGAGGCAAGTTACACAGGTTCCGCCCCCCAAACTCTCTCATGCTGACCTTGTAGTCATGCCTTCCTCCCACCCTTAACCTCTGGCATTCTCTGTTGCTACAGTCTTGCCTTTTCTGAATGCCATGTAAATGGAATCATGCAGTATATAACCTTTTGAGACTGGCTTCTTTCCTCAGCAAAATATAATAACTTTGAGAGCCACCCAACTTATTGCATTTATCAATAGTTTGTTCCTTTTAATTGCTGCATAGTATTCCATGGAATGGATGTACCACAGTTTATCCATTCACTCATTGAAAGACATTTGGGTCGTTTCCATGTTTTGGTGATTATGAATAGAGCTGCTATAAAGGTTTATGTACAGGTTTTTGTGTGAATATAAGTTTTCATTTCTCCAGGGTAGATATCTAGGAGTGGGATTGCTGAGTCACATAAGTGTATATTTAACTTTATAAGAAACTGTCAAACTCTTTTCCAGAGTGACTATACCATTTTGCATTCCCACCATCAATGGATGAGAGTTCCAGTTGCTGCATATCCTTGCCTGCAATTGATATTTCTTATTTTAGCCATTCTAATTGGTATGTCATAGTATCTTATTGTGATTTTAATTTTAACTTCCCTAATGACTAATAGCGTTGAACATCTTTTCATGTTCATATTTCCCTTCCATAGATCTTCTTTAGTGAAGTATCTGTTCAAGTCATTTGCTCACTTAAAAAAATATTGGATTGTTTGTTTTTTAACGTTAAGTTTGGAGAGGTTTTTTGTGTGTGTATTCTAAATACAAGTCCTTCATTATAAATCTTATTTGCAAATGTTTTCTTCCCAGTCTGTAGTTTGTCTTTCCATTCTCTCTCTCTTTTTTTTTTTTATAAGATTTATTTTATTTATCCATTCCCCCCACCTCATTGTTTGTGCTCGCTGTCTGCTCTCCATGTCCATTTGCTGTGTGCTCTCTGTGTCTGCTCGTCTTCTCTTTAGGAGGCACCGGGGACCTCCCATGTGAGAGAGAGGTGCTCAGTTGCTAGAGACACCTTTGCTCAAGGAGTGGGTCCATAAATTTTTCAATTTTTATCTGTAGAGTTGGTCATATTATACTTTAAATGTCTATGGAGTCTATAGTGATATGTCCTCCTTCATTTCTGATAATTTGTATCTTCTCTCTTTTTTCTTTTTCAATTTGGCTAAAGGTTTGTTAATTTTATTGATCTTTTCAAAGAATCAGCTTTTGGTTTCATTGATTTTCTCTGCCAGGTTTCTATTTTAAATGTCATTGCTTTCTGCTCTTTTCTTATTATTTTATTTCCTCCCTTCTGCTTGCTTTGGGTTTATTTTGCTCTTTTTCTAGTTTCTCAAGATGGAAGCTTGGATTGATGTATGAGACCTGTCTTATCTTCTAATACAAGCATTTTAATGCTATAAATTTCCCTCTAAGCATTGTTTTAACTCCATATCACACATTTTGATTTGTTATAATTTTGTTTTCATTCAGTTCAAAATATTCACTAATCCTCTCTGAGAGTTCTTCTTTGACCCATGGATTATTTGTGTGTTGTTTAATTTTCAAGTGTTTGGAGATTTACCAGTTATCTTTCTGTTGTTGACTTCTAATTTCATTCCATTATGGTCAGAGAACATACATGGTTTGATTTCAATTTTTAAAATTTCTTAGATTTATTTTATTACCTAAGATATGGTCTATATTGGTGAATGTTCTATGTGCACTTGAAAAGAATAAATATTCTGCTGTTGATGGGTGGAGTGTTCTATAAATGTTAATTAGATGCAATTGGTTGATGGAATACTGCTTCTGTATTCTTGATGATCTGTCTACTTGTTCTATCAATTACTGAAGGAGGAATACTGAAGTCTTCAACTATACTTGTGGATTTTTCCTATTTCTCTGTTCAGTTCTATCAGTTTTTGCTTCATGTATTTTGAAGCTCTGTTGTTATGTGCATACACACTTAGGGGTGTTATGTTTTCTTAGTGAATTGACCCTTTTTTCATTATTAAATGTCCCTGTTTATCTCTGTAATTTTTCTTGCTGTGAAGTTTACCTTGTGGGATATTAAAATAGCCAAACTAGCTTTCTTTTGATTAGTGTTTTCATGGTATATTTTGATCCTTTTACTATTAATCTATCTATATTACTATACTTAGATTTCATATAAACAGCATATCATTGGATCTTGCTTTTTATTCACTCTGATAATCTCTGGTTTTTAATTGGTATGTTTAGACCATTTACATTTAATGTAATTATTAATATGCTTAGGTTTAGATCTTCCATTTTATTATATGATTTCTGTTGTTTCCTTCTGTTATTAGTTCCCCTGTTTACCTCTTTCTGCTTTCCTCTGGATTATCTGACTGTTTTTTTCGGTATTCCATTTTTTTAAAAAGATTATTTATTTATTTATTTATTTATTTATTTATTTATTTATCTCCCCACCACCACCATTGTTTGCACTTGCTCTCTGTTCTCTGTGTTTATTCATTGTGTGCTCATCTTCTTTTTAGGAGGCACCAGGAACTGAACCCAGGACCTCCCATGTGGAAGGAAGGTGCCCAATCGCTTGAACCACCTCAGCTCCCTCCTTATTATGTCTCTCATTGTGTTTTCCTCCTTCTGTCTCTTCATTGCATTATCTTGTTGCATCAGCTTGCTGTGCCAGCCCATTGTGTCAGCTCACTGTCTTGCTCATCTTCTTTAGGAGGCACCGGGAACTGAACCCAGGACCTCCCCTGTGGTAGGCAGGTACCCAATTGCTTGAGCCACATCTACTTCCCAGTATTCCATTTTGATCTATTGAGTTTTTTGTTTTTTGTTTTTTTAAGTGATTGATCCAGGGATTACAGTAGGCATACTTTACTTTTCACAGTCTTTGCAAATTTTCTTTGAACAAAGTCATCAGGCTGCAGTGTGGGGGATGCAGGTATATCAGGATTAGGGTTACCAGATTTAGCCTACAAAAATACAGGATTCCCAGTCAGGTTGGAATTTCAATGATGGATAAACAATGAATTATTTTTTAGTATAAAAATATCCCATATGATATTTGGGACACTTTTATACCAAAAACAATGTATTTAGTAATCCTAGTTGGGATGCTATTTTTAGTGAAGCCGTGACTAGATCTGGTGATGATGAGATAGGGATGAATGGACAGGTTAAAAAAAGATTTAAGAGGTAAAATCTAGAGGCCCTGGTGATAGATTGGACAGGGAGGAGAGGAGTCAAGGCTGACCCCCATGGTGGGGCATCCGCTGTGCCCTCACTGAGATGGGGATCCCCAGGAGGAGCCATAGGTCCTGTACTGGGAGGTTTGGGATGCACTGATTTTGAGGTGCCTTTGAGACATCCAAGAGGAGGTGAAAGGCAGGGTGTGAGACTTGGGAGAGAAGTCTCTATTGAACACAAAGAGAGGCAGAGTTCCTAAAGCCCCCTGCCAAGGCAGGTCCCCAAGAAAAGAGGATACTGGGAGAGGACACAGGAGGATCCAGGGCTTGCTGAGGAGCTTGACACTGTGACCACGTCTAGGAGGAGGAACTGGGAGAGGAGGCTGAGAGAGGCACCCGGCAGGGAGGAGGGAAACCGGCAGAGTGTGTGTTACAAGGTGTAGGAAGCAATCAGTGGTGCCACCTGACAGGTGGAGGCAGCCAAGTTCCGGGTGCTAGGTGGGAAGTGAAGTTGAAAGATGTTTGTTTTTTCCTTCTGATAGGAGAGACTTCAGCCTGTTCAAATAGGAATGATCCAGGAGAGAGAGAATAAATGAGCGTGGAGGAGGGGGACGGGGCTGTACTGCAAAGGATTCTCCAGAGAAGAGGTTACACTGCAGGACAACAAGCATGACCCTCGCTGAGAAGAGAGTCTCTTCCCCTATTATGTAACGAGAGGGACTATCTTCTTTTGGGTTCTCCAAAGGCAGAACCGGAGATAAAACCTGGTGCAAATTAAACTACAAGTTGAACTCGGAGATAAGCTTATTTGGGAGATGACCCCAGGAAATACAAACAAGGGAGTGGAAGGAATGAGACAAAGAAAAAAGAAAAGCCAATTAAGAGGGCACATTATTAGTGGTTTCTTCTGAGGAACCGCTGATGGAATTATCCAGTTTCCTGATTGTTTGATGGTTACATGAATCTATACATGTGCTAAAACTCATAGAACTCTGCACCCAAAAACGTCCATTTTACAGTATGTTGATTTTTTATTTTTTTAAGATTTATTTATTTCTCCCCACCCCACCGCACCCCCCATTGTTTTGCACTCGCTGTCTGCTCTCTGTGTGTTCTTCTGTGCTTGTCTTCTCTTTAGGCAGCACCAGGAACCAATCCTGGGACATTCCAGAGTAGGAGAGAGGTGCTCAATCTCTTGTGCCGCCTCAGCTCCCTGGCCTGCTGTGTCTCTTATTGTCTCTCCTCTGTGTCTCTTTTTGTTGCGTCATCTTGCTGTGCCAGCTCTCCTGCACAGGCCAGCACTCCACATGGACCAGGTCTCTGCTCAGGCCAGCTCACCGCATGGGCCAGTTTGCCTTTTACCAGGAGGTCCTGGGAATTGAACCCTGGACCTCCTATATGGTAGCCCAATCACTTAAGCCACATCCATTTCCCAGTATGTTGATTTTTCAAACTTTTTAAAAATTTAATTTGATCATGTCACTTCCCTGCTAAAAACCTTTAATGGCTTCCCAAAGGTCTGGGGCAAAGCCAGACTCCTCCCCTGCAGCCAGCCTGCTGACCCCTCAGCAACCCAGCAACCCCTCCCTGTGTCCCAGGCACATTAACCTTTCCTCTGTTCTTTCAGGTGCACCCTCCTGCCTCAGGGCCTTTGCCCATGCTGAGTCCCCTTCCCTGCAGCCACCATTTGCATGTTGGGGGGAGGGAGTGTGTGAAGAGGCGCCCTCTAACCCATTTCCCCGGAGCTGGGGGGCCATTTGCCCCCTTCCCCTACCCCACCTACCCCCCCCCTTCTTCTGCCCCAACTGCCCCGGAACTTTCCATGGCCCCAAAGGACCATGAAAGGATCCAGATTCTAGAGAAAGCTCAGACACACCTTCACCAGTAGTCTTTGAAGATTTGAATTCCTGCTTCTCAAAATTACCTGGAGGACAAATGCAGACATAGATCCCCACCCCAGAACACCTTGGGCCACCCAGCAATTTGCATTTCAACATAACCACAGAGGCCTTGAGACCACCGTTTGGAAGGCAGCGCCCCCATCACCCCATTCTCCGCTCAGTGCCCCCCACTTTTCCTCTCTCCTGGCAAGCCTTGTTATGATGCCTGCATCTTCTCCGGAAGCATGAGACCGAGCCCCCTCTTTAGAAGCAATCTGGAAACCTTTTTCATTCACTCCTTTGTGAGGAAAAAAAGAAAACAAGGCTGACTTCTCTTCACATAATTCGTTGGGGCGCTGGAGGGCACAAGAAATGGCAGGCTTGAGCACAACAGGCAATTTGCGCAATTTGCGCAATTTCAGTGCGGAGGGCTCTGAACACAGGCTCACTTCACTCCCATGGCCTGCCTCCCCAGGTAGGCTTTCTTTGGGGACTTCCCAGAGAAATGTCTACTCCCTACTCCCCTCTCCCTTGTAAATCATAATCCATACCATGTGCTTGTGCCTGCTGGTATAACTGCCCCTCTAAAACGAGGAAGGGCACAGAAAACTAAGTTTGTTGAACACCAAGGATGTGCCAGTCATAGCACATGCTTTGGGCATGTCATCTTACTCACTCTTTCCAACGGTCCAGCTTGATAGTCTTTTGCCTATTTTGTAGATCAGGAAACAGACTCAGAAAAACAGAGCCGATTCACGGTTAGGCCTTCCAACAATAGATGGGGCCAGGCAGCCTCAGAAGGTGGTGAGTTCACCATCGTAAAAGCCAAATGCTTTTTACCTTGCAGTTACTTATCTGTATGAATCAGTGACACTATTCAACAAAAATAAAATGCAGACCCAATTTGGAGGTTGAGCCTAATGTAGGACAGCAACCTTCACAGATAATCCCTTATTTCTGTTTTATAGCCAATAAAACAGGCTTGTTCTCATCTTATCTAATCTTATTATAATTGTTCCCTCTTATTAAAATAAGGATATGAAATCCACGTGAATATATCAAGTGTTTTTTTACAAACAAAATCTGACTTTCATTTTCTGTTTTACACTTTGTGAATCTACTTGATTTCATTTGAGAAAGGGGCTCTACTGCTGAAGGTGCCTGGACACCACTAGGGCAAGGCGACCAAGTTTGTCATCCCCCGTCCTTTCCCGGTGGGCTGAGGTGGGATTCGAAACTACGGCCCTTGCCTCTCCTCTCTGTGAGCCTGGCCCTTGGCCCCAGGCAAGAGCACCCATGGTGGGTGCCTAACCTTATACCCCAAGCCCACTGCCAGCGGCCTGGGAGGAGCATGACCCAAATGCTGGGATGGGTATGCACAGTGGGTGCCTGGAGGCTTTGGGTGGGTTTTTCCCTAGGAGGGAAGCCTGGGGCAGAGGTAGCAGTGGTGAGGGGAGAGTTCTGTGAGCTACAGAGAAGGCTGCACACAGTTGCCTGGCACGGGAGAGGCCCTTGTCAGCAGAAGCCCTGCAGGAGCAGAGAGGTACACAGTGATGGAGATATCCTCGGCTGGTGTCAGAGGGACCGCGGACTAGAGTTGGTCACCGTGTGGATGGGAAATACATCAGCTCTTGTTCTGGGAGTCTGACAAGGAGGCTTGGGAGGCTGCCCTGGGCCCCGAACCACCTGCCCTTCCAGAATGGCCTTCTGGAGTCAGCCAGGCACAGCTTTAAGGCTGTTCATGGGGCCACAAAGAAGTCCGTTGGCCCCATTTCTGTCAGGTGTGGCTGCGCTAATGATTGTTTGGTCTTGACACCGAAAGAGCCCACCTGGCCCCACCAGGGAGACCCAAGGCTCCCTCTTCATTGTTTGTTTTTTTGTTTTGTTTTATTTTCAGGAGGTACCGGGGATCAAAACTGGGACCTCATACATGGGAAGCACTTGAGTTGCATCCGCTCCCCAAGGCTCCCTCTTCAAACAGCCCCTGGGGATGACTCTGATTGAACCAACATTTGGGGGTCAAAATGCCAACCTCATCTTGCATCATCTACTCTTTCTCTCTCTACCATTCTGCAACCCCATTACTTAGGTCTGCCTCTCCAACCCCCCAAGCACACTCCCACCTCATTGCATCTGCTATGCCCTCCACCTCGAAGTTCCTTCCTGCAAAGCTTTGCACAGCGGGTTGCTTCTCAGCCTCAGGTGTCAGTTCAGATGTCACCTCCACAGAGAGCCTCCCTGATGGTCCCATCCAACCCCACCCACCCCATCACAGCCATTCTATCACCCATGTTCTCTTTTCTACATTCATCACATTTCCTTATTTCTGTTCTTGACTATTGTGTTTCTCCACCAACATGTCACCTCCCCCAGGGCATAGCTCCTGTCTGTCTCCTTCACGGCTGTGTTCCCAGGCCCCAGCGCCGTGCCTAGCATACATAGGCATTCAACAAATGTTTGCAGAAACAGGTTGCTCAGAGTTTGGGATGTGCACACTTTCCAGGGACGATTTCCTAAGAAATGAGTGACTTTGGTTTTAAGCACAGAAACACGTAGTCTTGAATGGGAAAACGGAGAAAGGGCCTTAGGGAGGAAGGGGAGAGCAGCTGGTGGGCTGTACAGTCTTGGGTGTATGGGAGAGGCAGAGTTCTAGGGGGTGCGAAGACATAAAAGCCGCCTTGAGAGAAAGATGATGGGAGAAGGATCCAGATTCCAGTGACACGAGGGGAAGAAACCAAAGCAAAGGGGCAGAGAGGAGGGAGAGAGGCAGGGTCCTCTCTCTGGAGCAGGACCCCACTTCCCTGGAACAGGGAAGCCCCAAGCTGGTTACTAACTTAGCTGAAGGAAAGGAGAAAAGATATGAAGGAGGAAAATATATATACTTTAATAACTCAAAATCTGATCCAGTCGCTTTATTAACTCTGAACCTGTAAGGGAATTTCATCTCTCCTGGCTGTGGCCCCACCCTACAGAGGAAGGAAACACTGGCTCTGCCAGGGGTCTGAGAGTCCTTGGGGATGGGGTGTTGGGAGGCCATGAAGGCTGAGAAGGGTTTTAGTTGGTGAGGGGGGCAGGGCACTCCAAGCCGAGGGAGGGCACCTGTGAGCAAAGGCTGGGGAGTGGGACCACTGAACCACACTTGGGAAATGGCTTCCAGGCTGGCGTGGTCTGGGTGGAGGTGCCTGCGGGGTGGGCAAGAAGGAGGGAGGGACAGGACGTCACCAGGGAACCAAAGCCTTGCCAGGTGGTGGGGAGTTTGGGGGGCTTGGGCACCGGTGCCCCACCCCCCACAGGCCATCAGAAGGCAGGGATGCCAGAGCTGGGAGGGGCTGACAGAATTTGTTTTCTAGGCCCACCCCCCTCGCCTCCTCCAGCACAGTCATCTTTTCACCTGGCCTCACCCCACCCACCTCCTGCCCTGGCAATTAAAATGTAAAGGCCCATCAGCATGGGCTCTGGCATGCCAGGTCCTTCCCAGATAGAATTACTTAATAGACTGGATGGCAACTCAGCAGGCTCAGCTGGGGCTGCAGACCCACCGAGGCAGAAAATTAATAAACACACGGCCACTGCTGCCATCCCCTCGTGGCTGAGCCTTGCCTGCCTTCGCAGCTCTCTCCTGCCCCTCTAGGGACTAGCACAGACAACTCCCCCCGGGGCAGGGAGCATCAGGGTTTTGCAGAAGAAGGGACGGGAAAGCCTTGGCAGATGATCTCGGGGTATGGGGGTGGGTCAGGAAGCCCCCTCTGCCGCTTATTAGCGGTGCAAGGTAGGACACATGGCTTAACCTCACTGGGCTTCAGTGCACTCGTCCGTGTAATGGGGTCTTGGCAAGGCTCATGGGAGGGGACTTTGGAAGGTGCCGGGCATGATAACCAGGCCCTGGCAGGAACTCTATTAACAAAATTTCCTTCACAGATAATCACGGCCATGCACTGTACCAGGGGCTGCCTGGCTGGGGTAGGGCAAAGGAAGGGGTGAATGGGAAGCAGCCACCATGTGGGTGGGTGTCCAGGCAGCTCCTGACTTCCAGGGCCTGGGGGCAGCCTGGAGCCCAGGCAGGGAGCATCTGGGGCCAGGCATCCTGGATGGGAGCCTCACTCCCTGCCATACTTGGGCAAGTGCTTAGCCTCTGGGGCCTCAGTTTCCTCAAATAGGCATGGAGCACAACTTCAGGGGTTATTGTGAGGCTCGGTGAGGAGCCTCTGGCACTGTAGGATGCACCCTGATGCTTCTGCTTGCCTCATTCCCAGTGTGCTAGGCGCCCCCACATGGGACAACTCCAGGGGAGAAGAACAGCCTGAGAGAGCTGGAGGGGGCCAAGCGAGGGTTGGGGCATACCACCCAGGAAATGAGGAGAGTGATTCTAGGGACATGGACGACGACATCCAGCCTTGGGTCTGCAGCTTGAGTCTCAGGGCAGTGGCTTCTCCTCGGGCTCCCTCCCCACCCACCCTACACCAGATCCAAGCCCCCTTCTTGGTCCTGGGATAGGAGGACTGGAGGGCAAAGAGTACTGTAAAGCCTGGCTGATTTGTGGGAGTGGGGCACCCTGGCCTGGGACCCCTGCCAGGGACCAGGCACTGCTCTAGGTGCTGGAGGACACAGCAGCAGCCACAACAAAGATCCTAACCATGGAGCTGACATTAAACAAAGGCTCAGATGCTGGTCGGTGCTGTGGACCAGGAAGAGGGCTGGCAAACGTGGCAGGAGAGAAGGAGTTGCTTTTTATGTGGGGTGGTCAGGGTCTGGAAGGGGCTATCTGAGAAGGTTATATTTGATCAGGCTCTGAACAAGAGAGGGAGTAAGCTTATGTGGCTATCTGGGGAAGAGCATACAGGCAGAAACAACAGCCAGTGCAAAGGCCCTGGGGCAGGAGCATGGTTGGCCTATTTGAGGAGAAGCAAAGAGGCTGAGTTTGTGTAAGTGCTGTGCTGGGTGGGGGGCAGTAAGGTTGGGGAAGCATGAGGGATGCAGGCCTTGGGACTGCCCAGGCAGGAGGCAATGGGGTCCTACACGAGGTTAGGGACAGTGGAGGTGTGAGAAGGGGTGGGACTTGGGTTTATTTTGAGGGTAGAACCACTAGGATGCCTGAGACCCCAGGGCCAGGTGGGGGGCGGTCGTCCCAGGCCTGCTTGCTTGGCCTCTTGGGCCCATGCCTCCCATCCAGCCTCTACTCCTTTGGGTGGCAGGATCCCCCCTCTTCCCAGGAACCTTTAGTGGCCTTCTGGAAACAGTCCCATGGTCTTAGGGGGATTTTTCCACTAGGGCATTTCCTCATCCCCCAACTGGTCTCAGAGGCTCATCTGTCTTCCTTCCTGTCAAGGGGATTAAATCCTGGGGCCCGCCTGCGCCCCTGCCGAGGAGCTGGCACTTCATTACCCGCCTGCCCAGCTGTCTGCGGCCATCGATCGCCCCTGGCCCGCGTGAACTCCGATCAATGGACAGTACGTTATTTACTGGATTCTGTCCTGAGCCGGCAGGTCAGAGCGTCCACTGCCCAGAACCCTTCTCTGAGGATATCGTCCCTGAGCCACCAGCAAGCCTGGGGTGGGAAGAGAAGGCGAGTGGATGCTGGGAGCATCTACCTGGAGTCAGAGGTCCTGGCCCAGCCCGGTGAGCCCTGCTGTGTGACCATAGCTGAGATTTCTGGGCCTTGGTGTCCTCATTTAAAAAGCCAGCAAGATTCCTAGACTTAGCAGCTGGCAGGCAGGCAGGTAATGAGGATGCATGAAAGGGCGAGAGGGGGCCAGTGCCCTCTCCACAAGTTGCCACAGTCCTTGCTGGCAGGCACAGGAGCTCAGCGTGGCCAGTTAGGGTAGCCACTCTGTGTCCCCCTCGGCTGAAGCCGGGAAAGAGTTTCTATGCTTCATGCCACCTACTCCCTCTCTCCCACTGCTGGGGCTCAGCTCCCAAGTAAACAAGTCCATCCTCACCAGGCTCTGCTCTGGGGGAACCCAACCAACTTGTTCAAGAGGAGCTGCAAATCCAGGTTTATATGAGCCATCTGCCAATTTTCCTTGTGGAGGATGATGTCAAGTCCCTGCTGTTTATGTCACTGCCTCAACATTTATTGAGCGCCTACTGTGTTCAACACACTGGTGGAGAGGTTCAGAAAAAAACCAGGATGGTAAATAACTCAGAGATCTCTGAACTCTCCCAACTGGGGTGTACATTCTTAGAGGAAGATGCCCACAGATGTGGGGAGGGGGTTTCTGACCTCAGCGATAGAGGGAGGGGATCCAGAGAGGCTTCTCGGAGGAGGTGGTCTTTGAGATGGGCCTTGAAAGAAGCAGACTTTGAGAGATGGGTACAGGGTTGCTGGGGGTCGTTGACCTCTGCCCCCCACCATCTTGCCCCAGCCCCTTTGGAAAGTCAGCCATGTGAGGATCAAGTGACCTCCCTGGCCTCAGCTGATTGGACCAGGGCAGGCACCTGACCAAAGGCAGCCAATCACTAGACGGCAGAGGCTGCTTTGACCTGTGGCTCAGCCTGGGATGGGCTCAGCAGCCGTGACCTGGACAAAGGGAGGGGGGCAGTTATCAGGGAGGAGGGCAGAGGAAGTGCCTGCAAGAGGCCACGTGGCCTCAAAGCCATAAGGCAGACCCCTCTGTGAGTAACGAGTGTGGGGGGACGTGGCCTAGGCCTTACTGCCTCACTGCACAAGTGTCCTCAGCCAAGCCTTCATTAAGGTAACTTGAGCGTGTCTCTGTTCTTTGCATCCAAAGTACCTGAACCAGGACTTGAGCAGGAAGGGCAGCCCTGGTGGTGATAAAGGTAGGAAGGGAAGAAAGTTACCAGAGATGTTCCTGGATGGGGGTGGTGAGTGGTCCACTCAGCTAGAGCAGAGCAGAGGACGTGGTGTGGGTGGGTGGGTGAGGGTGTGCAGGGAGCCCCTGGATCTGGCCACATTGGGTACGCGGGGACGTAGGCCCGGAAGAGCTGGGGGTGGGGGGAGGAGTAAGTATATGCCAGTGTCTTGGTCTCCAGGAAACAGTTTGGTCTCAGTGAACCTCTCACGTGGGCTTCTGGGGAATTTCCCTGGTGTTTTCGAGATTCCTCACCCCAGACTGTCTGCCCCAGTAACCTGGGAAATGTCCTGTCAGCCACATTTCACCATGCTAGAAGGACACCTCCTCCGGATAGCCCTCCTCACTTGCCTTCCACCTTGAAGATATGCATTATCACTCACCGGTTGCTTGTTCTCACCCCATGTGTCCTAGACTACTAGTTCCCAAACTTTTTTGGGCTCAGGGCTCCTTTACACTCTTACAAATTATTGAGGACCCCGAAGAAATTTTGTTTATGTGGGTTTATCAATATTTACTATATTAGAAATTAAAACTGAGAAATTTAAAAATAACCATTTATTTTACTTAAAATAAAAATAAACATGCTAATATAAGTATTATATTTTTATGAAAAATAATTATTTTCTGAAAAAAATAGTGAGAAGAGTACCATTGTTTTACACTTTTGCAAATCTCTTCAATGTCTAGCTTCCTAGAAGACAGCTGGATTCTCATATCTGCTACTACATTCAATCTCCTGCAATATGTTGTTTTGGTTGACGTAGATGAAGAAAAGCTAGCCTCACTTGGATATGTAGTTGGGAAAGGGAGGGCAATTCTAATAGCCTTTTCAGTTATTGTGGGCATTCTTGGATACTACGCCAAAACTTGACAAGTGGTAGCTTCTTCCCAGTTAGTTGCAGTCTGGAATCCAAAACTTTATCAATCAACTTTTCATATTCGGTTACATTAAAATCCATTGGTCTGGGAGCGGATGTGGCTCAGGCAATTGGGTGTCCTCTTCCCACATGGGAGGTCCTGGGTTCAGTTTCTGGTGCCTCCTAAAGAAGATAAACAAACAACAAGCAGACAACAAGCAGTCATCAAGCAAAAACAATGAGCAGAAAGCAAGCAAAAAAAATGAGCAGGGAGAGGATGTGGTTCAAGTAGTTGGGCGCCCATCTCCCACATGGGAGGTCCCAGGCTTGGTTCCTGGTGCCTCCTAAAAAAGAAACAAGCAGACAACAAGCAGAAAATGAGCAAAAACAATGAGCAGACAGACAAGGGAGCCGGGGGGCAGGGGGCAGGTGGGAATCCATTGGTCTCTCTTGCACCTTGAATGGATCTTTTACTTGTGGAAGGGGACAGCCTGAGCATGGCCGGCTGCTTTTCCCTATGATCCACAGATAAACCCTGTGCTCAGGGTTGCTTTCTCAGAGGGCTGGATGATAAGGACAGGCTGGCTCCCTTCCCAGGAACTTTTTGAGGTCAACCTCATCCCCTAGCAAGTAGTTCCTGGGGCATATGAGACAGCCTGGCTAACGCATGAGTGCTTTATGGCACCCGGCCCACCCCTGCTGCTATATCTGATCCTGGTGGGGAAGGGAATGTGGTCCTTCCACTAGGACACAAGGTGTGCATAGACCATCTCCTTGTGCAGGCTGCAGATTGAGAACCGCTGGCCATGGGAGACCAATGCCCACTATTGCAGCTGACCTTGGGTCATGTTTTTGTTGGCGACCCCGACACCTTCAGACCCTCCAGTGGTTGGGACCCTGGGACTGCCGCTCCTGGTGGCAGGCACTGTTATGCTCTTTGCTAGCCTGTGTGCAGTAAGATTCCTCCCCTGGAGGTGATACCAGGTGTATCTTTCCTCCAATATTGCCCACGCATGATCACTTTAGCATCGTACATTGGCCATTGGGAAATCAAAGTCTTTTAAGTATTGGGATGCCATCAAACTCATAGTAGCAGATAAAAGTTTTCCAAAATTCCAATTTTTGCTTGCGAGTTTGAATTTTAGCATTGCCAACAAATACTGTCAGTTGTTTTCCGTGAAGCAACATGTTCACTTCATTCATTTTCAAGAAATATATGCCAAATATCCAAGACTGAATAACCACAATTTGTCTGCAGTTGCTTTTTTAGTTTTTTTTCTCCCAGTCAAAATGGTGTTCCATGATAAAAGCAGCTATTTCACTCATACCTCAAACAATTGCACAAGTGCTATTCTTTGAGACAATCATGGTACTTGGGAATGCAGCAGAAATGCTTTCTCTGTACTTCTCATTTCATCACACAGAATATTAAAGGGAAGTATACTCAAGGATAGAGATTTCATAAAGGTATAATTTTTATTGGCTCATCAAGGACATTCTTAATGAAACTGGCTTTTGTCCTGCAAATGCAGAGGAACATTTTGTTGCCTCTGCCTTGACTCATGCTAAAGCACCAGCCAGTTTTAACCACTGTGGACTTTGCACCATCGGGGCAAATGTCAACAGTGAAGAGGGCAAATAGTGTCTTAGTACTGTTATGAAAATAATACTAATACTGCGACCACCCTGAGAGGGTCTTGGGCTAGACCATGAGCGCTTGGGCAGGCGGTGGTATAAACTTGTCCCATGCCAGGGCACCATGGTGGACCCAGCAAGCCCAGGGCAGAGGAGGAGTGGACACTATGGAGCCTCCACCGGACTCATTCATCCAACTTTCTCAACAGCCCTGAGATGGACACTTTATCATCATACCTGTTTCACAGGTGAGGCACGGAGAAGGCCTTGCTCTACTGCCTCTCTGTTAGAAAGAATCATCTGGGAAGAGGATGTGGCTCAAGCAGTTGGAGCCCGCCTACCACATGGGTGGTCCTGGGTTGGGTTACCGGTGCCTCCTAAAGAAGATGAGCAAGACAGCAGGCTGGTACAACAGGCTGGCACGGCAAGCTGTCCCAATGAGATGACGCAACAAAGAGACACAACAAGGAACACAATGAGAGATACAATAAGCAGGGAGCAGAGGTGGCTCAAGCCATTGGGTGCCTCCCCCCACATGGGAGGTCCCGGGTTCAGTTCCTGGTGCCTCCTAAAAAGAAGACGAGCACACAACAAACAGACACAGAGAGTAGACAGTGAGCATTAAATAAGTAAATAAGTAAATAAATAAATAAAATAAATCTTTTTTAAAAAATCGTCTCATCTTCCAGAGATAAGGTGGGGAAATGACCATACCAGTCACCTCTTCACATTCTACAAAGCTCTCGCACATGTACGCAAACCACCCAGGCGCCCCTTGAAGCAGCCAGCAGGACCCCTCATCCCTGCTTTGCAAGTCGAATAAACAGAGACCTCAGAAGGTGACAGGCCCGCCCAGGACTCAAACCCATGGCTGCCAGGAAGGGGCCTAGACAGCAGAACTGCAGGGCGGGCTGCAGCACGGCCCAGTGCCCCAGACGGCAGTGTCCAGCCTGCCCCCCAGTGCCCAGGGCCTGGACAGCTCCAGACTCACCTCCCAGGGAGAAATGCCTCCTCTTCCCGGGCCAGGGCCCCAGGGCAGGTCCTGGGCTGGAATCATGCCCCCCCACACATCCCATTGGGCTGTGTGACCTTGGGGAATGTCCTCCCTTCCCTGGGCTGCACTCTCCTGGTCGCACAGTGGGTGGTGGGCGCAGTGCAGTGCCACCGTCCTTCCTTCGTGCTTGGCCGAGATGGCGCTGAGGCCCCCAGACCCGCCATGCATGCCAATTGCCTCCGAGCTGGCTGACAGAATCAGTTAATACACGGTCGCCTCTGCTCTGTTTGCTGAGGCCCCTCGAGGCCCCGTGCTCATTTTTATCCCCCTTCCCAGAATCTCAAGAAAGTAAATAACCACCCGGAGATGCTCCAGCGGGTAAACAGCCCGGAGTTTGCGCTCCAAATTGCCACCCATCCCCCACCCCAGAAGGCTGCGCCTGAGGGCTGACATGTTTATCTGCAATTCATTTCCCTCCCCTTCCCTTGTCATCCGTTCCACCCTCCTCACCACACCTCTGTGTCAGAGCAGGAAGGGCACTAAGGGTCCGGTCGGGGTGGTGAGAAAGGCTTCTCTGAGGGGGTGGATTGCTTGCAGGAGTTACCCAGCAGTGTTCAAGTCAGAACCATGCCAGAGAAGATTCTGGAAACAGGACAAGGCCAGGGCCCAAGGATCAGTAGGAGTGGGCAGGCCTGGAAGGTGGGGGAGGGGGATACAAAGGCGGGGGCAGACTGCAGCCTGGAGCCAGCTGGAACCTGGGAGCCCTCTGCCAAATAGCGGCCCACACAGAGACCAAACCCCAGTTGTCGTGCCCTGGATCTCGGCCCTCTTGCAGTGTCCCCGCAGTCACCACCCCCCCCCCCCAAGGCTGCACCTGGGTCCCTCTGCCCTGCTCTAAAACTCTCCTCCTTGCTCTGGCCCCAGTTTCTTACCATCTCCGGCTTCTTCAGCTCTGTTCCATCCACCCACCAGTGTCCACAGGCCTCCCCGTTCTCACGACCCAGTCCCTGATCGCCACCCCATCCCAAGGAGCCCCTAGGACACCCCCTTTTCCTGCCCTGTTAACAGAAACACTAGTGCCCAAAGCAACTTGGCCAGCCCTTACCATGGTCCCAGGGGCCAAGCACAGGCCCAGGACCTGAGCACGCCCTGCCCTAGAGCACCTGAGACCAGGTCTCACCATGGCTGAGAAAGGGCCCTATCATGTGTCTGTGTCCTGCACACGGGAGCGGGTAGGATTGAGGTCGGAAGGTGCTGGATTCCTCTAGGTTCTTGGCTCTTTCACATAAAAGAATTTAAGAGCATGCCAGTGTAGTTAGGCTAATAAAAAGAGTTTATTGGGAAGCGGATGTGGCTCAAAGGATTGTGCTCCCGCCTACTACATGGGAGGTCCGCAGTTTGGTTCCTGGTGCCTCCTAAAGAAGACAGTGAACTGGCATGACAGGCAGGTGTGGCAAGCTCACGCAGCAAGATGATGCAACAAGAGGCACAAGAAGAAAAACATAATGAGAGACACAACAAAGCAGGGAGCAGAGGTTCCCGGTACCTCCTAAAGAAGACAACCAGCTGGCGCAACGGGCAAGTGCAGCAAGCTGACACAACAAGATGATGCAACAAGAGACACAGGAGGAAAAAGATGAGAGACACAGCAAAGCAGAGAGCGGAGGTGGCTCAAGCGATTAGGCACCTCCCTCTCACTTCGGCGGTCCCGGGTTCAGTTCCCGGTGCCTCCTAAAGGAACAAGGAAGATGAATAGACACAGCAAGTGCAAACAATGAGGGTGTGGAGAGAAATAAATAAATTAAGTAAATCTTAAAAAAAAAAAAGTTTATTGAAAGAAACGAGAGAAAAGAAAAGTACACACCCAGGCATGGATGCAGTGTCCTCCAGGTAAAGAGGAGAGCCTGGGGTCCGGGGCTTGCTTTATTAAAGGCATTCTTCACTCCTCCCCTTTCCTAAACTTGGGGAGGGGCTCCAGCTGTTTGCTGTTCTGATTGGCTGCCTTTCAATCCCCACCCGTTAGCTCTCAGGGGACCAAGGATGAGACCTTCTGTTTGGCGGTATCAGGCACCAATGGGAAGGCCTATATGGAGTTATCCTGGACTTCCAAATGAAGCTTGTGCCAGGCTTTGTTCTTCGTAGCAGCCTTCCTTCAGGGAGTTTCCAGGCAAGGTCTCACAGCCATGTTCTCTCCCGGCTGTGACTCGTCATCCCTTTTCCTCTATACTAACCTGCCTCATGATCATCACTCCCACTCCACAGTAAGAAAACCGAGGCTGCCGAGGCTCAAGGCCTTGCCTGCGTGACAGCCAGTGAGCGGCTGAGCTGGACCGGATGCCAGCTCTTTTTCGTGAAATTGGGAAGGACAAAGCTGTAGAACAGCAGAACGCTGGAAGTAAGCAGACTTGACTCACAACCCTTGTCTGAGCTGAGTGGCCTTGCCAGTGTCTAATACCTCTGAGCCTCAGTTTCTTCCTTTTGTAAAAGGGTACAGACAATCTCTTCCTCAGAGACACATAGAGAGAAGTTCTGTCACCTAGTAGGTATTTAGAAAGTGGTAGCTCTGATTAGTATTAATATTATTATTACTAATGCTATTGTTGCCTGTCCGATAATGGTCCCAAATCCAAAGGTTTTAAAGGACTAGTTTTGCCAGACATGCAGCCCCTCTGATGGCCCCCTTGGTCCCAGAGTAAGAGCTATTAGCCAAGGCACAGACTCCGGAGACTTGGTTGGGGGAAGTGGGGGTGTGGAACTGATGCCTGTGATCAGAGCCTGAGAGGGCAGAATCCGACAGCTGCAAGTGAGGATGGCCTGAGAAGATTAAGATTTGACGTTTGAATGTCATGGGCCGTCACAGGAGGCCAGTCGATAACCTGCTGCAGAGCTGGATAAGGAGATCTCAGCCTCCAAATCTCCAGGACCCAGGACGGGGGCCCTGGAGGCGAAGGATGTTGTTTGGGGACAGAGCAATGGCAGCTCGTGTAACCGAGAGTTAGGAATTAACAAATGATTATGATTAATGGGTCGTTATATAGATACTTTTTCTATTACCCATAGCAGAATTAACACCTGAAATTACTGGAGCTAGCTAGAGTGGTCTCATCCCTGTGTATGGTTACTCCAGACTTAGGCTCACCCTTTTGTATGCTTACGGTTGTGACGGTAACCGCGCCACCCTCCTGTGTAATAGCCATGTGGAAAACCCTGTGACAGACTTCTACTCTGTCCCAGAACCTTGAACTCTGATAATGATTGTAACTTTCTGACTCCCCCTGGTTTGGAGCCCACCCCCAGCTTGTTCAGCCCCTTAGTGTTTATTAATGAAAGAACCTGTGCCCACCTCCACCCAAATTATTCATCAGCACCCCGATGTTATAAATTGTTAGAATTTCTGCAGATCCAGGAGACAGTTTGGGGGCCATCTAGGCAACTGACCTCCTTTGCGCAAACAAATAAACTCTTTCTCTCTTTGAAACCCCAGTGTTTCAGGAATTGACTTTAAAGGTGTATTGGGAGAAAAGATCCCGCTTTTGCTTGGTATCACTCGGAGTCAGCGCACAGCACAGGTGGGGACCAGAGTCTGACCCAGGAGGGCATTTCTGTGCCATGAAGAGTGCAGGGACCCAGGCTCCTTCCAGCGCATTAGTCTACCACCCCTGGGTGTGCTCGTTCCCATCTTCATGGCGCAAGTTGGCGGCCAGGTATCTCTGTGCTAGGCATCAGGGAGAAGGCAGGGAAAAGAAAGAGGAGCCAAGGGTACCCCCCGTTGTCTTTTTTTTTTTTTTAATGGTACTGGGGCTGGGGAATGAACCCAGGACCTCATATGTAGGAAGCCGGTGCTCAACCACTGAGCTACATTGGCTCCCCTGAGTTGGTTTTTTTGTTTGTTTTGCTTGTTGTTTTATCTGTTCCTTCAGGAGGCACTGGAACCCAACCCGGGACCTCCCATGTGGGAGGCGCTCAACTACCTTGAGCCACACCTGCTCCCACCCCCACACACCACCCCCCAGTTCTCTTTTAAGAAAGGTTTTCAGAAGCTGCCATGACTTAATCATATAACCACACCACGCTGCAAAGTAGACTGGGAATTTTCATCTTCCCCAGGACAGCTATGCTCAACTGAACATTCCATCACTGCGGAAGAAGGGATGGGTGGTATTGGTGAAGGGCAGTCTCTGTCACAATGTGTGGGGATGTCTGGGAAGAGGCACGAGAGAACTTTCTGGGGTGATGATATGATCTTGAGGGAGGTTGGATTACATAGGAGTACACATTTTCAAAGCTCAAGGAATGATCCACTTAAGATCTGTGCATTTTGCTTTGTGTAAATATCTCTAAACAAACAAAAGAACTGTAAACAAATATTGAACTGTAGTTAATGATGTGCATGCTGAAGTGGTTAGGGGTGAAGCATACTGATGTCTGCAACTTTCTTTGAAATGCACTAAAAAATAAGATGGATGGATGGAGAAATGTGAAAGAAAGTAAATATAATGACCTGTTGTTGAATCTAGGTCATGGGTAGATTGGTGTTCTCGGTACAATTCTTTCAACCTTTCCATAGGGTTGAAGTTTTCATAATAAAATATTGGAGAAAGAAGTCTCCCTCACCCCCATTCCACCCTCCTTCCAGCTTCCTATGTATCCCACTGGCAATAGTCTAGGCATGTGCAAACATTCCATATACACATACACACATACACATACATACACTTTGTCTTTCCCAAGTGCTAGCCTGCTGGGTATATTGTTTGCTCCTTGATCGAAACCCCTTTGGGAACTACTGTCCCCCAGAGCTGCCTGAAGGCAATCATAGGATACAACCCCTTAGCAGATTTTCCCTTGCCACTTCCCACATCCCTGCGGCCTCCTGGCTGCCCATCAGCCCCTGACTCTCCCCCTGCCCCCTCTACCCCTCCCATCAGCTCTAACTCCTTCCCTCCCCCCAGTGCTCCCATCCTCAACAAACTCTCCCCATCCTTTCTCTTCTTGGAACCTTCCCGCCACCTCAGGGCCTTTTGAAGCAGCACTGCTTCCTTCCCAGGGAAACTGCCAACCCCCCTCTCCTGCCCCTTACCCCACACTGCAGGATAAATGGGGGTGGGCCGCATCTTCCTCTGCTCCCTTGGCCACCCAGATCCTTATTTCAGGCTCTTGGTGCAGTCTACTTGGCCTTCCTGGTGACTCCAACAATCTCCTGGAGATCCAGCCCACAGAGGAGGGAGCTGTGGGGTCGGTCTGGGGCTCCAGGACGGCGTCCTTGGGGAGGTGACATCTTGGTGAGGTCTTCAGAGACAGTTGGAATTTGGTTGGTGGAGAATGGGGACGGCATTCCAGGCTGAGAGAACAGCGTGACTAAAGGCCAGGAAGTGGGACCAAGCAGGCTCAAGAAATGTGGAGACCTGCAGGATGAGGGAGAAGAGACAAGTGGGACAGGAGGCTGCAGAAGGAGTCAAGGCCCTGACACGGTGCAGATGGATGGGCTCTTTCTCAAGCGGTAAAAGGTGGCTTATAGGGAGGGGGTCAACCCCTTAGAGCTGGGCTGGAGGAAGAGGCCTGAGACCACCAGGCTGAGCCACTTCCCAGGCCCTCAGGGAAGTATGGGAGGCCAGGGTTGGGAGGGGCAGACATTTTTAATTTTGGAAGACATTATTGTGGAGAGACTGTAGGGGTTGTGGCAGCTTCACACTCCCTCCAGCGATTTTTGATAGGCCCCCTTTGTTCCGGGGTTTCTGAACACATCTCTCAGGCGGTGCCTGGAGACCCAACCAGGTATTGATTTTCCCCCTGCGGGTTTGCAAAGACGCTTCACTCAATCCTTGGGACAGCCGGGAGGGCACCTCTCCAAAGCCAGGATCCCTGGGCCTTCCCCCAACCCCTGCTGCTTGCTCAAGGCACTCCTGCCTGGTGTAGTTTCCCCCACCCTCACCAGCCTCACCATTCAGTCAAGATTCAGCCCAGGCACCACTCCTCCAGGAAGCCGTAATCCAAAGGGGTGTGGGTGAGGGATGGAGGATGAGGGGTGAGGGTGGGGGGTGTGAGATGCTCCTTCTCTGTGCTCCCATCTGCTGTGGGCTGTGCTCCATGCCCACGTTTACCCAGGTGTGCTGCAATTCTTTGTTTATTAGTGAGGAAGAGAGGCCCAGGTGTTCCCGCAATGATGCCCCACGGAGAAGCCAGCTGCCCATGAAAGGTCCATCCCACATGCCACCAGGGCTGGAGGTTAACCACAGAGCTATGGACATAGAACCCTGGCTCTGTCCCCCACCAGCTGCCCAACCTTGGGCAAGCTAATGACCTTCTAGGTGCCTCTCACCTGTGAAATGGGGATGATGCTAGCAGGGTCAGTTATGCAAGTGTTTTTTGTTTTTTTTTTCCTTTAGCTGAAGTTTTATTGTTTTTATTTATTGCCAACAACATTAAGAATCTTAAAAATTTTGAAGGGTGTCAATGCCTCCAAATTACAAGTTCTGATTGTACTTGCTAAGTGAAGCATTCATTAACATCTGTGAGAAATACCCAAGTTACCCCTCAAAGAGAGGCAAGTGTTTTTTAAATAAAAAAAGGAAGTGCTCAGTAAAGTATATTTAAAAGTCACTCTCTTCCATGTAAATGTATTTTAAATGTTCAGTAAGAAAAGGGTTTGCCCCCTTCAAGAATAAGCTGGGAAGAACTGGCTTCTGCCAGCAGAAAATGGGCGATTAGGGTACAAAGCCAGAGGTATTTTGGGTTTTTTTTTAGGATTTATTTTATGTATTTCTGCCCCCCGCCTCCCCCCCCCCCCATTGTTTGTGCTCGCTGTCATCTTCCGTTTGTTTTTTTTTTTAGGAGGCACCAGGAACCGAACCCGGGAGGGAAGCTCCTAATCGCTTGAGTCACCTCTGCTCCCTGCTTTGTTGTATCTCTCATTATGTTTGCCTCCTTGTATCTCTTATTGTGTCATTTTTTTGCATCAGCTTGCCACGCCAGCCTGTTGTGTCAGCTCACTGTCTTGCTTGTGTTCTTTAGGAGGCACCAGGAACTGAACCTGGGACCTCCCATGTGGTAGGTGAGAGCTCATTGGCTTGAGCCATATCCACTTCCCCAAAGCCAGAGGTTTAATTAGTTCCCTTCTTCACTTAAGGCCTGTGCAGGTGGGGTTGGTGACCAGACTGGGAAGGGCCAACAGCCCTGGCTCAGGACACTCACCCAGCCCAGGTGTGACCCAGTGGGCAGAGCCAGGGGCCTGAGGTCCAGAGACTCAGCCTGCAGGAGGCCCAAGGTGGGCAGGCTGTGGTTGCCAAGGCCTGGAAGCAGGATGGACAGGATAAAATACAGAGCAACTGAGAGAATGCAAAGTCCAGCGACAGCAAGAAGAACTTCTGGTCAGCAAATCCTTGGGCCAGGCCTCCCCGTCTATTTAAACCTTCTGTACAGATGTCACCTTTCTTTCTCCATCTCTAACCACTCAGATGCACTTTCAGCTTCTGCTTAAAAGGAAAAGCAGGGGGAGCGGATGTGGCTCAAGCGGTTGAGCGCCTGCTTCCCACATGGGAGGTCTTAGGTTTGGTTCCCAGTACCTCCTAAAAACAAACAACATGCAAACAAATGAAAAAAACAACTCAGGGGGCCGAGACCGTGTCTGCCCGGCAAGCACAGCCTCTCGCCACTCCTGGTCACCGCCGCCGGTTTCCACCCGCCATGGATGGATGACATTGCTGCTCTCGTGATTAACAATGGCTCCAGCATATACAAGGCTGGCTTCACGGGCGACGATGCACCCTGGGCCGTGTTCCCATCCATCGTGGGGCGCCCCCGGCACCAGGGCGTGATGGTGGGCATGGGCCAGAAGGA
Source organism: Tolypeutes matacus (assembly GCA_026826555.1). Classification (NCBI taxonomy): domain Eukaryota; kingdom Metazoa; phylum Chordata; class Mammalia; order Cingulata; family Chlamyphoridae; genus Tolypeutes; species Tolypeutes matacus. Next base: position 21,111,110 of record JAKSZT010018658.1, on the reverse strand, counting down.
CTCATACATGGGCGACGGGGCCCAGAACAAGAGGGGCATCCTGATGCTCAAGCTCCCCATCAAGCACAGCATCATCACCAACTGGGACGACATGGAGAAGATCTGGCACCACACCTTCTACAACGAGCTGTGCGTGGCCCCCCGAGGAGCACCCCGTGCTGCTCACGGAGGCGCCCTTGGACCCCAAGGCCAACCGTGAGAAGATGACGCAGATCATGTTCGAGACCTTCAACACCCCTGCCATGTACGTGACCATCCAGGCCATGCTGTCCCTGTACACCTCTGGCCGCACCACGGGCATCGTCATGGTCTCCGGCGACGGGGTCACCCGCACCGTGCCCATCTACGAGGGCTACACGCTGCCCCACGCCATCCTGCGTCTGGACCTGGCCGCCGCGACCTGACCGACTACCTCATGAAGATTCTCATCAAGCGCGGCTACAGCTTCACCACCACAGCCGAGTAGGAGATCATGCGCGACATCAAGGAGAAGCTCTGCTACGTCACCCAGGACTTCGAGCAGGAGATGGCCACCGCCACGTCCTCCTTCTCCCTGGAGAAGAGCTACAAGCTGCCCGATGGGCAAGTCATCACCATTGGCAACGAGCGGTTCCGCTGCTCCGAGGCCCTCTTCCAGCCCTCCTTCCTGGGCATGGAATCCTGTGGCATCCACGAAACTACCTTCAACTCCATCATGAAGTGTGACATGGACATCCACAAGGATCTCTTTGCCAACACTGTGCTGCCCAGTGGGACCACCATGTACCCCGGCATCGCCAACAGGATGCAGAAGGAGATCACAGCGCTGGCTCCCAGCACGATGAAGATCAAGATCATCGCACCCCCTGAGCGCAAGTATTCCATGTGGATTGGCAGCTCCATCCTGGCCTGGCTGTCCACCTTCCAGCAGATGTGGATCAGCAAGCAAGAGTCCGACGAGTCCGACCCCTCCATCGTCCACCGCAAATGCTTCTAGGCAGACTGTTACTTAGTTGCGTTAGACCCTTTCTTGACAAAACCTAACTTGAGCAGAAAACGAGATGAGATTGGCATGGCTTTATTTGGGTTTTTTTTTGTTTTTGTTTTTTGTTTTGTTTGTTTTTTCCCTTTTTGTCTTTGTTTTTTGGCGCTTGACTCAGGATTTAAAAACTGGAACGGTGAAGGTGACAGCAGTCGGTTGAAGCAAACACCCCCCAAAGTTCTACAAGTGTGGCCGAGGAAGTTGATTGTACATTGTTGTTGTTGTTTTTAATAGTCATCCCAAATACATGAGATGCGTTGTGATAGGAAGTTTCTTGTCTTCCCAAAAGCCGCCTGCTTCTCCCTAAGGAGAGTGGCTCGGTCCTCGCCCACGTTCACACACAAGAGGTGACAGCATTGCTTTCGTGTAAATTATGTGTCATACAAATTTTTTTTAAATCTTCTGCCTTAATACTTGTTCTTTGATTTTTTTATTTTGAATGGCCAGCCGTTGTGGCCCCCTTTTGGTGCCCTAACTAGATGTATGAAGGCTTTTGGTCTCCCTTGGAGTTGGTTGTGTTGCGGAAGCAGCCAGGGCTTATCTGTACACTGACTTGAGACCAGTTCAATAAAAGTGCACACCTTAAAAAAAAAAAAAACTCAGGGGAGCCAATGTGGCTCAGTGGTTGAGCACTGGCTTCCCACATACAAGGTCTTGGATTCAATCCCCAGCCCTGGAACCTTAAAAAAAAAAAGGAAAAGCATCACGGGCAGGGAGGTGGGCCTGAGCTTGGCCCTTTTGGGCTCTGTGTCCACATTGGTGGCATCAGGCTTTCCTTGAATGCAAAAACCAGCACCAGTATCATGGATTGAGCCCCTAATGATCCCTGAACTGTACACTCTTGAGCCTGACAACCGCCATTTCAAGCTGGGATCACCCTCCCCGTTTCACAGGTAGGAACACGGAAGCTCAGGGAGGTTACATGACTGCTGCGTGAAATTGCCGAGCTCAGTGCTATCCTCCCATGAGACAGGTTTTCCTCTGGAGGGGAGCCAGGCTGGGGTCCTGGTCGCCTTCGTCTCTCCTGGGCCTCTCCACCTGTCCCTCTCCCTCCCTCGGGCCCCTTCCCTAGATGGCCCCCTAGGACTGCAACCAGACAACAAGCTTCCTTCCAGCAACAAAGGTCACAGGGATGAAAGCTAATTCCACCAAGTGCCACAGTGAAATAGGGTTTAGAAGAGAAGCCAGGTGCTAGGAAAAATTAAAGACTTCCATAAATGGAGAGATATCCCCTGCAAGACTCAATATTGCTAGGATGTCAGTTCTCCCCAAAACAGTCTGTAGATTCAACATAATCCCAATCAAAATCACAGCAGGTTCTTGTGAAATTTGACAAGCCTATTCTAAAATGTAGATGAAAATGCAAAGGACCTAAAATAGCCAAGCCAATCATGAAGAGCAATATTGGACAACTTAAGCAACCTGTTTTCTATAAAGCTACAGTAATTAAGACTATGAGGAAGCAGATGTGGCTCAAGAAATTGAGCTCCTGCCTCTCACATGGGTTCCTGGGTTCAGTTCCCGGGTGCTTCCTAAAGAAGACAAGCAAGACAGCAAGCTGATGTGACGGGCTGGTGCAGTGAGCTAATGCAACAAGATGATGCAACAAAGAGACATAAGGAAGAAAACACAATGGAAGGAAAGCACAAGAAGCAGAGGTGGCTCAAGTGATTAGGCACCTCCTTGCCACATGGGAGATCCTGGGTTGAGTTCCTGGTGCCTACTAAAAAAGACGAACTGACATGACGGCTGGAACTGACATGACAGCTGATGCAACAGGCTGGAGCGGCGAGCTGATACAACAAGATGACAAAATGAGATTACACAACTAAGAGACACAACAAGGAAACACAATGTGAGACACAAAAAGTGGGAGCCATTGGTCGCCTCCCTCCCACATAGGAAGTCCTGGGTTCAGTTCCCAGTGCCTCCTAAAAAGAAGCTGACGGGGGGGGGGGGGGAGAAGACGAGCATGCAATGAACAGACAACAAGCGCAAACTATGGGGAGGGGGAATAAATAAATAAAAATAATTTTTTTTTTTAAGGTGTACATACTGTGTGTTTCCACTTATTTGACGTTCAAGAACAGGCGGACTAATCTATGGGGAGAAAGTTCAGAAGAGTGGTTGCCTCTTGGGGAGGTTGGTTAATCATTGGGATGGGGCATGAAGGAACCCTCTGGGGAGCTGGTAAGGCTCTGGACTTCAATCAAATAATGGTTTCACATGTACATGTATACATATGGGTTATACACATGTAAAAATTCATCAAATGTAGGCTTAATATCTGTGCACATTACACTAAGTATGTTGTATCTTGATTGTAAAAAAATACTCATTAGGCGTGCTGTCATCAATTGTGACAAGTGTTCCACGTCAGTGCAAGGCGTGGGTGATGGGGTGGGGAGTGGGAGTCCTGTATTTTATGCATGATTGTTCTGTAAACCCACAACTTCTCTAATTAAAAAAATAATAATTAAAAAGAAAGAAAATAGAGAAGCTATGGATGCTACGGCTTCCAGGGGCTCAGGCTCTCTCCTAACAAAAGCCCCAAACCCAGGGAGGCTGGGCCAGGCAAACCTGAAAGCCGGTAGAGGTGTGTGCCTCTAGTGAGACTTCAGCCCTTGCTCTTTAGTCCCTGCCTGAGTCTACCTCTCACCCCACCCATGAAAAATCGTGGAAGGCTTTGAAAAGGTAGAAAGACTACTGGGAGCCAGCCCTGAGTGGCAGATACTCCAACCAGGTTGGGTTATTTGATTCTGCTTTTCATCACCTTTGAGCTGTTTTACAACTCTGTAAGTTGTACAAAACTGATGGTAAAGCAAATGACTCTTGTCCACAGAAATGCTGATGAATTTTGTCTGGTGGAGGTGCAATTGATTACTGTTCCGTGGAAATGGGCCAGTTTTGCATCTATTTATGAATTCATTTCAACATTCCTGATGGTCTATACCTGCATGTGCTCTTTGCAAATGCTTCTTTGAGTACAGGGGCAGTGACTACTGAAGGAGGATGTATCACTGACCAGCCCTTTGACTGTACTTATGAATATTTACTTTTGAAATTGAAACTTAACATAGCATTATAGGGTGCCTAAGTGTTATCTCCTGAGAGCCTCCTTGTTGCTCAAATGTGGACTCTCTCTAAGCCAAAACTCAGCATATAAATGCATTACCTTTCCCCCAGCATGGGACATGTCTCTCAGGGATGAGCCTCCCTGGCACAGAAGGATTACTGCCAAGACTGCAACTGGAAAAATACCTTGACCAAAAAGGGAAAAAGGGAAAGACAAATGAGTTTATATGGCTAAGAGACTTCAAAGTGAGTTGGAAAGTCATTTCAGAGGTTATGCTTATACACATCTCAGCAGGAACTCATTGACTGCCAAAATAAATATTACCTCAAATAGCGGGTCTCCTGAGGGCTCTGGAGACATCCAGACACTGTGAGTAGGGCAGACAGCTTAGGAGTTTGGCACCCTGCCAGTGGGCCCTACTTTGGAATTTACGCTCCCCAGTGTGATAGATTTTGACTCAGTTGTGTTTTCCCTACACATGGCTCTGCTGCCCCTCTATTTGAACCTATAGTTAGTACTAGAGTTGATAGTTGTATGTCTAAGAACTTAAATCTTTGGACTGTCCTGTGCCAGTTGGGCCCTGACTCTCAACAGACTTCCAGCACTTACTCTCCAGTTCAATGGACTCACCCAGGACAACTAACAAGGAAATGACGACTGACAATGACCATCTCAAGGAACAGAGAGAGCCCACAACTGCAAGCAAGAAAGTCCCAACCATCTGCCCCATGGGATCTAAACCCCCTCTCAGTTAGAGGTGGAGTGGGTATCATCATCACAGAATCCTCAGGTTTGGGGAACGGACGATAGACTAGAGTAGACTTACTGTTATTCTACTACAGACTTATCGTTATTCTAGCAATGGAAGAACTTTTATCATAAGATGTGGAGGCAGTGGCCACTGGAAGTTCTGAGGGGAGGGAGAGGGAAAAATGGGTGTAATTTGGGGGCATTTTCGAGACTTGGGAATTATCCTAAATGACATTGCAATGACAGATACAGGCCATTGTATATCTTGTAATAACTTGCAAAAATGTGTGGGAGAGAGTGTAAACTACAATGTAAACTATAATCCACACTTAGTGGCAATGCTCCAAGATGTGTTCATCAATTGTGGCAAATATTCCACACTAATGAAGGATGTTGTTGATGTGGGAAAATGTAGGAGGGCTGGGGAGTGGGGTATATGGGAATCCTATATATATATATATATATATATATATTTTTTTTTTTTTAAGATTTTATTTATTTATTCATTTATCCCCCCCTTGCTGCTTGTGCTTGCTGGGTCAGCTAACCACGCCGTGCGGGCTTGCCTTCACCAGGAGGCCCCGGGAACCAAACCCAGGGCCTCCCATATGGTAAACGGGAGCCCCACTGATTGAGCCACAGCCGCTTCCCAGGAATCCCTTATATTTTGTGTGTAACATTTATGTAATCTAAGTTCCTTTTTAAAAAAATAAAAAAAGTATATTAAAAAAGAGAGAGAAGCTTGCCCAAGAGTTGAGCCAGGACTCAAAGCAATTAGAACACTGGATGTTATTTATTTATTTATTTATTTTAGGAGGTACCAGAGATTGAACCTGGTACCTTGTACATGCGAAGCAGGTGCTCAACCACTGAGCTACACCTGCTTCCCGTACACTGGGTGTTTAGATGTTCATTTCGCGTGGGTCCCCATTGGGGACCAATGGGAGGGCCTGAAGCCCCTCTGTACATCCCAACATCTTTGTCCCTCCAAGCAGCCTGGTCCCTTGGGGGACACGGAGAAGAGGAAGGGGAGGCTTGAGAGAGGAGGCAAAAGGGAAAGGAACTCATGCAGTTTTTGGTGAGAAGGGCCGGTCACGTGTGTGCATGTGCGCGTGCAGGGGCCTGACCCACCTGTCGAGGCACTTGATGAATTTGGGGCCTGAGGGAGCTCTGGCTGACTAGGGGAGCCCCTGAGGCTTGAGCACATTCTGAGCCTTCAAAGGCAGTCTTTTTTCCAGGAGGGGCACTGTGTCGATTGTCATGCCAGGCGGAGCCACATCAAATGAGTGATGCTCAAGGAGGGGGCTGCTGCCACCAGAGGTACTGACTTTATCCCATCACTGGCCTTCCCATCCCTACCTCCCCCAGCCCCACCTGCCCAGTTAAGGGTCTCTCTCGAGACCAGAACAAAAGCAAGAGGCAGCAAGAGGGCTAGAGGGCAGAGCTGGAGGAGCACAAAGGGCTGAGAGGATGACTGGTCAAGGAAGCCAGAGAGGGACCATGGACCAGCAAGGGGAGGCCACCCTGCCCCATGTGGGTCCTGTTCCTCAGAGTCTAGAACAATTAGAAAACCTGTGGTCAGAGCCTTTCCCCGGACCCCACAGCCACAGCCTGCACTCAGGACCAGGTGTGTCGGCTGGGGGGATCGAACCCATCCCCCTAGTAGATAAGGGGGCCACAGGTACCTTCCTTCCCCTCTTGTCCCAAACATGTGAGCATTCCCTGGAGACTATCTGAGTCTGTGGGCATGTTTTACGACACCCAGCTCACACCCCAGTGGTATATCTGTCCCTGACAGGGAAGGAGCGGGGTTCCTCCACTATGGCACATACACACACACTCATATACAAGAGGGGTGCTCTGCATTGGTCACAGATTGAGACCTGCTGGCTAAGGAGAATCAAGGCCCACTAGTGAAGCTGACTTTGCCCTGTCTCTTTTTTTTTTTCAAATATTTATTTTATTTATTTCTCTTTGTTTGCACTTGCTGTGTCTGTTCATCTTCTTTGTTTTTTTAGGAGGCACTGGGAACCAAACCTGGGACCTCATGTGGGAGGGAGGTGCCTAATGGCTTGAGCCACCTCCACTCTCTGCTTTATTGTGTCTCTCATGTTTTCCTCCTTGTGTCTCTTGTTGCGTCATCTTGTTGTGTCAGCTTGCTGCACCTGCCCATTGCATCAGCTCGCTGTCTTCTTTAGGAGGCACCAGGAACTGAACTGGGACCTCCCACGTGGTAGGCAGGAGCTCAATTGCTTTTGCCAACATCTGCTTCCGCCTGTCTCTTCTCTGAGTAAAACATCTTTCCATCAGAGCTTTTGCTGGAGACTCCAACACCAATTTTGGAGGGGGTTGACAAGTTTTATGCATCTCTCCTTCTCACCGATAAAATCACTAGCGGCTTTGCCTACCTCATGCCTCTGGTTGGCCAAGGAATGTAACCAACAGTTAAGAATTAGCAAATTGGGTCGGATGTGGCTCAACTGGTTGGGCGTCCATCTTCCATATGGAGGGACCCGGGTTCTAGCCCCGGGACCTCCCGGTAAAAAAAAAAAAAAAAAAGAATTAGCGAATGATTGTGATTACTGAATCAGTATATAGATGCCTTTTTACTTTCTAATATATTGTAGAATAGCCAAAAGTAAATGCCTGACATGACTGAAACTCGCTAAACTGGAACCCCAGATGCCTTGATCTTTGATAACGATTGTAAAACCTTTATCTTGTGATTGCAAAAACCTTTTGAGTGGCTCCCACTGGTACTCTCTCCACCGTCTTTTTTTTTTTTTTTTTTTAGATTTATTTATTTATTTATTTACTACCACCCCCACCCCCACCTCCCCACCTCCCCCACCCCCCATTGTTTTACACTTGCTGTCTGCCCTCTGTGTGTTCTTCTGTGTCTGCTTGTCTTCTCTTTAGACGGCACCGGGAACCAATCCTGGGACCTTCCGGAGTGGAGAATCTCATGCGCCACCTCAGCTCCCTGATCTGCTATGTCTCTCATTGTATCTCTTCTGTGTCTTTTTTTGTTGCGTCATATTGCTGCACCAGCTCTCCGCACGGGCCAGCACTCCTGCATGGGCCAGCACTCAGCACTCCACGTGGGCCAGCTTGCCGTGCAGGCCAGTTTGCTTTTCACCAGGAAGCCCCAGGAATCGAACCCTGGACCTCCTATATGGTAGATGGGAGCCCAGTCACTTGAGCCACATCTGCTTCTCCCCATCGTCCTGTTTTACAACTTGAAGTCTTATGACCACTAGACAGCCCCCTTATGTTTATTAACGATGGAACTTGAGCCAGCCCAGAACTAACTTACCCCAAGTCCTAAACTATCTTACTAGACAAAGCTACATCTAACCAAAATTGGCCCTCCTGGCATGTGCAGTAGTTTCTGTGACTAGGCATGTAATCAGTCTGTACAAGCTCAATAATTAGCTCATCTCTAACTTTGTCATCTCAATCCATGACACTCATTAGCAGAAACCTGTCTGTAGATACTGTAAAACTACCAGAATTACTGCAGTTCGGGAGACAGATTTTAGTCCAATAGCCCATCTCAACCCCTTGCTTTGCCGCTTAGCAATAACTTCTTTCTCATTTTGAAACCCCGGTGTCTCAGGAATTGGTCATTGGAGTGCATCAGGCAGAGAACCCTCCGCTTTTGCCCGGTAATAAAAGAGAACTTGGTCAGAGAAGTTGCAGGAGCTGCTCTCAGAGAACAGAGGGAATAGGAGAGAGAAAGGCTGGGGAGCAGGGCCTCTCCTTAGCCATAAAACCACCTCCTAGGACGCGGATGTGGCTCAAGCCATTGGGCTACTGTCTACCATATGGGAGGTCCCGGGTTCATTTCCCAGGGCCTCCTGGTGAAAGCAAGCTGGCGTGCATGGAGAGATGGCGCAACAAAAAGAGACAAAGAGGAGAGACAATGAAAGACACAACAAAACCAGGGAGCTGAGGTGGCTCAAGCGATTGAGTGCCTCTCTCCCACATCAGCGGTCCCAGGATCAGTTCCCAGTGCCTCCTAAAGAGAAGACAAGAAGAGAAGACAAGCAGACACAGAGAGCATACAGCGAATGGAAACAGAGAGCAAGTTGGCAAGCACAAAAACCAGGAGCAGGGGAATAAATAAATAAATCTTTAAAAAAAAACAAAACCACCTCCTAAGATGGAGGACTAAGAGCTGACACTTCTTAAAGACACACCACGTGTCAGTCCCCATTCTAAACACGTTTTATACTTGAATCATTGAATCCCCACAACAGCACTAAGGGGTCAATATGATTATGAAATCCATTTTACAGACAGGGTAACTGAGGCACGTAGATCACACAGCTAGTAAGTGGTGGCGTTAGCATTCAGATCCAGACAGGCTAGACTGCATTCAGCAAGTATTTCCTGGGGACCCAGCATGTGTCAGGTCTGCCCTTACAGAGACCACATTCTAGGGGGCTCCCCAATGCTGGGGGGTGGGTCTGCGGCTTAGACATTGTGTGTGAGCATGGAAACCTTGTCTCCCCAAAGCAAAGCAGGGTTGCAGTACATTTCTCTCTGCTATTATATGCATGGTTCTTCCTCACCCTGGCCAGGACCTTCCCGCCCTGGGGGTATTAGCATCACTCTCACAGAGGAAGAAATGAGGCCCAGAGAGGGAGAGTGACTTGCCCAAGGTCTCACAGCTAGCGGGTGGCAGAGCCGGGATATGAACTTGCTGTGCTCTGGGGCCTCTCAAACCCAAGACTGTTTGGTTCCAGGAGCCAGGCAATTTCCACAGCCCGCTGAGCTGCAGGGCAGCAGGTTGAGATAAAGTTTGGAGTGCTGTCAATCAATAGGCAAAGCGTGCCCCACCCCCCGCCACCGCCACCGCCACCGCCACGCATCTTGGGAGGGTTCAGAGGGATTTATGAGCTCTTGGAGGAGACTGCATGCTGCGAAAGCGCGGGATGAGGGGGTGGCTCGGGGGACGGTTAAGGGGAGAGAAGCCTAAGCTGGGGGTAGCCGGCAGGGCCGGCCCCAGTCAAGTGGGGCGGCGGCTTCCGCGGTCTCCATGGCAACGTGAGGAGGCGTCGGGGGTGGCCGCTAGGGGAAGGGGGCGTTGAGGAAGCGCGGAGGCGGGCAGAGGGAGGGGAGGGAAGGCCTCTATGCATTGATCATGCTCCATCAGATTCAATCCCGAGTGAAAATGGATTTTTTAATGCGTCTATTAGCTGCTTTGAAAACGCAGATTGAGTTCAGGAGAGAAGGAGGTCGCCATCCGAAAACAACTGGGAATCTGAGGCGCTGGGGTGACTCCCCCTTCAAGCCTAAATTTAGCCTTGGAAATGGGGAAGGGAATGGGGAGCCACTTCCCGACACACATACACACACAGGGCCTGTCTCCAGTCCCCTGTCCCCAGGGCACATGAATTTAGCCATCTATTCGGCAGAAATGAGAACTTGAGGCCCCAGAGGGAAGCCAGTGCCTGTGACAAGGTGCAATCTGGGAAGGCTTCCTGGAAGAGGCAGGGTTCTTAGGCACTTTTGAAGGTGCAAACTCAACAAATCCCGGCTCAGGTAAAAAAAAAAAAAAATAATAATAATAATAATAATAACTCCCAGCCACTTTTTGTCCAGTGCTTTACATTTTACAAAGTCTGCCCCACTTACTTCCAGTTTAGTTCTCTCAGGGACTACAGAGGGCAAGTATGAGTATGAGCACATTTTACAGCTGAGAGGCTCACAGAAGGGAGGCTGTGGCCAAGGTCATTCGGGCAGGGCCCTGGCTGGAATTCCCAAAATCTGCTTTGTGAGACCCAAGTCTCCCGGCAGGGAAGGTGGAGCTGGAGGAGCCATTTTGGAGTTTGGGGATCTGGAGGTCTGGGATGGGGTGCCTGGGATGATGAGCAGGGCTGGCTCTTTAATCATCTCTCACATGAGGCTGAGGAGGGGGCTGGAGGAGGTAGGGGGGGGCCGGGAGACCGGGCGGGGGGGGGTCAGATACAAGATCACTCCCCTCCATTGTCCTTCTCTATCTGGAGTCTTCTTTGCATATGTCAAAGAGCGCATCCTCCTGCAATTACACAGAAATCAGGAGCAAATTACTTTCTTGCTGTTTACTTTCAGTGTCCTTAATTAATCCTGTTATTAGATGTTAATGAAGCCCATTTGGTGAAAAATTCATAGCAAGAATGGTGAAGGGGGCTGTGTATGTGTGGGGTGTGCGTGTAGGGGGTGTGGCTACCTGATGTGTGCATTGCCCTGCGTGCATCGTGTGTGTAGGCCTCTGCTAGGTCAAAAGGAGCGAGCATCAAGCACACTAACCACAATAGTAGCTCACGACGCTTTGCTAAACCAGTGGGGGGGGGGTAAGGGGATGCTCTCCTTATTCAGAAACCAAGGCCATCCCTAGGTTTCCCCTCAGCCCCTTCCCTTCCCAGCCTCTCTGCTGCTTTGCCAAGTGTCCTGCATACATCCCAACACCTCCCTTCTTCCTGTCCCCCATCCCATCATTCCCAGCTTACTCTTGCAGGCCATCACCTCCTCCAGGAAGCCTTTGTAGACAGGGAGGGTAGCCTGAGGACAAAGACCCCAAGCAGGACTGGAGGTTGAGGAGTCAGTCCCCAGGCCTTCTCCATCTCCCCCCAGGGCCAACTCCAAGTGCCTCAACTTTTATGCTCCCCCATGGTCACTGCCCTTCCAGACTGTGGACAAGCAGTGCTCCAGGGGCCACCCTCTCCCCTCTGCAGGCAGAACTTACCTCCAACAGCAAGTGGTCCAGGCCTCTGTCCAGAGGTTATCATTGTTCCCCACCCCCACCCCACCCCACCCCCACACACACACATATACTCCCATGCACTGGACTATGAAACCACCAGGCCCAGCTTCAGGAAACACTAGGGTCATATTTCTTCTAATATCTCAATGATTTCTTCAAATCTATTTTCTGGTTCACTATTTCTTCAACTATATCTAATCTACTGTTTAACTCATCTATTGGGTTTTAAATTTCAACACTATTGTTTTCCTGAGTTAATTTTTCATTTTCATCTTTGTCTAGTTCTCCTAATAGCATCTTTATTTCTTTAAACATTTTAAATGTGCTTTTTTAATGTTCTGGATCTGATCATTTCAATATCTGAAGTCTTGAAGATCTAATTCTTCCATTTGCTGTTTCTACTGAGTCACTCATGATCAGTTGTTTCCTTGTGTGCTTTGTAATATTTTTATTGTAAACTCAAGCTTAGCTCGGCTTTGTCCATGGCAATCCTGTGTGGCCTGAGTTAAGGGCATAGCCCTTACAAGAGAATTTGCTTTTGTTTCTGCCGAGTGGCCCAGTCACCAACATGAGACCACCAAAGATAATGTCACCACTTGGAGTTTCCTGGAACACACAAGTAGTACAAATGTTTACCCTGAACTCCTATATGGGCAGGCTTGTAGGTACCAATTTAAAGGTGACTTTTCCTTTTACTTAGAACACAGGCTGAACTAGACAAATCTTCTTGTCATTTCCCTTTGCTACTGGATGAATTTTTTTCTCTATCTTTTCATGAAAAGTGTAGCGCTTTGAGAGTCTTGTCTTTTTGTGGAGATCTCAGTTACAACTCTCCACCCTGTGGGACCCACCACCTGTCTCCTTCCTTTTGGTCCCTTAAACCCAAGCCTCGAAGCCAGTGAGTCTCAACCTGGACCACTTTGTCCTCTCTAGGGACAGTTCATAATTTCTGGAGACATTTTTGATTGTCTCAACTGGAGGGGGTGCTGCTACTGGCATCTGCTGAGTAGAGGTGAGGGATGCTGCTAAACATTGTACAATGCACCAAACACGCCCACTAATAAAGAATTTTTACCCAAAATGTCAAGGGTGCTGCTATTTGAGAAACTCTGCTCTGGGTCATGGGGACATGCAAATGACCTGCGGTCTCTCCACTGCTTCAGAGCCCCCTGCTGTTACCGGATTTTTGTCTAGATTCTTGAACTATGCTGCAGAAATGAATTTCAAGAGCATGTCATGTTGATTAGGCCAGTAATTGATTAAGGTAGAGAGGGAAGAGAAATGGGAGAAAATAACAGATCATAGGTCCCAGGTAGTGAGGAAGGGGCTGAAAAGTGATAGAGAGGGCTGATTTATAGACTACAATTTCCCATTATAGATTACAAATGCCCAGGTTTTACTTGCATGTTGATCCATGCAGGGGGGACATGGTGAGAGCAGGGCACAGAAGGCGAGAGAGAGAGAGAGAGAGAGAGAGAGAGAGAGAGAGAGAGAGAGAGAGAGAGAGAGAGTGTTTCGGCTTTTGTGCTTGCTTTTTAAGCCATTAATTATTCCACCCATTTGCTAATGACATGGGGGAGTCTCAGCTGTTTGCTGTTTTGATTGCTTACCCCACCCATCAATCCCCCAGGAGGGCCCAATTATAATGTCCCTGGAGAATATCTGGGGCTTCTCCTGGCTTCCAGAGGAAATCTTGTTCCAGATGGGATTCTCGCGAGGGTCTTCCAGCAGCCATCTTGGGGGTATCGATATCCACGTGGACTTCTTGCCAGGTTCTAGATCCGTCTATTGATTCCCTATTTTACTAGCCTGCTTCACTACCACTCAGGGTTCCTGCGCCCTCTTTATTTTTGACACTCTAAAGGTTTTCCTTGTATTTATTCATTCATTTTTTACCAACACAGCCATGAAACAATAGTTTTCCTAGTTGACGGAGTATTTCTAGGCGTTCTGTGGTGAGAGGTTTTTTCAGAATGTCCACTTGTCTCTTGCCTGCATCTGCCTCTCTAATGTTTGTTGCTCTGGCTCACCTCTCACTGGTAGCTCTGGTAACCTTTTCTACCTTCTCTCTGCACCAAGGTGGGCCTCGAAGCCCAGAGAATGTTCTGAACGTTTGGGAGACAATTGACAGAACCTTGAGAGTGTGTGAGGTGCTCCCCAGCTGCAGATACTCTTGGGACTCACAAGCCCCAAAATCCCACTCTCCTTGGGGCCCCAGACTGAGGGCCACAGCCAGCTACAACCCACCCCCTGGAGTCTGCAGGTCTGTTTCATCTCCCTGGCCTGCAGCCTTAGAGAGGAACTAATGTCCTTTCCTTCCCCCAGCCCAAGGCTCAAGCAGTTCCTTCAGCAGGAACATTCCGTCCTTCCCCTCAGGGTCTGTGTCTCTCCTGGTCACTCTGCTATCCAGTGCCTGCCTGGCACACTGCCTGGCCCACAAGAGCCACTTAGCACTGACTTGTTGGGTGTGTGTGTGGATGGGTGGATGGATGGATGGATGGATGGACGGACGGACGGATGGTAGATGGGGCCTGGCTTTGAGGCAGGCCCAGGCAGAGCAATTACAATAACCGAATGTACATTTCCCAGAGTCTGGGTTATTTAACTTCAAAGTGACACCATGTTGGACAGCAACAGTTCAGTCTGAATGCACATTTAAGGAAAACAGTTCTCTAATGCTTCGAGGACACAGCCGGGCTAGAGATGCACCCAATTTACATGACTAAACAGCACACTTAACATCGCAAACTGCAGCATCTGCATTCCATTTGTGGTGACTTTACAGTTTCCTCCAGTGCCAGTGAAGGTGGGCTTACTCATGTAAGTCTGGGATGATGAAAAAGCAAATGGAGCCCATTCCAAAACTGCAGCCCGTTCCACAGCAGTTAGTTCTCCACCTCTAGGAACCTGAAATGCCAGTAACCCCCAATCGGCCTTTCCCTTGAGAAAACAAAGCAAGGTCTCTCTCCTCTTAGCAGTCCCTAGAATTTCCAAGGCATTCACTCCTTCCTTCCTTCAGCTAATACATCTGCACAGGGCATCTTCTCTGTGCCTGCCACTGTTTTAGGCATTGGAAGTTCAGCTGAAAACAGAGCAAAGTCCCTGCCCACACAGGGCTCATGTTCTCCAGAAGGAGAAAGACACAAATAAATGTATAATAAGAAAACATGGAGCTAGGGAAGGCATGCTGTGGGGTGTGAAGTTTTTCTTTTTGGAGTACTGAAATAATTCTAAAATTTTTTGTGATGATGAATGCACAACATTGTGATTATACTAAAAGCCATTGAGGGGAGCGGATGTGGCTCAAGCAGTTGAGTGCCCACCTCCCGCATGGGAGGTCCCGGGTTTGGTTCCTGGTGCCGCCTGAAAAAACAAAACAAACAACAAGCAAAAAAAAAAAAAAAGAAAAGAAAAACCAACTCAGGGAAGCCAATGTGGCTCAGGGGTTGAGTGCCAGCTTCTCACATATGAGGTCCTGGATTCAATTCCCAAATCCCGATACCTCAAAAAAAAAAAAAAAAAAAAAAAAAAAGCATTGATTATACACTTTAGATAGAGCATATGGTATGTGAATATATCTCAATAAAACTGCTTAAAAAACAGTATTGGGGAGTGGCTGTGGCTCAAGCAGTTTAGTACCTGCTTCCCACATGGGAGGTCCCGGGTTCGGTTCCCCGTGCCTCCTAAACAAAAACAAACAACAAGCAAAACAAATGAAAAAACCAACTCTGGGGAGCTGATGTGGCTCAGTGGCTGAGTGCCAGCTTCCCCATACAAGGTCTGGGGTTCAATCCCTGGCCCTGATACCCAAAACAAAACAAAACAAAACAAAAAAACAGTATTGAAGACCATATCTTATTAATTCCATCTCAAGTTTGGTAGTTGAAGGTATTTGGAAATTAAGGTATCAGCAACAGACAATAATATATACCACATAGAAATCTTGAACTATATTGTGCTTAAATGCTTACTAAGTACGTATTTGTATGCCTACTCCACTTTGTGTGTGTATTTGCATCCAACCCTGTGCATCTTTTTTATTTTCAGCACCTTAAGAATTTGCTTGCAATCGTGCTAAGACCAAATTTCTAGTCATGCAGTAATTTTCTAAAGGGAATTTGTTACAGGCAAACCTGATTTAATAAAAATCAAATGTAAGATTTTCTGCTGAAACAAAAATTATCAGAAGTGAGCTGATCCATCATTATAAAACTTAACCATAAGATTCTATTAAGTAGTTAATTCAAAAGTATGTGTATCGATTTGTGTGTTTGTGTGTGTAGTTTTTGGAAAGTTGAGGCGTGCTCATATTGTGAAAAAAATCAGTATTAACAAAGATTACTACATGTTCATAATAAAAGTTACATATTCAATATTTCAGGTTTTCAAAAACTTTTCAAATATAATGTTTATGTTTTTTGTTTAAAAGAAACATGCCCTTTTCATACCATAACTCTACACCTGAATAAAAAGACTGCTTTGATATAAAAAAAAAACAAAAACTGCTTAGTAAATAAATAAATAGTTGTGCAAGAATAGCCAGAAATAGCAGCTATGCACAGCAAGAGAAACATAGAGAGATTGAAAGGTAAAGGATTTTCTTGTTTGTTTGTTTGTTGTTTATTATTAATATTATTATTGAAATAATAAAAATGCTCTAATAATGATTCAAGTGATGAATGCACAACTATGCGATTATGCCAAATACCTTTGATTGTACACTTTGGATGAATTGTATGCTTTATTACTATGTACCAATAAAACTGATTTATTAAAAAGGAAAAAAGAAAACACGGAGAGATGAGGCCTATGAATAAAAATGAAACGAGTCAGTGGCTGGAGGGATAGGTGGAGGCTGTGGGAAGGGGATGGTCAGGAAAGCCCCTCTGTGAAGATGACTTCCTTCAGTGAAGCACTCCAGACTTAAGGAGGAAGAATGTTCCACGGTGAAGGAACAGCCACTGAAGTGCTGGAGAAGAGTGGGGAGGCCCATGTGGCTGGAATGAGAGAAGAAAGGAGGGAGATGAGCCTGGAGAAGCACCCAGGGCCAGGCCCCATGGACCCCCCACAGGCCTTGGCCAGAGGTTTGAGGTTGATTTTAAGCATGATGGGAAAACCCCAGAGGGTTTCAAGCAAAGTGCAAATCCTACATTTCCACGGGATTGCCCTGACTGCTGTGTGAGAATGAGGCGGGCAAGAGCCGGGGGTCAGCTTGGAGGGTGTTTTCCTGAGCCAGGCTAAGGATGGTGGAGGCTTGGACCAGGTTGTGAGAAGCGGGTGGATTTCTGGAGACATCGTAAAGGCCAGGCAATGGGACTTGCTGGCAGATTGGGTGAGGGGCGTGAGAGAGAAGGAGTAGTACAGGTCGACACCAAGTGTCTGTTTGCCCAAGCTGCTATAACAAACACCATGGGCTGGTTGGCTTCAACAACAGGAATTTATTGACTCGGTTTTGAAGACTATCAAGCCAAAAGCAAGGAGATGGCAGGATCGGGCTTTCTCCAGGCTCTGCAGCGTTCTGATGGTGGCTTGCTGGCAGTCAGGCTCTGCCTTTGTCACATGAAAGCCTGTGTTTTTCTGTCTCCTTCCGTGGCTTCTACTGACTCCTGTGTCCATTTGCTCTGTTTGAAGGTCTCCAGTCATACTGGATGATGGTCCACCCTGATGCTGTTTGGCCTTAACCTCTTCAAAATGCCTATTTACAAATGAGTTCACACCTGCAGGACCAGGGGTTGGGGCTTGAATGTGTCTTTTGGAGGACATGATTTAGTCTCCCACACCAAGGTTTCTGGCCTGGGCAACCAGGAGGATGGTGGGGCCTTTTACTGAGAGGGGGAGAGAAGGGAGGAATAGGTGGTAGATCAAGATCCTGTATCTACACACAGTTAGGTGGAGGAGCCTAGTCGAGTGGGGAGTAGGCAGTGGGCCACATGGGTTGAGTTCAGGTGAGAGGACAGGCCAGTCAGAGCCACAAGACTCATGAGATCCCCCGGGGAGTGAACCTAGTTGGAGAAGAAAAAGAGTCTGTGTCCTGAGTCCTGGGAACACAGACACTTCAGAGGCTAGTAAAGTCTCACTCCATGCCCCTCTCCTGCTTAAAGCTTTGCAGTGGCCTCCCGGCTGCATGCTATGCTTCCACTAGGTCCTGGGTGATTTCCCCTGCTGATCTCTGCACCCTTGACATCCCCATGCTCTCCCTCAAACTGTCTGCTCTAAACCCATGAGCCTCCATCAGTTTCTTAGACTTGCTGGGCCTCTTCCTACCTCAGGACCTTGGCACATGCTCTCGCCGAAGCTGCTCTCCCTCTAACTCCCACACTTCTCCTGGCTTCCTCCTTTCCCTTCTGGTCAAAATTCAAGGGCTGCCTCCTTAGAGAGGCCTTTCTTGACTCCCGATGTTAATGCAGTTCCCCAACCCACACATACACACATACACCATTATTCCCTCCTAGAATCCTGTTCTTTTCTTTCAGAGAACTTATTACAAACTAATTACCTGTATATGAGTGTGCTGATTTGAGGAATGTCTGTCTCCTCTCACACAACTTTGACTCTCTTCTCACCACTGTACACAATAAAATATATGTGTTTTTTTTTTTCTTACCGGGAGGTCCCGGGGAACGAACCCGGGTCCCTCCATATGGGAGACGGACGCCCAACCGGTTGAGCCACATCCGACCCCCAAAATATATGTTGAATGATGAATGACTGGGAAACAGAAACAAAGATTGGTTGAGCATATACTACGTTCTCGATACTGTACCAAACATTTTACATACCTTTCTGTGGTAGATATCATCACTGCTGGCTAAGATTTCCAGTTCTTCTCTCCTTCCGGGCAACCAGATTACATAGCCTCACCCCCTTAAAGTTAGGTGTGGTCATAAGACTCGCTTTAGCCAATAACATATGAGCAGAAAGGCTGTGTGTCACTTTCAGGTGGAAGCATTTAAGAGCTGGTGTGCCATTCTCCATGCTCTCTTCTCCAACCAAGAGAGCCTTGTGTCGGGGAGCTCCCATTAACTGCAGTCCCTAAATAACGATACTAAGCACAGCCCCATCCCCAAACCCATGATGGACAGTTAATGTGAACAAGGGAAAAAAATTCTGTGGTTTTTAGTCACTGAGACTTTGTGATACATAGCATAACCCAGCCTACCCGAAAATGAATACAATGAGCTCTACCCCATGACACAGTCTCTGTACCCACTTCTCAGAATCATTCAACCAACATATACTAACTGAATGTTTGCTGCAAGCAGGCACTGGCCACACAAAGAGGAATCAGACATGGCCCAGGCTCTGAGAAGCTTGTGGTGTTGGATGTAGAAATGGCTGAGAAAGCACAATAAAGAGTAGTGTGGTGGAACACAGTGGTCCTAGAGGAAGGAATGCTAAAGTAGAATCTTGAGAAGCAGATGTGGCTTCTAAGTCATTTGGGCGCCCACCTACCACATGGGAGGTCCTGGGTTCAGTTCCCGATGCCTCTTAGGGAAGATGAGCAAGACAGCAAGCTGACCTGACGGGCTGGCGTGGCAAGCTGACACAACAAGATGACACAAAGACATGATGCAACAAGGAGACACAAAGAGGAAACAATGAGACACACAACAAGGTGGGGAGTAGAGGTGGCTCAAGCCATTGAGAACCTCTCTCCCACATGAGAGGTCCCAGGTTTGGTTCCCGGTGCCTCCTAAAGATAAGATGAGCAGACACAGAGAGTGTACAACGAATGGACACTGAGAGCAGACAGCAAACACAGACAATGGGGCGGGGGGGAATAAATAAATAAATCTTAAACAATAAATAAATAAAGTAGAATCTTGACCTGACAGTACCCATTGTCCAGGTGAGGGTGGAGGTGAGTTCCAGAAGGCATGGCATCCCTGGCACAGGGACAACCTTGGCAAAGTTCACCACAGGGGAAACAGGATGGTGGGGGATCCAATGGAACATGGGTGCATTAGTTAGAAGAAGCTGCTGTTACAGAGACTCCAAAATATATCAGCTTAAACAGGATGGGAATTGAGTTCTGCCACTCATAACAGTCTAGAACTAGATGCTCCAGGCTGTAGGGTGGCTCTGCCATGCCTTACTCTTGGCTTCAATACTGATTTCAAGGTAGCTACTCCAATTCCTGCCATCACATCTTCAACCCAGTCAGAAGGAAGGGGAAAGCATTAATTGGAGTGCTAGAAGAGCACAAGTCTTTACTCTCCCCTTCCACCAGTTCCTGGATGCTGTAGCTTTGTATGTTGGGGGCTGGTTGGTACCAGGAAGAACCACCATCCATCCACCATCCAGTCATCCAGGTCAGAGTTATCCCCAATGTCTTCCCCCCAGTTACCATCTACCTCCAAACAGTTGTGAAGACTATCCACATGGTTTACCTGCTTGGCCCCTCCTCTCCAGGTCCTCACCTCTCTCTTGGACCACGGCCATAGCCTCCTAACAAGTTTCTTATCTCCACACTAGGTCCTTCCAGTCCATCATGCACAGAGTGACTGTCCCAATTTACTGCTCTGACCAGGTCACCTCCTCCTTTTTTTTTTTTTTTGTTTTTGTTTTTTTGTTTTTTTGTTTTCAATAATAAAACTTACTTTATTTTTAAGTGTTTATTTATCCAATCTCCTACTAATTAACATTTAAGCTTATTTCTCTTGATATCACTATATTTATTACAAATATTACTGTAAGGAATATGCATATATATATAATATGTTACACAATCTGAGTTTAATTATAAGATACATTGGTAGGTGGGTTAAAAACATAAACAATTTGATGTATATTGAAACATTGCCTCATCTAAATATGCTTTCCATTTACATTTATGCATATGACAGAAATATATATAATAAATTTTGTTGTCTTATTCTATATTAATTTCCCCATATACTTCATATGTTTTTTTTTTATCTTGTGTGCTTCCAAACTGATAGTTTGCAATAATTTTTCTCAGAATTTACTTTATCTATTAGATAAATTTTAGCTTTGTTTATATAAAGCTTTTGTTCTTGATTAATAACTGCAAATAATAACAACCAGTAATTGTAAAAATAGAAAATACTAGCAGTTCTAAACATTCATTCTTCTCATCTCTTTATCATCAATGTTCCTGATTTAGTTATTTCTAAATCCATTTTATTTTCCCTCTAATTATTCTAGTAATGCTTACCATATGTAATACATTTTCTTAAATATTTGAGGAATTTAATTGAAAAATAACACACAATTCTTATTTACCCCCGCGTTTTTTTTTTCTTTTTTTTTTTTCTTTTAATTGAGTGCTGCTGTTAGGTACTTTACCAACTTTCCAGGATTTTTGTTCTGCTTTTGTGTCTTTAGAATTATTTCTTCATTTTATAAATATTGATTTGTTCACCAAAATATCTCATTTCAATAATCTTTATCACATATTTACAGGAACATAGTGTTCACTTTATGCCTGCAGATACAGGTTTTGTTTTTAAGAGAAGTGTTTTTCCATTATTGCTGTGAATTTGTTTTATTTTCTCTATTAGTTCTGCTCTCTTCTCAAAAAAAAATTTTTTTTACAATGGATACCATTGTCTGTCTTCCAGCCCTATTAATTTCTCTCTTATTACCTGTGTAGCAAGTCTGCTTTGACTGCCAGCTTTTCTGTAGATCTACTGACCTTTGGCCAAAGCTGTGGAAATCTGTTAACTAAACCTAAATGGTTGTCAGTTACCACAGATGCAGAGCTGTTTCAGATGTTTAATCCTATCTGCTTAGTTTTGTAGTTACGATAGGAATTTTGATTTGCATCTGATATGGTAGAATGTGGAGTGGGGAGTCTGGCCACATAGATTGAATGTGCCTACATGACCAGCTCACTATAAGAGCTGCCAATACCCCAGCCAATTTTGGGCTTCTTGGTACCTTCCAACTTGTATATGTTGTTGGTAGCCTGAGACCTGGATTGAGCATATGTCCTCTGTGACTTGTGGTAGAAGGACAAAAGGTCACCTCCTCCTTAGAAGAAAGTCCAGGTCATTGGGCACAGTCCCCAGGTCCTCCTGACCTCAACTTTGCTCACCTCTCTGTTTTTAGCTCTCACCCCTGGAAAGTTCATTTTCATCTTCCCAACACCCTACTTGACATCGCTTCCAGAACACCGTGGTATTTATTGCCTCTATCCCTTTGATCCTGCCTTTTCCTGTGTACCTCACAGACTGCTTGTCGTTTAGGGATCAGCTCAGGGGTTCCTCCTCCAGGACGTGGAACTTCGGAACCAGTCTCACTTAGGGACACCTGGTGCATGTCCCTACTCTCTACTTCCCCATTATTTTATAGTTATTTCTTCAAGCTAGTTGTTCCATGTCTCCAGGAATAGCAGTGCATCTGGACACACAGTAAATGCTTTCAAAAAGTGAAAGGAGAAATGAATGGGGGAAGCAAAAGCCAAGCAGAGTGTCTTAGAGAGACAGTGTGGAGTGGTGGCTAAGGGTGAGGACTGGAGCTGGATGCCTGGGAAGTCCCAGCTCCACCACTTGCTGACAGCATGCACTTGAGCAGGTTGACATCTCTGAGCCTCAGTGTGGTCTATCTGTAAAATGGCAACAATAATAGTACTTCTCTCACACAGTTGTTATGAGGATTAAACAATTCATGTAAAATGCTTACAACAGTGCCTGGCAAAGTGAGCCCTTCCTACGCTCTTGTTGCTTTACCAAGGGCAGTGGGGAACCTCTAATGAGTTTGAGCAGAGGAATGGCCCAATCAGATTTGCATTTCAGAAATATTAAGAGGATGTTTCCACGTCCAGCCAAAATGAAGTAACAGGGACCAGATTCACCTTCCCACACGAAGCAACTAAAAAATAGATAAAACACAGGAAAGCGCAGTTCTCGAGACACTGGACATTAAGCAACAAATGACAGTGATCTCTGAGAGATGGGAAACAAATGAGGTGAGCCCTACACTGGTCCCCACTCACTGCCCAGAGAGAGCTTCTGGGTACAAAGAGAGGGAATCCAAGCAGAGCCCAAGCTTTCCTTACTTGAGGAGATGGAGATGGAGGCCAGGTAGGCCAGAGGGGAAAGCTGCACTGAGTAGCCTGGAGCCCTGCAGAGAGTCCCCCTCAAGGAGTCTGCTGAATACTGATCAGTCCTCAGGTACCTGGAAGGAAACTACTCAAATGAATAGAGGGAGCAATACTGGAGATCTAACAGTGTCTACTCCCAGCAGCCAGAGCGGGAAGTTCCATAAATCATGGAGTACAGGGTAGAGTACTCATAAGGGTTTGCCTCAGTAACAGGGCAAAACAGCCCTGGACTAAATGCTGCTCTAATCCCACTTTAGAAAACTTCAAAGCAAGGCCTGAAAGGGGCATACTGTTTCTAAGTAACCTAACCACATCCCAGAAAAAGCTCAAGAATATTCATAGGTACACAAAAATATCTAGCATTCAATGAGGTAAAATCCACAATATTTGGCTTCCAATAAAAAATTGCCAGGCATACATTGAAGCTGGAAAACACTGCCCCATAATGAGAAAAAAAAAATCAATCAATTGAAACCAACCCAGAAATGTCACAGATAATAGAATTAGTAGACAAGGACATTCAAGCAATTATAACTGTATTCCATATGTTCAAGAAGCTAGAGGAAAAAGTAAACATGTTAACTAGAGACATGGAAAACATTTTTTTAAAAGACCCTATCAAACTGTCTTAGTTTGCCAGGTCTGTTATGACAAATACAATGAATGGGTTGGCTTAGACAACAGGAATTTATTGTCTCACAGTTTTGGAGGCTAGGAGTCCAAAATCAAAGTATTGCCAGGCCATGTTTTCTTCAAGAGTCTGTGGAATTCTAGTGCTGGCTTCCTGGCAATCCTTGGGGTTCCTTGGCTTGTAGATGCATCTCTGCCTCCATCACGTGGTAATATCTCTGATTCTCTCACTTCTACCTCTGTGTCCAATTTCCTTTGCTCATCAGGCCTTCCGCCATATTGGAGCAAGGACCACTCTATTCAGTCTGGCCACACCTTAACTAATAGCATCTTCAAAGGTGCTATTTACAAATGGACTCAAATCCACACCCAGACTCACCTTTACTAATGATATATTCCAAGATCCACACCCACAGGGCTGGGAGTTAGGACTTGAAGATGTTTTTTGTGAGGGGCATGATTTACTCCATCCTCAACACAAACCTCTGGAGATGAAAGCTACCTTGCTGAGATTTAAAGTGCACTGGATGCAACTGACAGCAGATTGGATATTGCAGAAGGAAAGGGAAGTGAATTTGAAGACATGGCAATAAAAACTATCCAAAATGAAACACAGAGAGGAAAAAAAAAATAGACTGAAAAAGAAAATAAGACTATCAGTGAATTGCCAGACAACTTCAAGAAGTTGCAATTGAAGTTCCCACAGGTGAGAGGATACAGGGCAGGACAGAAAAAAATTCAAAATAGGATGAAACTACAAATCCATAGATCCAAGAGGCTGAACAAAACCCAAGGTCAAGAAACACAAAGACAATTACACCAAGGCACTTCACAAACTGCTTAAAACCATAAGAAAAAAAACTTTTAAAAGCAGCCAGAGAAAAAGAAGACCTATCAAATACCAAGATTAGGATGATGGTAGATTTCTCCTCAGGAGCATCATAAACAAACTAGAAGACTGGAGCAGCATCAGTGAAGTACTGAAATAAAGACTGGAGGCTGGCTGAGGAGCTGGGAGGATGTGATAGCAGTCCAAGGGAGAGAGCGGTGAGGGCATGACCCAGGAGGTGACAGTGTGGTTGGAGAAGAGAGGATAGAGAATGGAGGGGACTCAGAGACTGGTGAGAAGTGAGAAGGGGAGTCCAGGATAAGGTGCAGGTTTCTGGCTTGAGCAGCTGCTGAACAATAAAATGGGAAACATGGAGAATAGATTTAAAAGAAGACTATTGGAGGCTGAGAGAGATGTATAAATTTGACACTCACCTGAGGACATCTTAGTCAGGATAGAAAAAGCTCTAGCATAGTAATAAAAAACCTGAAACTTCAGTAGTTCAGCACAATAGTTTATTTCCTGTTCACACACAGTTTATTACAGCTGGCAAGGTCTCTCCTCTATTCAATCACTCAGGGACCCAGGTGCCCTCCATCTTATGTGGCACCATCTCCACATGTGACTTCCAAGGTTGCCACAGTAGAAAAGAGGCATGGAGGAGGCACATCAGCCGCCTCTGTCCAGGACATACATTATTTCCACCTGCAGCTCATTGGCCAGAACGAGTCACATGCCCCCAACCAACTGCAAGGGAGGCTGGGAAACGTGGAGGGAGGACATGAAAAGCACCGCAGTCATGAGTTTAATGAGACAGGCCATGGAATTTTTGAAGTGGAAGAAGGAAAGAGTAAATGAACACAGGAGTGATGCCTCTGAGGGTGCCCTGGCATTTGAGGGGTGAGTGGAAGAAGCTCCCAAAGCAGGAAAACATACTGTCCTGGAAGATGAAGGCAGCCAAGACTCAAGGGGAAGGCATGTCTCCTCCTGATCGCCTGTGCTTTTACGATGATTTTGTCATTTTGAAATTATTTTCAGTAGATGTTGTTAATATTATCTCTGTTTCACAGATGGAAAAACTGAAGTTGGGGGAGCAAAGTGACTCAGGCACCCAAGTCAGAGGGGATGGCAGAGCCATGACTAAAGCCAGGCTTCCTAACCGCAGGCCCCTCATCCGCTTCATCTGTTTTTGCCCCACCCTGCCCGTGCCCAGAGAGGTGCCAGGTGTAGCCATCTGTCTCCAGACTGGAGGGCCAAATGGACGCGTCCCTCCAAACTCCCCGCCCTGATTTCCCCAGCATCCAATAAGCTCAGAAGGGGGGGTGTTTACAGGGCCCTGAAAATCATGTGCTCCTCTGACTTTTCTGGTTTGAGGGAAGGCAGCTGGCCAGGTTGGTGGTGGGAAGGGTCTCTCAAGTCTTGACAAGACTCTTGACATCTCTGGGACTCAGTTTCCTCCTCTATAAAGTGGGGGAAGGGGGCGCAAGGGGGTCTGGCAGCAGATGGTCCTTGAGGCCAGGCCAGATAAGACAGTGTTAGTCCCATGCTTTCTTCACCAGCAGGTCCTTCCACCGCACTGTAGTGGAGTGCAGGGCTGGCAGCCCCCCTTCGACTGGTTCCTCCTCCCCAATTTCTCCATCCTCTTCTGCTTCACAACCTTAAGCCTCTTCCTCCAATCACACACAGAAAACCAGGACTGGGGAAGCCTAAAGAAGGGTCCGGTTTGCATATTCAGACCCCTCCCCCATCCCTTAGTGTGTGCAGTTGCCATAGCAACTGGCCCAGAAAGACTCTTCTCTGCAGTTGCCTCCCCTTTCTGTACTGCTGGAATGCTGGCTGCTTACCCTGGCTCTGAGGGCTGAGCTGGATCTCTCATTGTAAGGATAAAGAAACCGAGGCCCAGAGAGGGAGAGCGATTTGCTCAAGGGCACACAGCTAGTCATTCGCAGAGCCTGACTTAGAAACCAGGTCTTCTGATTCCTACCCCAGGGGGCCTGTCATCCTGGGAGGAAGGGTGGGAGGGGTCAGTTCCCTACCCCATGACCAACATGCTACATCTGTGCTCTGTCCAGGTCTCTTGGGAAGAGCTTGACAAGCTGATGGCAAAGATATGACCCATTGGACATTGGGCAGAGACGCAGAGACACCTGAGTGCTGGGACTTGGAGTAAAACTAAATAGGTCCCTCTGTAGAGCAAGTCAAGCCCCCTCCTCAATTCATTCATTCAACAAATATTTATTGTATGCCTGCTGTATGCCAGGTACTGTTCTAGGCACTGGGGGTTCAGCTGTGATCAAACAGACAAAAGTCCCTGCCCTGGTGGGGCTGGCATTCTGGTGGGAGAATGAAGAAACAAACTGACATGAACAAAACATGCTGTGTGGGGCTGAGAGATGGGATTTGGAGAGTGATGCGGGGGAGGCTGTTCTTGGAGTTAGGGCAGTCAGGGCAGTTCCTTCAAAACTTACCTGTCGCCTGTCCCACACCTTTGGGGCAGCTGGCATCTTGAGGCCAGACTTCAATACGTGCCAGAGAACATGCCTTGGTCCAGAGGCCTGAGGCTTTAACGGTGAATTTCAGGCACCGGAGCTGGCAGTGGGGAAGCTGCTTTGTAGCCATGGCTCCCTCAAACCATGTGAACTGCTGCCCTGCCTGTGTTTCCAAAGTACAGTAAGTATCCCCAACCCCCAGCCTCCCACTCACCAGCACCAAAATCATAAGCAGAATGCATTTCTTGGTGCATAAAAACAACCCTTCACCTCCTAGTTAGAGAGAAAGGCCATCAAGTCACAAGGGCCTCTAACAGATACCAGGTGTCGGGCAACCAACATCAGCAGACCTCTATGTGGGAGCGGATTTTTATTTCATTTTTCATTATGGAAAACTTCAAACATGTGCAAAGGAGAACAATAGAAAGAACTCCTATGTGACCATACCCAGCTGGAGAATCAGCAATTCATTGCTTCTCGGTTTTCAGCTCTACTCTCTGCCCACTGGATTATTTTGAAGCACACTGGGACTGGTTTTATGAAAAAAAGAAGAACAGGAAGCCCCCTCCCAAACCAGGAAGAGGAGGACTCCAGAAGTTTGGGCAAGGGAAGCCAATCAGGCAGGGGTCTTGGGTAGAAAATACCTAAGGCAGACTGGAAAGTAAGCAGGACTCACGAAGCAGCTGGATCCAGAAGAGAGGGGTCCCGGTACTGCTGATGAAGTAGGTGGAACCTGGCCCCGCCAGCCAAACCCCATTTCCTGCCCCAACCCCACCTCTCTTTGTTTCTTTCCCCTTTCTTCCCTACCCCTCACTCGCAATAAAAACATAATTATGGGGCTTTATATATATAAAAAAAGGCAAATTATGGTGACATGCTTTAATTATCTGCCAAGCAATGGTGGGCTGAATTACACAGGCAGGGCCTTGGAGGTTACCTAAAAATAAAGCAAGAAGCCTCATTAGATGCTAATTGCTGCTTTTGCCAACTGAAGTGAGATTTTGGCGCCATGTCCCATTTGGTGCCAGGTTGTCTACGGGGAGGCCCAAACCCAGGTCCTATGAGGCTCAGAGTGCCAGGGCCACATCCTGCAGGGCAGTGCAGGCGAGGCAAGAGGCAGAGAGGGGACCTAGGTGCTGGGGGGAATGCCTCAGTTTCCCCTCGATGTGCAGTGGGCAGATGGAAACCCCTGGGTCGGGGGGTGGGGGTGGGGGCAGGGCCCCACTGAGAGCATCCAGCATAGGCCAACAGCCCATTCTCTGGCTGCAGAGAAGGGCCACACAGCCTCCAGGACACCCAGCATCTTCTTGTGGGCCTCCTAGGACCCCTCACTGGGCCTGGAGGCTGAGACGATGCCAGGAGCACCAGGCACGGTGCTGAAGGGGGCACTCTCTCAAGGCTTGTTTCACGTCCCTCTGCCTCCAGGGCCTGAAGGAACAGAACAGGTGACATCAGAACCAGCCCATCCGAGCTGGCAGGGACCTGAGACTCAGCCTGGCCACTGTGAGGCAGGTTAGTATAGTGAAAGGGGGAAGGTGGCTGGCCCAGCAGACAACATGGCCGACAGACCACATGGCCGTGAGACCCTGCCTGGAAACCTCCTGATAAGCAGGCTGCCTGAAAGACCCAGCAAGACCCCAACCACAAGATCCCACTTGGAAAAACGAGATCTCGTTTGACCCACGAGATCCCCTTGGGTCAAGGGAAATCCCCAGATACCCTCAAAAGTTCTCACCATTGGCTCCTGAGAATGACAAGTGGGGCAACCAATCAGAACAGCAAACGGCTGGAGCCCCGCCCCCAACATCATGAAGGGGTTGGCGGAAAGACTTTAAAAAGCCCTGACCTGGGGCCCCATGCATGCAACTCACCCTGCAGTGACCCCGCCGTCCATGCCTCGGACCGTGTGAACTTTTCTCCTTTCTTAATAAACTCTACTTACTTGTCTACCTTATGGTGCGTCCTTAAATTCTTTTATGCAACATAAGCCAAGAACCTAGAAGCCCAGAAACCAGATCCATCTGGTAACACTTGGGTTCTAGGAGTTCCACAAAGGGTTAGGGTTAGCTGTGCCCAGCTGGCCTGGAAACTCAGTAGGTTCCTGCTTGAGACTGGTGGCAACCTGGCTAGCCCAGGACTATCAGCGTTTCTGGGCTCTGTCTTGGGTTTGTTCCCCGGCAAGTTCTTGAGTGGGCATTTTTTGCTCCCTCTTGACTTCATAAACTCCAAGGCTTGGTACCACATCTGTCTTGTTCACAGCTGCATACATGGGGCCCCTAGAAGGTATTTAATACCTGAAGAAGGAATGAGTAAGGAAGAGGGCCTGATAGAGTGACAATCCGTCTCGGTTTGTCTGGGACTCTCTTGGTTTTAGCACTGAAAGTCTTGAATTCCAGGAACCCCCTTACTCCCAGGCACACCTAGGCCTGAACCCCACCCCAACCCCCACGTGCATATCCATCGCACATATCGGCCTCTCAACATGCAGTTAGTTCTCAAACTCGCATTGCACGGCAATGATCTGGAGGGCTTGCAGACTGACGGCTGGACCCCACCCCCCAGAGCTTCCATTCAGGCTGTGTGCAGTGGAGCTCATCATGTTCATTTCAGACAGGTTTCCAGGGACGCTGGTGCTGCTGGGCTGGGGACCATACCTGGAGAACTGCTGGTTTAAAGAAAAGGTTCTGCAGCTGAAAAAGTTCAAACAACATGCAATCACCTGGCCTGGTTTCTCAGCCCTGCGGAGCCTTAGACACATCCACGTGCCCAGCCCCTCCCCTGGAGACTCAGATCTAATTGGTCTGAGGAGCGGCCTGGGCAGCTGCATTGCCTACAAGTTCCGGTGGTGGTTTGGAAGTGCTTCCTGGGGGTAGAACCTCACTAGCCTGGTGCTCTTGTTCGCCCTGGAGGAGCCTGGGCCCCTGGGGGCCTCTTGCTCCAGACCAAGGTCCTGGGTGGAGGGAAATGTCTTCCCTGTGCCCAGGATGAGCACAGAGCCTTTGGGGCCCCTACAGCCCCTTTTGCAGAGCAAAGGTCTCTGGGAGCTGCCAGGGACCCTGTAAAACCCCGATCTTGATGAAACAGAAAATATCTGAAGATACTGAACACCTTCCTTGGGTTTCCCACAACAGCCCAGGGCGTTAAGAACCTAGGATGGAAAGCAAAGGCCAGGATGGGTCCCCAGGCCTTCCCCACCAAGGGCCTCGGAGCTAATCCCATCACGTGGGACCCCCACTCTGGCTTCAGTGGCCTATGCCTTCTAGATGACAGGTCCCAGGGCCCCCGAGGCACCCACACCCCACAGACACACGGTGCTGGAGCAGACCTGATGCCTTGGACCCCTAAGCAGTCCATGCACCTCTTCTCTGTACCCCAGGCTCTGTGCTGTGTGGAATGCACATCCCACCCCTGTTCCCATCACTATTTTACTATGGGACCATCAGCATCTCTGGGCTCAATTTGATTCCCTGAGGGCTGAGTCTCCCCCATCGGACTGGAAGCTCCCAAGGGCAGGGATCCCTTTCTCCTCTCAAATGGGAAGGGTCCACTCCGTTGGACTGGTAGCACCCCCTGAAGGTGGGGCCTGGGTTCCCCGTTCCACCCTTCCTCAGAGCCCTGGGCAGCCATCAGGCCAAGCCTCACTGAGGCCTGAAGGACCTAAGCCCCAGCCTGAGCCTGCCCTGGCTCCGACTGGCTCCCTCAGCCTCCCCCCTCCCCACCACAGGCCTTGAAGGCTGACCCTCCTTCCCACCCTGGGCAGGGAAGACCCTCTCCTAGCCTTTCCCTGAGTACTGAGGGAGCAGAGGGGGCAGCACCCTCCTTGGAGAGGTGATTCTCCCCCTAGAACCTGGAGTCCCCTGCAGTTGTGGGGAGGCCCTGGGATCATCAAAACATCATGTTCTAGGTCAGGACCTCTAGCCTCAGAGCCTCAACCCCCACAAGAGGGGGCTGCACCAGAGAAGGGCAAGGTGCCCAGGTTGGGGCAGGGAGGGTGCTGTCAGGGAATCGCCAGGAGGGAGAGCTGGCTGCAGCCCCCTTCCACATTCACCCCTTCCCCTGCCATACACACACACACTGTCCTCGAGGCTTCTTGCACATACCCTTGGTGAGACACACTGGCCTTGCCCAGCTGGGGCTGGGGCACTGGGTGGAACGGACTTTGGGTGGCAGTCTTAAGGAGCACCATCGCCTAGCAAGATGATGAGTGAGAGGTGCTCCCTTTTCTCTGTTCTCCCCTTCACAAACCTTTACTGAGCACATACTAGGTGCCAGGAGCTGCAAACAGATGCACACACAGCTTTTCAGGGAAGAACAGTTTCTTGAGCACAGAGGTGAGTCCACTCCCCACCAGGAATAAGGGTGGGCTTATGGAGGGGTCACTGACACCTGGCATGGCTTATCGCTCCCAGCTTCCCCTCTACACCCAGGCCCCAGCCAGCTGCCTGGCTCCCTCCCAGGGTCTCTCAGTCCCTCACCCCTGTCAGCTGGCATGAAGGCGGGAGGGGGTGCCGGCCTTGGGGCGGGGCAGGAGGGGGTGGTTCAGGCAGCCCAGGCTCCAGCTGCAGCCTGCGGCCTCATTGTGTCGCTGGCTCTATAATTTCCCCCAGGCAGAGCCCAGCCCCTAAACCGCTTCCTGCTCTCTACCTCCCAACTTGCCAGGGAAGCCAGCTGGGCCAACGTGCCTGCACACGCTTGCTGCTAGCCTGGGACAGGGACTGTGATGACATGGGTGTGATGTGGACCCACATCCACTTCGGCCCAAACAGCAGCACACAAACACTGACATGACACATACGGAGGTGCCAAGAGGACACACAGACATACAGTCCAAACGGATACGCACACACACCTGTGCCATGCACTTGGGGACCCGGGTACAGTCAAGGGCACACACTCCACATGCCAACCTTCAGGACAGACACACGTCATCTCAGCACCTGTGACCTGGAGACAAGGCAAGCAGGACAAGTGAGCTGTGGGTGCTGGTGGCCCAGGAAGTCAATTTCTCAAGAGAAGCACCTCCTGGCTGGAAGGAGAAGAGGGGCTGGAGAGGGTCCCAAGTGTAAGGGACATGGGACAGAGGAAGGAGAAATGGTACCCTCCCTAAGGGCTGCAGGACAGCGGACAGAGCATCTTCCTTACTTAAGGACCACCAGGCACTGGTTTTGGAATCTTCTATAATGCCCCAGCCCCTTACTTGGAAACCTGGCCCCTCCCTGCCCAAGGCCCCTCCACACCTCTCTAGATGTCCAGCCCGGGCGGCAGCACCTTCAGGTCCTTGGTCTCCATCATCCAGTGCCTCTTCCCTCACTCCAGCAGCAACCCAACCCCACCCCCTGGTAGGATGAGCCTGTGGTCCCACTGCCGGACCCTTAGTGCATATGGAGCCGGGGTGCAAAACCATGTGTTTATTTTTATTAGAAATGTTCTTGGTATAAAAACAATCATGCGCTACACATTGTCATCAATAACCATCACCAAACACCCAGGCACTGAACTCCGTGTCGTCTGCAGGAGGGGCAGGCGGGCAGGCGGGTGGGACACGTGGCAGACGGGAAGGGACAGGCGGGCAGGCTGCGGGCCACAGGACACACACAGAGGCCACCAGGAGGACTCAGCACTTTGCAACATACTTGAGATTTGTTTTTGTTTGGGCTTTTTTGTGTTTTGATTTTTTTTTTTTTTTTTTCCTCTTTTGCGACATGTAAGATTTGATGAATTGGGCAAGGGTGGCAGGGACAAGCGAGCAAAGCCTGGATGGAACTGAAGCAAGAAGTGGGGCTGAGGAGGACAGGAAAGAAAGATGCAGGAGAGGAGAGACATCGATGGAGCACAAGAGAAAAACAGGACAGACATGGAGACAGAGTGTGGCTGAGGGAAAGGAGAAGAGCCAGAAAGAAGATACAGAAAAAGCAGAAAGCACAGACGCACAAGAGACGCGGTGAGAAATGATGGCGATACTAAGAGATAAAAGAAAATAAAAACAGGGATGGAGACAGACCGATGTAACCAATGGGACAGACGGAGACGGAGGGAGAGAGAGAAAACCAGCACTGGGGCCCCCACGACCTGAGCCCCTGTGATTTGGGGCCAGGAGGGGCAGTGGTCCAAGCCCCAGGCCCTGGGGGTGGCCTGAAGCTGTCCCGGCCCCTCGTCCTCCTCCAGCCGTCCACCCAGCTTGCCCAGGCTGTCCAGCAGTGACTGCCGAGGGTTCTGCCATCCTCAGCACCAAGCCATGTCCGTGGGTGCCCACGGGCAGGCGGAACATCCACTGGGCCCTTGGGAATGGCCCTGGCCCAACGCACCTTCCACAAGGGTCTCGGCTTCCTCTCCGTCTCCTACTCGGCTCCGGTGGCCTAGCTAGATTGCATGGTTGGTGTAGGTGACGTAGGTCTGTTTGGTGGCCAGTGCTGGAAGGAGAGAGACCAGGGGAGCCCAGGAGTCAGGAGCTGGCCTTTTCACGCCCCCTCCCCACCGGACTCCAGAACTGAGCCATCAACGCGCCGCCCAGCCATGAGTCAGCCCTGCATCTCATGGCACCTCTCGGCTGCTTCCCCCACGGCTCCCCCCGTCTCCTCCGGCTCAGCCCAGCCTCTTGCAGCTGGAGTGTCCATCCTTCTTCTGTCTCTCTAGAAATGACCCATCCTTTGGACACTCCCACCCAAATTCCACTCCTCTGTGAGGACCTCCCCACCATGGAGCCTCTGCCTCCTCCTGATTCCACCATACTTTAAAAGAACTATTTATACTTAGGATATAATTATACAACTTTACATACAATACTATCAGAGGGAAGTTTTTTTCAGGAGTTCAACACACGTTTTGGAAGAACACATACGAGGAATATACATTAAACAGATTAGAATGGTGGTCCCAGGGATGGGAGGGGAGATGGAGAACAGGAGCTGAGGAAACAAAAAATTAAAATCAGCGGGGCAGGGGGAGACCTTGCAAAGACCAGCGATGATTCTGGTTATAAACTGAGGCACCCTTTGCCCCCATTGCCCAAGGGAAAGGTAAATCTTCTTGGACCACCCCCCTCCACCATGGCCCTCTGAGCATCCAGACTTTGGTTTTGGTGTCCCTGTCTCGTCTCAGCCTTGAGCCCCCCTGACCTGGCCCCATCACTCTGGACCTTGCTCACACCAAAGGCAAGCTAAGTCACCCCGGTTCAGACCTCACAACAGCCAAGTGAGGGGCTGAATAAGCATCACCCCCATGTGACAGGCGAGGAACTGAGGCCAGAGTGGTGGGAAGCCTGGCCAGGTCCTCGGTTCTGTTCTGTCCTGCCAAGGCTTAGGGCGTCTCTTGAGAAGGTGGAGGGGCCTCTCTCAGTGGCTGCGGGCAGCTGAGAGGAGAATAATCAAAGGCCACCGGGACGGGGGTTAGCCAGCCAGTGTGGAGGGAGGAGGCTGGATGGGAGAGAATCGCAAGCCCTTTGTCCTAAAGCTGCTGGCTCCACTGTCAGGAGTGTCAGCCCGGAGAGGCTCCGCCAGGGATGTCTGCTGGAGAAGAGGGAATGGGGTGGGGGTGTGAGGGGAGCAGTGTAGTGGACAGCAAGTCATCCACCATTAGTCATGCACCATTAGGGCACATGTCTGCCAAATTAAGGACTACATTTCCCAGCTTCCCTTGCAGCTAAGTGTGGCCCTCCAAAGCTACGTTCGCTATAACGAAATGTGAGGGGATGGGCTGTGTGTGATTTCCGTGTCATTTGATTAAAATAGGAACAATAAGAACACATACCAAAAACATGAAAAAAGTGAAAAAATAAAATAGAAAATTGTTTTCCCTGCATTTCCTCTCTCTTCCCTGCCATGGGCAGAACAGACATTGAGGTCAATGCACTTCCACCACGTGGACTAAGATGATCCTCTGGAGCTGATGGAGCAACAGGGTGGGGGGGAACCTGGTCCCCAACCACTGCCCACACACCATACACTATGATGTCCAAGAGAAATAAGCGTCTCTCTGATTTGAGCCACTCTATTCTGGAGCCTCTCTGTCCTAACAGTGTGGCCTGAAGCCCACTAACAGGCAGGATTTCTGTATTCACCCATCAGAGGGTCTGTCCTGTGGGGGGAGAAGCAAACTCATTGGGGGTGGGGTGAGCGGAGGGACACGTCGTAGGACCCGAGGGGAGGCACGAAGATCAGAAAGTTCAGCTGAAGGAAGAACTTTCTCCCGGCCAGGGCTCAGTATGGAATGGGCTGCTTTACGTGGTAATGAGCTCCTGGTCAGCAAGAGTACTCAAGTAGAGGTTGAATAGTCACCTGACTGGACAGTGGCACGGAAGTTGTGAGCTTTAGGTGTTAACAAATGCATGTGCTAATGCAGGGGTTCTTAACCTTTTTTGTTCCACGGATCCCTTTGCCAGTCAGGTGAAAACCATGGACCCCTTAATAAGTCCACATTATACTGTGTATTATTTAATAAATATATCACACCTGCACCAACAGGTCCCCATAAGAATGTTTTTTTGTGTGTGTTTCAATTCAAGCTCATGGACCCCTTGATAAGAACCCCTGCACTAAATGGAAGAAAATGGTACCCGTGACATCTACAAAAAGAATTAAGAACACAGTGCAGCACCTTACAGTTACAAAGAATCCCCAAGTTCATTTCTAAACTGCCCAGTTTTCCTCCAGGGTGCTGGGTGACCAAGAGAAAAGGAACAGAGGACAGGTCTGTTTTGATGGGGAAGCACCCAGGAGGTGACCTGGTCTGGGGCACACTTGGGGAAAAGTGCTGGGCGGCTGCAGGCTGGGACCCCCAGGGATGGTGGAAGGTGCTGGAAGGGAGGTGGGAGGATATGAGCATATCAGCACTCAGCAGACAGGAGCCCTGGATTCTAGTTGTAGGGAGGTAGCAAATGCCTTCCTCTATGACCTCAGAAAGGTCCTTCCCTTCTCTGCTGGGCTTCAGTTTCCCTGTCTGTAACATGAGAGGGGTGGCCCTTTTTGCCTAGCCTTCTTTTCATGAGGGGCTCCCTGGCCCCCCAATATCTCTACCTTGCCCTAACCCCCAAGGTCAGAGAAAAAGCTGACAGCAGCTCAGCAAATCGTTTGCTTGCAGATGAGGTTGGTGTGAATCAGTTCCCCAGGGCTCCATCACCCCCTGGGTGAAATGATAAAATTGAGTTTCCAAACTTGCAAAACCCGACAGCGGGTCCTGGCTCAGAGGTGAAGGAGAACCTCGGCAGCAGGTGCAGCAAAATCTCCACTGACTGCTGGCAAACGAGAGCCAGGGGCATGGCCGTGGGGGCACCAGGGAGCACATGGGTGGGCAAGAGAGAGTGGAGGGAGGTAAAGGCCTACCAGGTACCTGTTCTCCCTCAAATACCAAAGCTGTCTCCTCTAGAAAACCCAATTTGCGGGTTCCCAAACCTGGGGGAGGACACTCAGCCAACAGCCCGGGGCCCTGGGCCCTTCCATGGAGCCTCAGTCCCACCATCTGGAACCCAGGAGCAACAGGTCCACCAGGGTCCTCCAGAAGTTACCTGTGAGGCTCAAAGGGCCAGGAGGCAGGAGACTTGGGGTCCAGCCCTGCCCTCTCAAAGGGACTTCAGCACCTGCCATGTAGCCCTCCCAACTCATCCATCCTCCCTGAGTCTCAATTCCCCATCCATAAAACGGGGTTGAGAGCAAGCCCTTGGCTGGCTAGCACATGCTTTATTTTCTCTTTTTTTTTTTTTTTTTGAAAGTACCAGCGATTGAACCCGGGACCTTGTACATGGGAAGCAGGTGCTCAAACCACTGAGCTGTACCTGCTCCACTAGCATATGCTTTAAACCCTGCAAACGCTGGGCAAATGGGGCAGGGCTGAAATAGCTACAACGAGGACAAGATGGTGGCAGCGGCAACCCAGGGGCAGCCTCGGTTTGGTAGGTGGTGGGGAAAGGATCTCAGCGATCACCCCACTCTTCCACCCCTTGCTGAGGACAGGCCCTCCCTGCTGGTTTCAGTCACCATTGTCTCAGATAACAATTAGGCGGGCAGTGGCAGGCCTGAGCTGACAGGCCCCATTTGTTGCCCTTGTGTCTCTACGTCCAATCTGCCTACAACCGGGGCCCTGAATTATTTATCTGTTGTTTGTTTAAAGATATGTGGCCTGCCAGTGACAGAGTGAAAAATGTCCCTGCTCCACTGGAGTGACACCTCCTCCCTCCTCCCACTCACACCCCCTCAGTCCGGCTGTCCCCAGAATTAATCACCCAGCCCCCAACCAGTGGCTCCACAACCCCTGCTGTTATTAGGCTGAAAGGCAGAGAGGGCAGGGGGCGCTGGCCTTTGGCTTTGCTTGGGGCTGGACGGAAGCAGGGGACTGGGAATGCTGGGTCTCTCTTCTCCTCCATGCCACCACACTCCTCATGGTCTGCTGGGTGGGTCATTGTCCTGCCCCCCTCCCCCCAAGCAGAGGCAGACTGGTAAATGTCCATGAGGGGCCATCAGAGCTACAATCCCCTCTGGCTGTCCCAGCACCATCATGCTTTGGGACAGGTGTTACCCCAGTTAGCTGCCCCAGCTCTCCTGGAGGGGCGCTGACCCTCTAGCTGTCAGAAGCACTAGAGCCAAGCTTGTTGGTCAGCCCCGGGTTTGCACCCTTGAAGGGACACAGGAAGGGAAGAGGGAAGACGCAAGTCAGGATGTTGGCGGAGGAGGGGGGCAGGCGGTTCACTGCCCAGGGCAGAGAGGCCTCGTTGGGGGCCTCCACTGGGATTTCTGGCCTGAGAGGGGGGGTCCACTGAGCATGTTCTGCCCCTTCCCATTTCTGTGTAGATGGCCAGGGTGATGCCTGTGGGAGCTCCAGGGAGGTAGGTGGGAAAGCTGGTTGGGGCTCTGGGAGGAGCAGCAGGACTGGAGAAAAACCCAAGGTCATGGGGCAAGGGGTAGGGGCACACACAGAGTCATTAGGGGGTGACCCATCAAAGGGGGGACTGAGTGGGAAGCCAGATATACTGTTTGGCATAGATGATGGGACATCAGAGATAGGGAGGCCACGTGAAGCCAGGGCCAAGGGACAGACCCTGCGGTGGGGTGCAAAGGCCAGCCACCACCTTGCTGTGTGACTTCAGGGGAGTCACTCACCCTCTCTGGTCTCAGCTGGGGAATCAAAGCCCTAGCGCTACCAGGGCCTCAGAGAATTGCTGAAGATCACCCAAGAGAGGAGAGAGCTCTGCTTGGATGTGGGCAGGGACCTCCCTCCTTTTCACAGTTCATATTTTCTCCATGGGAAGTGTTGGGAATGCATCACCCAGAGCCCCAAAGTGGGGACCCCATAAGAGGCAGTCTGTTCACACCATTCCCTGTCCCCAGCCCAGACACATTGAGGAGGGAAAGGGTCCTGTTTCTCTTGAAACAGGGGGATGACAACAGGGCTTCCACTCTGGAACTTCTGCCCGGGACTTCCTGTAGTCTTTCCTGTATCCCTCCTGCTGCCATCAAAAATGTACTGGCGGGAGGCATCACAGGGCTGACTCCCAGGCCCCACCAGGATCTGAAACTCTCTGGGGGGAAGGGAGAGGACTCCTCCTTCCTGCCCCCTCCAATAGCCCTAACCTTAACCCTCCCAAGACTTTTACAGAGAGGAGGCAGCAGGAGCTGCCATTTGAACCACCTGGGCTGCACAGGAGCCAAGGCCTGCACTGGGCTGGGGTGATGGCCCTGTAGTAGCTGGAAGTGGCTCGCCCCAGGGCAAAGGCCTCCATCTGTCCAAGGAAACAGAGGCAGTGGGGAGAACACAGCAAAGGTGGGTCCTGGCCTTGCCACCTGCTGGTGGCACCTCTCTCAGCCTCATTTTCTCACCTGTATTATGCAGATGATAAAAATACCTGCCTTTCAAAGTTGCTGTGAGTATAAAACAACGGCCTTCAGGATGTCTGACATACAGAAAGGGTTCAAAAAATGGTAACGACTATGACTCATGCCCCTGTGAGTAGGTAGGGACCCAGCCTAACCCTCACAGAGAGGGCCTGGCTCCAGGAGGAAAGGGAAGTTGGCAGAGATGGTGGCTCTGCCCCGACCTTGCTTTCCTTCACCAGCCCTGGATGAACCTGCCTCATCCACACCTGGACCTTGGGCTTGCTCCTCAGAGGCCCAGGTCCCTGCTCCCTCCCCGACCACCACCCCTCAACTATGACTGTCTTAAATGCTGAGGTCTCCTCGGACAGTCCCCTGAGGACACACAGACCCACCCCACCCCCCTCACTCACCGGTCCCGGCCTGGCCTGGCCCATGTCCCGGGTGCCCATCTTGTAGGGCCCTGCTAGGGGGTGGCTGGACAAGGCCAAGCTGGGGTGTTAGGGCTGCTCTGGCACCAGGGCCTCCTCTCCCAGATTACCAAAGGGCCAGTGAGTAGGGGCCCTCTTGAGACAACCAGTTCTCTCCAGAAGGATTTAAAGGGCACAGGCGGATCTCTCTCTAAGACAAACTCAGCATATAAATGCACTACCTTCTCCCACCCCCACCCCCCCGCCACCCCCAGGCATGGGACATGACTCCAGGGGATGAGCTTCCCTGGCACCAAGGGATTGTTACCAAGTGCCAAGTAGCAATGCACCTGGAAAAAGACCTTGACCATAAGGGGGAAATGGTAAATACAAATGAGTTTTTATGGCTAAGAGATTTCAAAGTGAGCCAGGAGGTCATTTCAGAGGT
Source organism: Tolypeutes matacus (assembly GCA_026826555.1). Lineage (NCBI taxonomy): Eukaryota > Metazoa > Chordata > Mammalia > Cingulata > Chlamyphoridae > Tolypeutes > Tolypeutes matacus. Next base: position 21,071,840 of record JAKSZT010018658.1, on the reverse strand, counting down.
TACACTTATGCACGTCTCAGCAGGATCTCATTCACTGCCATAGTAAATAGTGCCTCAAATAGTGGGTTTCCTGAGGGCTCTAGAGATATCCAGACACTATAGGCAGGGCTGATAGCTCAGGAGTTTGGCACCCTGCCAGTGGGCCTTACCTTAGAATATATGCCCCCCAGTGTGACAGAGTTGGACTCATTTGTGGTTTCTCTACACATGGCTCTTCTGCCCCTTCTATTTGAACTTATAGTTAGTACTAGACTTGATAGGTGTATGTCCAAGAGACTTAAATCTTTGGTCTGTCCATGTGCCATTTGGGCCCTGAATCTCAGCAGAGTTGCAACACCTACTCTTCAGTTCACTGGACTCACCCAGGACAACTAACAAGATGATGATGGACAACGCCCATCCCAAGGAACAGAGAAAGTCTGCAGCTGCAAGCAAGATAGTCCCCTCCATCTGCCACATGGGATCTAAGCCCCCTCTCAATTAGAGGCAGAGTGGACATCACCATCCCAGAATCCTCAAGATTGGGGAATGAACAATGGACGAGACTTATCATTGTATCATTGATGTGGAGGCAGTGGCCACTGGAGGTTCTGAGGGGAGGGAAAGGGAAAAATAGGTGTAATATGGGGTCATTTTCGGGACATTGGGATTGTCCTGAATGACGTTGCAATGATGGATACAGGCCATTATACATTTTGTTATAACCTACAAAATTGCACAGGACAGAGTGTAAACTATAACATAAACTATAATCCACGGTTAGTGGCAATGGTTCAATATGTGTTCATCAATTGTAACAAATGTACCACAATAATGAAGAATGTTGTTAATGTGTGGGAGAGGGAGGGAGGAGGGCATATAGGAATCCCCTATATTTTTAATGTAATATTTATGTAATCTAAAGTTTCTTTTAAAAAAAAATAAATAAACAAGTAAATATTAAAATAAAATAATAACATAAAATGGCATAGGTGGAAATGGGGGTCCCAGGGGCAGAGAACTTCCAGCATCTCAGGGTCCCCTGCCTGAACCGGCCCCCCCATAACCCCACCCAGGTCAGGCAGAGATCCCTGGAAGGGCATCACAGGAAGGGGGTGTGGAGCTTGAGGGTCTCCCAAGTTACCAGGAAAGCAGGGCAGGCCAGGAGCTAAACTGGTGTTTCAAGGTTTTCCGGAGCTCCCTCTTCTGGGCTGAGCCCGCCACTCGCCTGTGGCCCCAGGGTGCTCCCTCGACTCCCCAGAGGGCGGGGCTAGGAAGGGGTGTGGCCGGAGAAGGGGCGGGGCTGGCCCTGCGCTCACCTAGACCTTCTCCAGGCGGGGCAGGCGCTCACCTGGGGCCTCGAGGTTCTCGCAGAGCTCCGACTTGGCCTCGCCGTTGGGCCGGAAGCTGCCCTTCTGCGTGAACTTGTTGGACATGGTGGCGGCGGTGACCACGGCTTTGAGGCTGCGCTTGCGCTTGGGCACGTTCTGCTCCGGGTGGAAGAGGATGATGTAGACCTTGGGCATGTAGAGCATCCCCAGGGACACCGAGGCGCTCAGACTCACCGAGACCGTCAGCGTCGTCGTCTGGATGTACAGCTGGGTGTGGGCAGGGGCTGGTGTCAGAGCGGGTTGCGCCCTGGCCTCCTGAGCCCTGGCCCGGTCCTGCGCCACCCCTGGGACAGACACAGCAGGGACAGAGCCGGGGACGCCGCCCTGCGTCCCACTGGCTTCGGCCAGAAGGGAGTGTGGTGTCAGAGGTACAAGCTGGGACTTTAGGCCAGAATTCCCGGATTGAAATCCTGGCTCCACCACTTTTAACTGTGTGATCTCGGACACATCACATCTTTGTGTCTCAGTTTCCTCATGAATAATACGAGCAAGATAATTATAGTACTTACCTCATAAGGCTGTTGTGAGGATTAAATGACTTGATCACTGTTAAAAGTGTAAAATATTGCCTGGCACCTGGTAAGCCCCATATAAATGCTTGAGATTATTATATGCTGTGGGGAGGGGGGGTGGCATCAGGAGGTGCCCTGAGCGGACCCTTTTTAGGAACAGTTCCCTGCACAGGGCTGGAAGGGAGATGATCACCTATTTAACTGCCTTGGGGTACCTCCCAGTGGCTGCGCCCCCAGCCCCTTGGGCCAGCCCCACCCTACCCAGAGCCGATCAGATCGTGGGCATGGCAGACACAGCGCCCAGCGCAATGTGGCAGCAACAACACAGTCCAAGCTCATTTCATGCTTACTCGCCAGCACTAACTGTGACAGATGTTTAGCAAAATGAAAGCCCATTAATCTGGGTGTCGGATAATCCATTCTTCAATAGTGGGGCCTTCCGGGCAGGGCCCGACAATTCCCATGGCCTCCTTCTGGGATCCCCTCCCTGCCTCCTCCCTGCCTTCCTGTCCTCCCAGGCCCCAGCTGCCCCTCGGCCCCCCTAGGTCAGGGAGATGCAGGGGGTAGGGGTGAGGGCACCCAGGCTGTGCCCACCAGGTCTGAGTGGGCGGGGGGCGGTTCAGGAAATGCTGTTACCCCCCATCCCCCATCTGCTGTTTCTGGGCCTAAGCCCCCTCCCTTGGGACCTGGCAAGTATGCCACCTCTTCCAGGGAGCCTACCCTGACCCCCAGCTCTCTCTGACCACCCCCCCAATAGCACCTTCCATTCCTTGCATCCAGTCCATGGGGCCCACGGGTCTGAATTTGCTCCGTGAAGTCATGGGGTCCTGGCCTCATCTGGCAGTCCCCTGAAGGCAGGGGTCAGGCTTTCCCATTCCCCATATTCTCTCCATAAAGGCCTTCACTTCCAGCCACCCCTCCCCAGCTTTCCTACTTTGGGGGACAGTGTCTGGGGAATCTCTAGGGTCTGAGAGGAGATAGGTGGCAGCAGGAGCAGAGGCTGTGTGACCCTGGGGAAGTCTTCTCCCTCTCTGGGCCTCAGTTTCCTCATCAGTACAATAGGATGATCGTACCCACCTCACCCAAATCACAAGGTTACCCCAAGAATATGCTTTCAGTGGCTGCAAGCACTAGAGTGAACTGAGGATGGCAGGTGGGGGTATGTTCCCAAGCCAATGTTCCCGGAAGGCCCACCTCCAGGTTGGGGTGGCCCACCTCCAGGTTGGGGTGGCCCACCTCCAGGAGGGATCTGTGGGGAGAGAGGCTGGGAGCAGGAAAGAGCTGTTTTATTTGTGACCAATCAGGAAAATGTCACTGGCCCAGGGGAAATGGCAGCCAACTCCCCGGTGAGGACACAGCCCTCGACACAGATGGACATTCCCAATCCTCACCTATAATTCACACTCACCCATGGACACAGAGTGGGATGGGAGTCAGGCTCCATAGTATCATACCAGACCCTTGTAGAAAGCATGAGAGACTTGGGCCAATCAAGAAGAGGTTTTTACCTGGGTCTTCACCATCAGTCTGGGAGTTCCCTGGGCACAGGAGGAGTGTGTGTCATTAGATTGGGGGTTCCCAGGGCCAGGGGCCTGGGTTCCAGATTCCACTCTGTCCTGGCCTGCTATGGGGTGCTGAGCAAGTTCCCTCCCCTCTGTAGGGGCCCCAGCCCATGGCAGGCAGTGTCAGCTCATGGGCGTGCCACCTGTGCAGTCACACAGAGCCCCGTGCTGGAAGGACCTTGCACTTGATTTAATGCTCCACTGTCACCATTGCAAAATGCTTAATGATTTTGGAAGAAGGAGCACCACATTTCATTTTGCAATGGGCCCTGCAAATTATTTAGTCAACCCTGAGCATATGCTCACAGCCGAGGAGCCCTTTCTGCAAACAAATATCTAACAAGGGGTGTAAATAGATCCAATCTGAGCAAAGCTTCTCTGGGAACTCCTGTTTGCTGGGGCTCCTCCAGCCATCTCAGAGTGCTCACACAGCATAGCTTCTGGGGACCATTCTTCCTGTGGAAGGCAGGGGAAAAGCCAAGAAATCACGGCCAGTGTGTGATGTCCGTGTGCCAACTATGTGGGGGCAGAGGCCCCTGGGAGGTGGCTGGCCCTGTGCACAGTAGAAATGGGGCTGCCCACCCCCAATTCCTCTCCTTCTCCAGCATCTGGCATTCCCACCCCACCACTGGATGGAGCCTCTGGTGAGGGCATTGGTTGCTGGAGTCCGCGTATGAAGGTGCACATCGTCACCAGGGGGTGATTAGCTGTTAATCTCCGTGAAAGAAGCAGTGGTCCTCTAGAACCCAGCGGGCACCCCTGAAGGGAGGGGACCCAAGCACAGGTGAGGGTCTTAAAGGCAGACAAGTGAGAAGTGACCTTCAGGATGAGTTCACCTTCTCTCCCACTCCACCCGCCTCCCAGCTCGCTGTTCCCCAAAGTCCATCATTCCTGCTCCCCACTTTGGTCAGGCCTTCATTATACTCCATCCACTGCCCAGAGTCCCAGAACCAGCCTCACTAGTCACCCGCTCCCCAGAGTGAAGGAGGGAGTCAGAGCTGGGTTTGATGGGTGAGGACAGAGGTCATGTTGGGGTGGGGCAAAGGGCACAGATAGGAGATGCCATAGATATGGACGCTGAGATTTCCTGTTTTTGTGCTAGCTGGTGGGTACAGGGTGTGAGGGGCCCTGAAAGGGGCTGGTGATGGCGGGGGGCACTGAGGAGCTTCTGCCCAGGCCCATCCCAGTAGGTATTGAGATCCTCAGAATCCGTACAAGCCAGACGAATGAATCCCCCCACCCCTCCTGGCCACGTCCTGCCCAAGCCTGGCTGAGCAATAACCCCACACGGTGGAGAAAGCCCACTCTGGACTCAGAGTAATGCCAAATGGCAGCAGTGTTAAGCCCTGGAAATCTGGGCAAATGCTGGGAAATCCATCTGCCTGCTCACCAGAGCAGTACAGATAGCTTCACTCCGAGCCGGCACCTGCACCCTAGGGGAACGAGCTCAGCCGAGCACGTGCAAATGCGTACACATACACACCTGCACACACACCTGGGCACACACGCATACCTGCACACACACACCCCTATACACCCACGCATATCTGCATTCACACAAACACACCTGAACTCACAGCTACACTCTCACACCTGGCTTAGATACACCTGGGCTCATATACACACACCCCTTCAGGCATATACGCATGGCTACACACATATGCACACGTAACACATCTGTACATATATCCAAGCACATGCATACACCTGCAAATACTAACACCTGCACACAGATTTACATACACCTGTGCACACACTCCTGGGAATACACAATATGCACACCGATGCACACCCCAGCAACCATGAACCCCTCAGCACACACACCAGGTCACCCCCACTCAATCAGCAGGTGTGTGCACACACACACACTGCCCAAACATGCCCATGCACAGGCACTTACACATCTGTACACGTCTGTGTACATTGCACAAATCCTCACCCCACTCAATCTGCACAGCACGCACATGCACACACATGCACACACACCTAGCCGCCAGGCCAGCAGCTTTCACTGGGGCATTTTCTAACTCTGGCCGGGTAAGGCATCCATACAGCTCCCAGAACAGTCTCAGGGCTGCCCGAGCCTCGAAGAAGCCTGGAGGTCTGCTCCAACAGGGACTTCAGAGGTCATCTCCTCCACCCCCTCCATATTCAGAGGCAGAGACCTGGGCCCAGAGAGGAGAGAGCCTGTGTCCTAGGTCACACAGTCAGTCAGGAGCAGAGCTGGGTCTTCAGGCCACATGGTGGTGCGAGGCCAGCCTGCTGTGTGACCCTGGACAAGTCCCTGGGCCTCTCTGGGCCTCGGAAGAGATCATCTCACAGGTTCTGTTTCACAATCAGTGCTGAGGAGAGCCTCCTAGAAAAAGAAATCAGAGGTGGGTGGGTTGCCTGGAGAGACTGGGGTGGGGTGGGGCAAAGAGTGGGGGCTGGGCCCCTGGAGGTGGGAGGGTCTGATACCCGAGGGTGGCAGGGCCCTCACTGGAGAACAAGGTGCTGGCAGGCAGCCCAAGGGAATTATGGGAAGACGGAGTGAGGGGGCTTAACCACCATGCTGCCTGCCTCCCCAACATGTGCCTTTACCCCCTGGGGAGGTCTGGGTAGGGGCCTCCTGGTATTGCTGAGAGTCATTCCTCAAGCTGCCAGCTTCCTGGGGTGCGGGGCGGCCTCCCCCACAGGCTCTGTGGGCCCCTGAGGCACTGAGGGCTTGGGGGCTTCTGCAAGTACCTGCCCTCAGCAGGGAGGCCCCCAGCAGGTGTGGGGAGAAAGGAGGGTGGGAGATGCAACTCCCAGGGTGGCTGGGCACAGTGGCCCTGTCCTCCTGGAGCCAGGCCTGGTCTGGGAGCGTTTCTGGAGCCCCCTGTACACAGGACCCCCACTGGCAGATATGCCATGAGCTCTCCTGGGCCAGGCCCAAAGAAGTCCCAGGGTGGGTGAGGGGGTCCCAGAGCAGGAACAGGGACAGTAGGGACTATGGAGCAGGGATGGAAGGGGGGGAGTGTGGAGGGGGGTTCCTGACTTAGAGACAGGGTCAAGTACAGCTGTGCCCCCTATGATTGTGTGGCCTTAGGCAAGTGGCTTCACTTCTGTGCCTCCATGTCCTCACCTGTAACTGGGACAGTGATACCTAACCTCGCCAGCTACTGTGGGGTCTGGTGGTTTGCAGGCAAAGTGCCTGGCACAGGACAGGCATCCCATACGGCGGCTTTGACGACAGCCTCACTGAATGTCACGTGTCCCTAGGAGCTCCTGCCCAGGCTCCGTAGTTACACCTCCAGTCGGGACCTTGCCCCTGAACTCCAGACTTGCACATTCAGCCATCCACTCAACAGCTCACTTGGATGTCTAACGGGCATCCCAAACTAAGCATGTGTAGCAGTTTGGCATTATTTACAAATTCCAAAAATAGATATTGAATTATGCTTGTAAACTGGTCTGTTCCTCTGGGCGTGATTAAGTTATGATTAGGGCTTTGATTGGGCCACGTCAGTAAGACATTGAGTCCCCACACCTTGGTGGGCAGGGACTCAGAGATAAAACTACATGGCAGGGCAGAGGAGTTAGTTGGAGTTCTGATGTGGAGTCTTGAGCTGGAGCCCCAGGAAGTAAGCACACAGGTCGTGAGGAAGGAGAAAAGGCCCCAGGAAGAGAAGCAAGCCATTTGCCTAATATTCTACAGCTGCCCTTGTGGAGCTAACAGAGCAGCTGGGCCTGGAAAGAGACAAGCCCCGGGAAGAGAGGAACCCAGGAAGCCTGAACCCTCACAGATGTCGGCAGCCATCTTGCTCCAACACGTGGCAATAAACTTTGGTGAGAGAGGTAACTTGTGCTTTATGGCCTGATAACAGTAAGCTTCTACCCCCAAATAAATACTCTTTATAAAAACTGATTTCTGGTATTTTGCATCAGCACCCCTTTGGCTGACTAATACAGCACATACAAAGGACTACCTGCTCTCCCACCCCACCCCAGGCCCTGCTCACTGTCTCCCCCATCCTAATGCAGGGACACTCTTTCCTTCCCTTCACTCAGACCAAAACCTGTCGAGGCATCCTTGCCTCCCCCTCTGCCTCTCGCCTCACATGCCCTCCATCAGGAAGCCTGCCGGTGCCACCACCAACGGCGCTCAGCATCCACACCTCTCACCGCTCCCCCGGCCGGCACCCTGCTCCAAGCCCCCAGGCCCTCTTGTCTGGATTATTACAATCACCTTCTCCCTGGCCTCCTGCGCCTGCCCTTGGCCTCCTTGGGGCTCCACCAGCAGCCAGAGCCATCCTTTGAAGCCTGAGTCAGATCACGTCCCTCATCAGCTGGTGTAATGGCCGTGAATCTTTCTTCCTTGTTTTGTTATGCGTGTGATTGTATATGTCCATAAAATAAATACCTTTTTTTCTTCCCCAACCTTTTCCCTTATCATAGGACAACTTGTATTAGTTTCATGATAATATTTAAGGATGTCAAGTTTAAGAGTGACTATTACCCAAGGACTTGCACCCTATTCTGGAGGGAATCGATGCGTTTCTGGTTGTACACAGGACAGTTGAATATTGTTAGACAGAAATATACATGTGCATGTCTATTAATGTTTTTATTTAGAGACTAAGTATGGTTTAAGCTGATGTGTATGGCTGCCAAGTTGGCAAGGGGTAGACTGTGATGGTTAGGCTAATGTGTCAACTCGGCCAGGTAATGGTGCCCAGTTCTTTGGTCAAGCAAGCACTGGGCTAATTGTAATACAAGGACATTTATGGACTTTAGTCACCAGTGAATTTACTGCATAGATGGCTGGTTACATCTGCAATCAACCAAGGAGACTGCCATCAACAATAAGTGATGTTTTATCCAATCAGTTGAACGCCTTAAAAAGGGAAGTGATTTCAGCATTCAGAGAGAGATTTTCCAACTTGACTTCGGACAGCCAACATCTCCTGGGAACTCATCAAGTACCTTCATCGGAGCCCCTGGTTTGCAGCCTGCCTGCAGAATTTGGACTTGTACATCCCCACGGTCAAGTGAGAGAATTTTATAAAATCTCATACTATTTATAGATATCTCCTATTGATTCTGTTTCCCTAGAGAACCCTGACTAATACAGCTGGGAACCCTGCACGGGCTCCCTTCTCACTCACAGAAAGAGCTGGCATCCTTCCCACAGCCGCCTCATTGTCTTTCGGGCCTCATCCCCACCCTCCTCTGGCTTCCTCAGCTCCAGCCTCCCCAGCCCCCTTAGCATGCTTTTCTCACCATTGCATCATTTGATTGTCCCAACACCCCATCAAGCCTGCGTGGGGAGAAGCAAGGTCCTGATTTACTGATGAAGAAACTGAAGCAGTGGAGCCAGCTAACTTGCCCTACACCCCATGGCTAGACATGGAACTTGGCCCAGGAGCTGGTATCCTTGTTCCACCACGATCCTCCCAGTTTCTGGCCTCTGATATTCAGTGACTCCCAATTTGTCAAGATAAAGATGCCTGCCTCCGCCCCAGGCACCCAAGCATTCCCGGAGCTGGGATGCAGGCAGAGCACACAGGGACCAGACCTTGGCAGAACCAGCAGGGGGCCGTCCCTCTGCAACCCCAGCCAAGGGAGAGGAGGACCCTCAGACAACACTGCCAGGCCCCAGGCTCCTGGATTTCCAGGGCAACGTGGGGTCAGGGAGAGGGAGAGCGAGTGCCTGGTATATCTCCCACTCCTGGGTCCCATGGGGATCCTGCAAGGGCAGAGAGAGGGGTGGATGGAGGAGGGAGAAGTGGACAGAAAGGAAGACGAGGGCTGAGTAGGAAGAGAGGTAAGGGAGAGGAGAGTCTAGGAAAGAACAAAGAATGAAAGGGAGCACAGCATCCCAGGCTCATAGAGAAGAGAGAGGAAGGAGAGAGAGAGAAGTGGGAAGGGAAGAAGTGAAGGAGATGGGAGGGAGAAAGAGATGGGATGGGAGAGGCAGGGATGAGAGTGGGGAGGGAAATAGAGGAGGAAGTAAAGGGGGGATGAAGGAGAGAGGGGAAAGAGAGACAAAGGAAAGATATGAGAGAGAGAGAGAGAGAAAACCCAGAGCCCAGAAAAAAAAAAACCTTGCGACTGAAGAGAAGGCAGAATGAGGCAGGAAAGAAGTATTTCTGGAGCAGGGTGGCAGGCCAGCCAGCTGGCCCCTGCTCAGTCCCCTCCACCACGTTCTCACTCTCACCCACCCCCACCCCTGCCACTCACCTTGTCAGCTGACTGCGACGTGCCAAAGAAGATGGGGATGAAGGCGAGCCAGACAATGCAGGTGGTGTACATGGTGAAGCCGATGGGCTTGGCCTCGTTGAAGGTCTCGGGCACGCTGCGGGTCTTGATGGCGTACACGGTGCACGTGACCATGAGCAGCATGCTGTAGCCCAGCAGGCAGATGAGTGACAGGTCCGAGATGTCGCACTTGAGCACGCCCCTGGCGAAGCGGGGGTCGAGCGTCCGCTGGTCCTGGAAGTCCACCACCGAGTGGGAGGGGTCCACCACAAACCACACGCAGATGCCCAGCAGCTGCAGGGAGATGAGGCTGAAGGTGATGGCCAGCTGCGAGGCGGGGCTGATGAAGCGTGGGGCGCTGACCGACCGCTTGCCCTGCTCGAAGATGCGGTAGATGCGGTTGGTCTTGGTGAGCAGGGCAGCGTAGCTGATGCTCATGCCCAGCCCCAGGAAGATACGGCGCAGCGAGCAGGTCCCCAGGTCGGGCTCGGCAATCATGAGGAAGGTGGTGGCGTAGCACAGGAAGATGCCCGCCAGCAGCACGTAGCTGAGCTCGCGGCCCGAGGCCTTGACGATGGGCGTGTCGTTGTAGCGCACGAAGGTGACCACCACGAAGAGCGTGGCGGCAATGCCCATCACGGCCAGGAAGAGGGGCAGCACGGCCCAAGGTGAGTCCCACTCAAGCTTGATGATGGGGATGGGCCGGCAGCCTGTGCGGTTCTCCGTGGGCCGCATGTCATAGGGGCACGTCTTACAGCTGTAGCGGTCCACCTGGTACTGGTACCCCGTGCAGGGCTCGCAGTGCCAGCAGCAGGGCATGCCCTTCACCGTCTTCTTCCGCTCGCCTGGTTGGCAGGGCAGGCTGCAGATAGAGCGGGGCAGCTGCTGCCCACTCCCCGTCCAGTGCATCCGCTCTATCTGGCAACGACAGCACCGTGGAGTGGGCCTCAGGACACGCCGCCCAGTACCCTGGACCACCCTACTGGGCGGCGCCCCATGGCCTCACACCTAAAAACCCAGCTGCGTGGACCCCACCAGCACTTGCTGAATCAGATGGCTGGATTGAAACAAGCTTCCCAGCATGATTCAGTCACAGCTGACCTCTGGGGAATGCCAAGCTAACTGAACACTCTCAAGGGGCGTATGGAGAAACCGAGTCCCAGAGAACAGCAGTGACGACTGCTGGGGTCATGCCGAGCATAAATGTCAGAGCAGCAGAGAGTACCCCGGAATCCTGACTCCCAGCCACTTAGGCCTTGCTACTCACAGTGGTCCCGGAACCAGCAGCATTAGCACCACCAAAGAGTTTACTGGAAATGCAAAATTTTTAACAATACCCCCACCCCAAGGAATTCATGCACACACTGGAGTAGGAGATGCACTGCCCCACGACATGGTCCAGCCCATGGGAAGCACAGGGAGTTGGGTTCAGCAGAGACAGACAAAGGTTTACTTCAGAGAACAGTTAATGAATGCCTAGGGGTTAGCATTTCTTTATATCTTGCCCTAAATTAGTGCTAGCCACAATTATGTCTCTCTGAAAACACAATCGCAGCGAGCAAAGGAGCCATGGGAGCCCTGTAGCGCCCTGCTGAATATGTTACAATATTCTGAAAAGTGAGAGGCCCAAAAAATGCTCCAGGCGCTGGGCAAAGGGAGCTTGGCTGCACTCGGGGAGCCTTATTACAAGCGTCTGCTCTAAATAGGTTGGTTATTAGGAAAAGAGTTTATTCTTAGAAAGCAGCAAGCCTGGCTAGATCCGTGCCATGTTGTGCTGGGTGTGAGATGCTCACTCCTGGAGAAACTATAACCAGCTGGCTCAGGGATAAAGGAAAGGGTAAGTTGGGGTGGGAGGAAAACCTCAAGGAGAAAGGATGTCCTGTGGCTCTGGGCATGACAGGCCTCCTAGAGGCCAAAAGGCATGGCAATGTCAGCACAACCGTCCTACAGGAACGAGGAAGCAGGAAAAACCCTGTGGACAGAGCCTGGAGACTGCAGGGGGAGGACCTTTCCCTAGAGGGTGATGGTAAGCAGGAGATAATTCTCATCTGGAAAAATCTGTGGCCCTAGTGCAAACAGCATCAAACTCCGTCAAGTCCTGTGGATTACCCCGTTCTGCAGCTAACCAGCTGTGTGCCCTTGAGCAAATGCCTTGACCCCTCTGATCAAGTGGGAGCAGAGACAAATCCTCTTGGTCCTTTGTTACTGAGAGTGACTTGCATTTGAAATTCGTACGGAAATACTTTTTTGTATATTTCACTAGAATGGCAGCTCCACAAGGGCAAGCACTTTTGTGATTATTTCCTGCGGACCCTCCAGTCTCTAGAATGGGGCTGGTTCATCCTCTCAAGGAGAACGTGGGCAAGGTGTGATGGTTAAGGTCCAGTCCCACCTCGCCTCCTCCATCAGCTCAATTCCCTCCAGGCTGTCTAGGTGAGGGGTATGGAGGGCCAGAGGGCATTGTGGGCTGGGATAGGGGAAGGGTCTCAAAACCCAGGAGGTAGTTCTGCTGGGTGGAAGAGCCTGGTATGGCCAGGGAGGGGAGCCTCAGGGGAGGAGGGATGTCATCCTTCCAGGAATGTAACATGCTCAGAACCTTGGCTGCTACACGAAGCTGCTCAGAATTGGCTGCTGTTCCTAGTGAATTCGGATCACTGACCCTCACTGCCTCTGTTTTTGGGGGTATTGTTCCCACTTTGCCAAGAGCTCCCACCTGCCCTGTTTCGTCTGTCTCTCTCCTCTCAGCAATCCGAGGACCATCATGACAAGGATGAGTGTCAGCTCTGTCCCTTAGGGAAGACCCTTTGCCTCCCCAGGGCTTGGTTTCCTGAGATGTTTCCTCGGACTTGGAAGACTGTTAGGGCTAAACGAGAGCATGGGCAGAAAGTGCTTCCCAGAGCTCGAGGGGCTCCTCGGTGGGAGGGATTACCACGAGACAGTAGAGACCAGAGAGGCAAGTCTCCCAGGGCCACGGAACAGGGGGATGGCTGAGGCCACTAAGCCCTGGGTCTCCAGAGTCTTACTGGTCCATCTGAGACATCGCATTATGCCCTCCCCAAGCACAGCTCACCCGGTTGCCCTTGCAAGACAGGGACCAAGTCCACAAGGCATCGCCTGGGGGAGGAACCACAGGTCCTTTCTCCTGAAAACCCTGCCCCATTTCATGGCTGGGACACTGAGAACCAGAGAGGGAACGTCCCCATATCCCTGAGACCTTCCAAGAACCCGGAAAGAATGACTCGGAGGACTCAGGAGAAGTCCCTGTTGTAATAGCCAAAAATTTGTCTTCTGGTGTGATTTGAGGGGGCTGGGGAGCTAACCCTAAATTAGCTGCCTACCTACTCCCACCGTTTGCCCTGTGCCCCTTTGCCTTAGGACTTTGTCCTCTGTCCAAATGCAGCTCTCTCCTCACCTGACTTCCCCACACCCACCGAGCCTTTTAGCCATTTTCCTCCTGCATGAATTCTTCTATTCAGAATTTTTTCCCCGAAGAGTGGGACGCAGGCACAAAGGCCCCAGGCTAAGGGAGAGTGGAGGGGCAGCAGAAGTGCAGCCTGCCTTGTTCTTCCATTTTGAGGTGGGGGTCCCTGCAGCCTCCGAGACCTGGGAGAGGGCACTGGGAAGCAAGCCCCAACTTGGCAGCAGCGAGCCTGGGGGTCAGGGCTGGTCAGTGGCCACTGCCCCTCAGTGCCCCCTCCCAGAGGCTGGAATGGCGCGAGCGACTCTGGGCCCACTGGGGTCCCCCCCACCAGACGCTTACTCTGAGGAGCAGGTGGTCAGTCCAGGAGCCAATGACCTTGTACTCAGCCGAGCCGTTGCGCAGCTGGTATTGGTAGATGTCATAGCGCCCGGGCGCATCGCCGTTCTCATTGAAGGTCACCGGGTTCCCTGCGATGCCTGTGTGGGCGTCACACACTCAGTTTCTCTGCCGAGCCTTTACCCAGAGGCAGGAAGGGATGGTGAGCTCAGGGCAGAGACCCTCTGTGGCGACCCTCCGTGGGACATCTTGGGGGCTTTACCCTTTGGGAACATCTGGAGAGACCCCCTGCTGCCACCACCCCCCAGAGCCCAGGAGCCCCCTGGCACACCCAGGGGGTGGGTAGTGCCCGCCACCTGCCCCCCTGCACCCCCACCTGAGAAGTTGACACTTCGGATGTACTTGAGCAGCTGGGTGCCGTCCACGGGGTCCATGCGCGGGCAGAGCCCCACGCGGCCCGGGCACAGGTCGCGGTGCATGGCATGCAGCGCGTGGCCCATGGCATACACTGCGTCGATCACAAACTGCACCTTCCCCTCCTGCTCATACGCCGAGTCCTGGCCAATGCGCTCACGGTCTGCAAAGGAACATGCAGGGCAGTGTGCCCCATTAGGCCCACTGCGCTGGGCCCACCCATCCTCACAGAGGGGGCAGAGGGAGCCACAGTCGCCCCCTGGCAACGAGAGAGGCCATACCACCCGACCTCGGACCCCCAGGTCCAGTGCTGCTGTCTCCATCACTCTCGGTGACTGTCTGTGTGGAGGCACCTGGCAAACACCCCGAGGGGGTGAAGGAGACAGTTCCCTGCCTCGCCACTACACCCTTCTCAAGCCAGGGCATGCCTTCTTCTCACCAGGGACCTGGGGTTCTCCCTGGGGCTTGGGCTGCCTCCCTGCCCTGCTCCTAGCCTGGCCTGGGGTCGTTAGAGGAGCAGCTGCCCCTCTCACCAGCTGGGAAAGAGCCAGCATCAGGCCCTTTGGCTGTGAATGAGCCCCTGGAGCAGCTCACCTGTGGGCAGCCTGGGCAGCCACTCTGGCCACAGAGGACTCTGCTTCCATCTCAGGGTACAGGTGGGGAAACTGAGGCCCAGAGAGGTGAGAGACTGGCACAGATTTCTCAGGGCTCGGGACCCAGGCCTCCTGGTGCCCGCAGTGGCTTCCATTCACCCCAGACACTAGAAGTCACCATCATCCTCACCTGCTTCTCTGCTCCCTTCCAGGAGCCAGGGTGAGTGAGCCTCACAAAAGGGGGAGTCTACCCCCACCTCTTTCCCACTGCAAGCCCCACAATGGCTGCCCCAGGGGCTATGGCCTTGGAAGCCTCCCCTCTGTGGCTGCCCCTCAGTCCCTGGGCTCTGGGCATCCCCAACCCATCTGCTCTGGGGCACCTGTGCAAGCTCTTTGGGCCCCTAAGATCTCAGTATCCTCTTCATGGAAAAGGGACACATATCCCTGCCTCAGAGAGGTGCTGGGAGGCCTAAAGGAGATGATGTGTGGAAAATATTTGGCAATGATAGGTGGTTAGTTCACATGCTAAGTGGTCAGAGCAGTCTATGGGGTTTCCAGGGTGGGTGACAGAGGCACCTGGGCTGGAGCAGGCCAGGAATGCTTTCTGGAGGAGGAGGTGGTTCCTGGCTTGGGCCCTGGATAATAATGAATAATAAAAATAGCAGCTAACTTCTATTGAGCACCCAAAATTGTTCTAAGCTCTTTACATAAAAATTACCCCCATTATACAGATGAAGAAACTGAGGCACAGAAAATCTCAGTAACTTTCTGGGAACATGCAGAGCTGGATCTGAACCCAGGTAATCCAGCTCCAAGCCTGTGCACCCCACTGTGCCTGGAGGATGGTAAGAGCCAGATGGGAGGGAGAAGAGGGGTAGAAGAGGGTGTGGGGAGGACAAGGGGAGGAGCAGGGATTGTGAGGGGAGGACAGTGGGATGGAGGGACCAGGCTAGACCCTGGGCCCCCCATCTCGGGGTTCCTCTGCCCCTCGGGTGGGGAAGGAGAGAAGCTGGGCAGAGCAGCAGGGAAGCCTGGAGTCCCCTCCCAGGACCAGACCCGAACATAGCATCACCCCGCAGCCTCCTTCCTCATGGCACCAGGGTGGGCTGGGTCAGCTCCAGGCCCGGAATTCCTGGGAAATCCAGAGGTCATTGTGTCCAGTCCCCTGCCTTGGACTCCTTAGAGGCAGGCACAGGGTGCAGGGCCTCACACTGTGGGGGTGACTGGGCTGCAGCATCTGTCCCCTTCAACTAGCCTGGTCACTGAGTCGGCCTCTGCCAGCCGCCCACCCATCCTTGGCCTAGCAAAGGTAGATACTCATAGGTTGCTGAGTGGACATTAGAAACCGTGGAACCACAAGGCTAGGAGTGGAAGGAGTGTAGAGGTCATCTGCTTCAGTTCTTGTCTTCTACAGGTGAGAACACTGAGGCCCAGAGAGGGAGGCTAACTTGCCCCAGGTCACACAGCCTCTCGGCAACATGATCAGCCCCCCAGCTCCCGAACCCCTCCCTGTCCTCCATCCCAGGCTGTCCCTGACCTGGGGTCTTAAGAGACCCAAGGATCCCCCAGCCCACCCCTGGGTTCCTGCACCTGTAGCCAGTGGATGGACCCTGCTGGCCCCAGGGCTCCTACAGAACTGGTGGCATGTCCTCCATTCCTGCCCAGGCCACCAAGATTGGGCAGAACCTGGCCCAAGGTGACCCCCAGTAAAGGTCTAGAAAGCAAGTGTCCCCAGAACTCAGACTGAACAATTTGGGACAAATGGGTTGGCTCTGGGGGCACCACTGGGCTCAGACAGAACCCATGTTGGTTCCCCTGCTGGAAACAGGGTGAGCTCAGAATTGCTGCCTGGCTCTCTAAGACCCTTGCTATGCACCGTCACCACGGAATATTTGTAGGAGCCTAGACTCTTGGTCCAAACTGTCTGGGTTAGAATTCCAGCGTCACCAACTACTCTAGCTGTGTGACCTTGGGCCTGTCACCTCATCTCTTCAGCTTCCTTGAGTACCAAATGAATAAAACGATGGTACCTACCTCGGAGGGTTCTGCTAGGGTCCTTATGAAGATGAATGGGTTAATATTCATGACAGGTCTTAAAACAGCCCCGGTGCTTGCCAAGTACTACAGAAGTGCTTGTTAAATAGGTCATTAAACAGCTGAGGGTTCAGATAGGTGGAAACCCTGTCCCCATAGGGAGCTCAGGGGCCAGGAGAGCCTCGCAAACGGGCAACGCATTTTCTAGGCCAAAGCATAGAGATGGAGAGGAGCATAAAAGGCACGTTCTCCAGCTTCCCTCTCTTGCCTTCTCCTCTGGGCCTCTGATCACAAGGCTCTGAGAGGAGGAAGAGCAACGGAAGGGACAATCCTGTCCCCAGAGGGCACCAGAGAGGAGTGGAGCAGGGTGACCTGGCCAGCCCCTTCCAAAATGCCAGCCCCAGGCCCCGTGCTCCAGCCTGAAAAACTGCAAAACCACCACTCGGCTCCCTGGCAGTTCCCTTCACACCCTCGAACCACATGCATGAAGACTAAATTATTAAGCAGGGATGGAGGGAAGGCAGCGGCCACTACGGAGAAGAGGCAGCTCACTCCCGAGGCCAGCCGCCGAGGACACACCCCGGGGCCAAGAGACCCCGGCTGCTTCTCTGGTGGAGACAGGCCTCCCCTACCAAGCTGGGCCTCAGCCTCTCTGCTCCCTGTCTCCCCAGGGGCCCAGGCTTAGAGGGTCCTGGCAGAAGCATCCATTCCTGGGCCACCTACTGGGGTCCTGAAGCTGCCTGTGCAGATGCTGGAGTGTGGCCCACCCTACCCAAGCACCCCCAGTGAAGCTACCTCTGCCTCCCATGGGAGAGGCAGCAGCCTGGACTCTGGGGGCTCTGGGGGCCTTGAGTGGCCCCTCCAGGATCTCCACCCCAGAGTTGGACTTCTAGAGACTTCTAGAAACACATGTTCACATCTTGACTTCTGTTTCATCCGGCTCCATTTACAGATGGGAAAGCTGGGGCTCAGAGTGGGGGCCTGTGAAGAACCTCTGCTAACCAGGGAGCCACAAGGCCTGGAGCATGCTCTCTCTACACACACACACACACACACACATGCATGCACACGCACACACAGATACCTCTCAAACCCAGACCTTCAGACCAGGGCCCGGGGGCCTCCTCACAACAGTGACAGACCCAGCACGCACTGACAAGGGGGCTGGGGGAGGGAGAATCACACGCAAAGGTTAAATAAGGACAATCACTCTGCCCTGAATGTGCCCACATCGGGGGCAGCTCTCCACTCACCCAACCCCACAGCCATGGCTCACGCTCATGCCTTTGGGTGCCTGGCATTTTGTCCTCCCCATGGCTCTGGGAAGTAGGCTCCTCTTACAGAGGAGGTCACTGAGGTTCGCCGGTGGTTTAGCCACGCACCCAGCTTCTCGCAGGAACCCAGGCATCTAGTAGGTGTTCAATACTTACCTGTGGATTGACCTGGTTGGTAAGTGGAGGAGCTGGGATTCGAACCCAGGTCTCTCTGACTCCAAATGACTTTCCACTATCCTTTTTCTTTGTCCATCCAGCCCCTGACCTGCCTCCTTCTGTCTTCTCTGGAGCCCATGCCCTGCCCCCAATCACCCAGCCTGCCCTCACCAGGAGGTAAGGACTCCCTTCTCGGGGTCTAAAGGAGGGAGATGGCAGTGGCGCCCAGCAGGGACAGAATATCCCCTCTCATGGGTGGGTTGGACCCCCAGGCCCAGGGAGGGGCACCATGGGTCTGGGAGGAAGCAAGACATCCATTCCTGAGGGCTGTTAGAAAGGATAAATTCCAGGCACATGGCAGCGTTGACAGGAGCAAGAGTTTGAAGATGTCCTAATTGTGTCCTGGGGCACAGCAAGGCAGAGATGCATTTGGCTCTGCCACGGGTGACAGGCAGGGAACCATCAGGAAGAGGATTTTCTCCATCAAAACCCCGCAGCTGTGGTTACTACGGTGACTGCAGCCTTTGTCTGCAGGTTGTAAATTGTAATTGAAATGAGTTTTCAAGGTTGAAATAATCAGAGTTCCTCCTTGTCTCCTCCCTCACCTCTCCACAACTCACCCCGCCCAGCTGCGATCCTTCCGAGTCCTAACTCGAATACACGTATGTGTACACACACACATAGCCTGGAAACGGCTCCCTCACATAAGGGTATACAAAAATCAACCATAAATACTCACATATTTTCACATCTGCACAACACAGTAGCAAAGACACAACCCTGCATGCACTTACACACCCGCCTATATACACACACGCTCAAACGTGCACACAAGCATAGCTGCACATGTAAACACGTCCATATACTATATACAGCTACACGTTCTTCATGACGCATACCAGCATGTGGTCATTCAGAGTCACTGTCTTAGGCTGAGAAGCTCCACAAGCAGATCCTGGCAAGGATTTAAGTGCAAGTAATTTATTTGGGAGGTGATGCTGGGAAGCACCAGGAGAGGAGAGGGGAAGTGAGATGGGAAAGGGAAGGCAACTGTGTTCGCAAGCAGGTAGACTTCTGCGGGCAACTGGGGCGCAATCCCTTTGGGGACTTCTAGGAGAGAATGTAGAGTACGCCTCAGAGTTGTCCCATCTTGGGGGATAAACCCTTCAGCAGGCGAGGGCTGCTCCCAGGGTGTTAACTCCCTTGGTAGATGCTGGCATTGTGAGAGTTTCAGGGATACGTATCACGAAACGTAGGTGTACATACGTACTACACATACACACACTTACACATATATAATCTTGCAAATATACAAACATGCACACCGGTTTTCATCCCTTGGGCAACTTCCAGGACTTATGACAAGAGGGTCCCAGACACTCCCCCTTCCCCCAGCGAGAGCTGCCTGAGGTAGCAGGAGGGACAAACGCATCTGGCCCTCACTCCCTGCTCTGCCATGGACCAGCTCTATGATCTGGGTCAAGTCTCCTGGAACTCAGTTTCCTTAGGTGTGAATTCAGGACAACACCTTGAGGGGCTGTTGGGAGGACTCAAGGAGAAGGCACGGTGCCTTGTGCATGGACTTTCTCTAGACGCCCGAGTTTTTGTTTCCTCCCTAGCACTCCTCTGCTGGATGACTCAACCCCCAGAGGCTTCCATGCCAGCCTGTGCCTCCCCCCAAGTGGCCCTGCCACCTCCATCCTATAGGCAGCATGGCACGTGCAGGCTCTGGTGCTGCTCTCCTCCCTCCCAAGTGAAGTGATCACAGGACATACACCACACTGGACAGGGCTTCCCCATCCACAGCCAGGCCCTGGATGGCTCGATCCAGCTGTATACACAGGGGGAGGAGAGAGTGACCACTCAGTGGCCCCGTGGTTAGGCCATTCTCCTCATCGCCTCCCTGAGACACCAGGTCTTTCCCATTGGCCCTCGAGTCCTGCTCCCCAAGCCCTGCCCAGCCTTCCCAGAAGCCACGTGGCAGTCTCTCCCTCATCCTGCACCAACTCCTACTCTTCAGCCCCATCCCATGGTTTCGCTTCCCCTCCCTCTGCCCCCTGATGAATTTTCAACCTCCGTCAAGTCATCTGCTGCCCAGTCCTGGGTATCTCCAAACAACTCATCCTACCTCCCTAGGTCTGTTCTCCCAAAACCCAGCCTCAGTTCTAAGCCAACTCCTGACCCAGGGAACACTGTGCCCAGATATTCTGGGGTCTGGGCAGAAGGGGGCCACCATCTCAGAGACAAGGAAACCAAGGTTGGGGGAGGTGGAAGGTCTCACCCAGCAGGGGTTGGGACTCCTGACTCTCTCTCAAGCATACTTTCTCCTGCTCTGTGATGGGAATCATGGCTCCTTCTGAAGGGACCCCCAAAAATACAACCCCAGGGTGAAAACACTGACACGAGAAACTGGAATCTTGGCTATGATGGTGACTTCCAACTGCAAATGATCACAGCAGCAGAGAAGCTGCATCTTTGAAACTGGTAATGATCACTTCTGAGGGCCAATAAAATGAAGATGCAAAGTTTAAAAAAAATCTTCATGGAACTCCCAGGTCCCTGAGAGTCTGAATTCAAGAACATGTCCCCAAGCCCCCATGTCCCCAGAAAGCCTGATGCTGAGGGGTGATGCGTCCAGCACTCCCTCTGGAGCTCGGGCCCCACCCAACCCACGGCCTCTGCCAGATGGTTTTGAAGGTGACCCAAGCAGGCCCCTTATCTCTGTATATAATGATTGGGGGCAGGGCTAGCAGGTGTGGCAGCTGCCTCTCCTTGGGCTCAGCACAACCTGACTCTTCTGGCCCCTGGAAATACTGGATCAATGGATGAATATAATTCTCTTAAAAAAAAAAAAAAAAAAAAAAAAGAATATGTCCCCAGATGTCCACAGGCCCCAATTTGAATTGAGAACCACTGGTCCAGTGACAGCATGTGAGCTCCAGGACAAGATGGAACCAGGGGGAAAGCCCTCACTCAGCCTCTCACTCACAAGGTGGACCTGGGCATTTCTGACCCTCAGTTCCCTCACCTGGGAATGAGCTGGGCACGGAGGTCCTGGAGTGTGGGGGCCCTGTGGTAGTTTGAGACTGTCTGTACCCCCAGAAAAAATCATGCCCTTAGAGCTAATCCATTCCGATGGGTGTAAGCCTACTGTAGGTAGGACCTTTCGATTAGATTACTTTGGTACAGCATGGCCCAGGGTGGGTCTTAATCCTCTTACTGGAGTCCTTTATAAAGGGGATGAGAACAGAGAGAGAGGCAGAGAGGAAAGACACAGGAGCTCAGAGAGAAACACCCAGAGAAGCCGAGAGAAAAAGCCATGAGAGCAAGAAGCTAAAAGCGACGGAGCCTGGAGGAGAAGGCAGAGACTGCCATGTGCCTTCCCATGTGACAGAAGAGTCCAGGATTGCCTAAAGATGCCTTGATTTGGACACTTCTCTCAGTCTCAGAATTGTAAGCTTACAACCTAATAAGTCCCCACTGTAAAAGCCAATCCATTTCTGGTATATTGGTTTCAGCAGCTTTTAGCCAACTAAAACAGGCCTATTAAAGAGTAACACTGGATGTGAATATTCTCGCTGTCCTGATTTTGTGATAATCAGGGTAGGCTAAACATTCACTATATTAGAAACCATGCATGTGTCCCCAGACCTAGTTTTTCTCCCTAGGTCTGGTTTTTAGAATGCTGGTGATAAACTAAGCTTGATTTATTATATGACCATCCTGTATGGGAAAAGACTGTTACTTTGGGTATCTTTGGTCAATCTTAGGAGATATAACAGGGGCACAGATGTGGCTCAAATGGTTGGTCCCTCTCCCATATGGAGGGATCTGGGTTACATCCCCGGCACCTCCCAGTAAAAATTTAAAAAAAGAAAAATATAGAAGGCACATGGGCTACCAGGCCCCGTGCATAGGTGTGCCACTAGGCCCCACCGAGCCACGCAGCAAGATGATGACGTAACCGGAGAGTGACACAAGGGAGAGCCAAGATGAGATGCACCAAAAAACAGGAACTGAGGTGGTGCAGGTGGTAGAACGTCTCTCTCCCACATCGGAGGTTTTGAGGATCGACACCCAGTGAAGACAGGAGGAAAAGGATGAGAAGAGAGGGCAGGAAATGGACACAGAGTCACCCAGCAAAACAGTAAACAGTAAAAATGGGGGAGGCAGTAAAAATGGATAAAAGTAAATAAATAAAATCCTTTAAAAAAATGTATAGGGGAGGAAGATATTGACTATAGTTAGTAGTAATACTTTTTTTTTTTTTTTTTTTTTACCGGGAGGTCCTGGGGATCGAACCCAGGTCCCTCCATATGGCAGACGGACGCCCAACCATTAGAGCCACATCTGCCCCCTGTAGTAATACTTTGATGATGCTGTTTCATGATATGTTAACAAATGTTTCACAACAATGCAGGGTGTTTGTGGTGGGGGGGTGATGTGTGGGAGCCCTGTATGATGTTATGCATGTTTGTTTTGTAAGTTCATGATGTTTACTGAACACTTATTGTTTATGTATGAATGATACACTTCAATAAATTGTTTATTTTTTTTTTTTTTTTTTTTTTAAAGATTTTATTTATTCATTCATCTATCCCCCCCCTGCTGCCCGCGCTCGCTGGGTCAGCCAACCACGCCGTGCGGGCGGGCCCGCCCTCACCAGGAGGCCCCGGGAACCGAACCCGGGGCCTCCCATATGGTAAACGGGAGCCCCACTGATAGAGCCACAGCCGCCTCCCCAATAAATTGTTTAAAATTAAAAAAAGAGTAATACTGGACCAGATGTGTCTCAAGCAGTTGAGTGCCAGCCTCCCACATAGGAGGTCTCAGGTTCAGTTCCCAGTGCCTCCTAAAGAAGACAAACAGCAATCAGACAATGAGCAGAAACAATGAGCAGACAATGAGCAGACAACGAGCAGAAACAATGAGCAAACAGACAAGGCAGCCATCTGGGGAGGAGGGGTGGGCGGGGTGGGGGGCGGGGAGTAAAGCCTGCAGCAGAAGGCCAGGCCTGTACCTGGCACAGGAGAGGCTGGTTCTCCCACATCACCTGGTTCTGAGGTCCACACTCCTCAACCCCAGGTCCCAGCTAGGCTCTCCCAGATGGGGTGCAGCAAGAGGTGAGGATGAGGATGCGGCGGCTCTGGGACCTGAATCGTGGTCAAATGTGTGCCCCCGCTAACAACCCCTCTGCACGGATGCCCCTCCTCCTGTTCCCCCAAAGCTCAGCAACTTCCTTTCCCCTCCAGCATCATCTATTTTTCCCTCTATTGGATCTTGCCCATCAACGTAGAAGCATCTTGTAATTTCTCCCATTTAAAGAAACACACAGGGAAGCGGCTATGGCTCAATCAGTAGGGCTCCCGTTTACCATATGGGAGGCCCCTGGTTCGGTTCCCGGGGCCTCCTGGTGAAGGCAAGCCCGCCCGCACGGCGTGGTTGGCTGACCCAGCGAGCACAAGCAGCAAGGGGGGGATAAATGAATAAATAAATAAAATCTTTGAAAAAAAAAAAAAAAAAGAAACACACACACAAATTCTCCTGACCCCACTTCTCCCCCAGCTAGCTAGGAACATTTTTCTGTTCCTCTTGACAACAAAGTGCCTCAAAAGAGTTGTCTCTACTCACCACCATCAATCTCCCGCCTCCGTTTTCCTCCTGACCATCTCCAGTCGGGGTCTTGCACCCTCCTCTCCAAGGAAACTGCTCTTCCCGAGATCACCGATGGCCTCCGCGTTACTATGTCCAGGGGTCAATTCTCAGACCTCATCTCACTTGGCCCCAGTGGCATATGCAGGGTCACTTCCCCCCTTTTCCCCGCTGCCTCCCTCCACACGCCATGCTCCAGTTTTCCTCCCACCTCCCAGGCGCTCCTCTTCAGCTCCTAGGCTGGTTCCTCCTCCCCCTCCCAATACTCCACTGCCCAGGGTTCAGACTTCTTCTCTCCTCCAAATACACCCACCACCATCTATATGTTGACAACATCCCAAATTCCCAGGCCAGCCCTGCCTTCCCTCCTCCAGCTCCTGCTCCTCACCGCCTCCTGGACACACAATGGAACCTTCACTCTGCACAGGTCCTGAACTGAACTCCTGGTTTTTTCCCCCATCCTGCTCACCCTTCCCTCCACCCCACCTCAGTACATGGCAAGTCTATCCAGCTCTTTGTTCAGGTCAAGAACCTTAAGGAAGCGGATGTGGCTCAAGAGACTGGGCTCCCATCTACCACATAGGAGGTCCAGGGTTCGATTCCCAGGGCCTCCTGATGAAGGTGAGCTGGCCTGCACAGTGGGCTGGCCCAAGCAGAGAGCTGTCCCACGCAGGAGTGCTGGCACAAGTGGAGAGCCGGCACAGCAAGATGAAACACAAAGAAGAGAGAAAATAAGAGACGCAGCAGACGAGGGAGCTGAGGTGGCACAAGAGATTGAGAGTCTCTCTCCCACTCCAGAAGGTCCCAGGATCAGTTCCCGGTGCTGCCTAAAGACAAGACAAGCAGACACAGAAGAACACACAGCAAACGGACACAGAAAGTAGACAGCGAGCACAAAACAACGAGGGTGGCTGAGGGTGAGAAATAAATAAATAAATAAATCTTTTTTTGAAAAAGAACCTTAGAGACACATTGATCCAGTCATCTTTCTCTCACCGCAGAACCTTCGGCAAACTCTGTGGCCCCACTGCAAAATTTACAAAGAGTCCGACCCCTTCTCCCCACCTCCGTGCCCGCCACCCTAGCCCAGGCCTCCGACACCTCCTGCCTAGGTGATGGCAACAGCCTCCTGACTGGTCTCCCACTTCTGCCCTCGGTCCCTAGTCTCCCGTCCAGGTAGCAGAGCCCCTGTGATCCTGTTAGAACATAATTGGATCAGGTGAATCCTCTTTCAAAACCCTGCAATGGCTTTCTGTCTCATTCTGCATGAAAGACTAAATCCTTACCAATTGACTGCAAGGCCTCTGCAATCGGCAACCCCTCCCAGCCTCATCTCCTCCCTGTGGCTCCCTCTGCTTCAGCCACACCAGCCTCCTTGCTGCTCCCAAATGTACCAGGCACAAGCCCACCCCAGGGCCTTTGCACATACTGTGCCCGCTGCCTGGCAGGCTCACTGCACTGCTGCTTTCAGGTCTTGGCTCAAGGATCACCTTTCCAGTGAGGCCCTCTGACCTCCCTTTTTAATAGCACAATATCCCTAGCCTCCCAGCACTCCCAATTTCTTCCAAGAAGCCTCCTGGATCTGCCCTCTCTGGCCTCACTGTTAGAACCTCTCTGGAGGCCCACGGCATGACTGCCAGGGCCACACCGCCTCACATCACCTTGTCTGCAAGGTCTATATTGTCCCTGCCTGCAGGGCAAGCTCCCTAGGGCAGGTCTGGCCCCTTGCAGAGCCCAGAATGGGGCTGGGCACACAGTCAGCCTCTTGCTAAATGCTGGTCAGCGTCCTGGTGGAACAGGTAAGAAGCAGCCAGAAGGGAAAGGGGGCAGGATCCATCTGGCCACCATGTGGCTGATGGTTTGAGCAAACGAGAGTTTCCCTAAAGGGCGACACAGCCTGGCTCATGGTATGGGCTCCCAAATGTTCATCTTCCTTCCTTTTTCCAGAAGGGAGGCTTCCTAAGGTTCCTTTGAGGATGTGGAAGTGGGAAAATTTTTCAAAGCCCAGGCTGGAGCAGCCAGGAGGGGGCCGGGACATTAGCTGCCCTGAGACAGGACATCTCTGGAGCCAGAAGGCCTGGGTTCAAATCCCAGCTCTGCTACTTACTACCTGTGTGACCTTGGGCAAGTCCTTAACCTCTGTGTGCCTGGGTTTACTCATCTGTAAAGTGGGTTGCAGTGAAGATTAAACATAAACAACTAGAACAGAGCTTGACACGTAATGAGTGCTTTATAAGGGCTGACTGTTATTATAATTACTGTTACTGCTGTTAGCACAGGCCAGGTAATCCACGTCTCCCCACACACCCCAGCCACCGTGGGACTGCCCTCCCTCTCAGAGCTCCTGGCCCCCGGGAGCAGCAGGCAGTAAATTTCTCCTATCTCCTCATAAACCGGGCCATCCTCTGCTCAGCCATCACCTGGCTGGCAGTGCTGTCAAAAAGACGGATGCCACATCTGCCTTGTTTATGGCTTTCATTCCCAAACCCTGCTCTGCAGGCTCCCAGGGAGGGACAGGGAGAGGAGGAGGGAGCAGGCCCTGTGTCCCCTTGTGCAGCCTCAGAGACATCTGGCTCAGTGACCCCATCTAGCTGGGAGGGGGACGGCACCGTCTGCAGATCAGCTCCCATCCCCTCTCTGGGAAACCATGAGGGAAGCAGGACTGCTGGCGACGGGGCTCCCGAGGACAGAGGTGGGTGGGGGTGATAGGACTCCTATCTTACAAATGAGGAAACTGAGGGCCCAAGGGGTGAGGTGACCTGCCCAATGTCACACAGCTCAGTGGCAGCACCAGCATTCACATCTAAGATTCTGCAGGACCCTAAAATCTGTGTTTTTGAGAAAGAATGAGTGTCCCATCCACACCCCCTCACCCCTACAGTTTCCAGCTGCCAGCCTCTGCCACTCTCCGGAGGCTCTCTGGCCACAGCAGGCCTCTCTGCCTACTCAGCTGGCAGGCCGGGAGTGCGGGGAATTACTGCCCGCCCCCCCCCACCCACAGCTCTCCCAAGCTTCCTGTGGGTTAATGGAGAAGCATGTTCCTCTAAGTCCTCAGCAGTTCCCAGAGCTCTAGGCTCCACAGGCTCACAGTGGTGATCCCCGACAGCACACCCTTTGTCAGCTGCCTTCCCACCTGCTCCCTCCTGGTGTTCCTGGAATCCCTCTCCAAATAAACTACTTGCTCTCAAAACCTTGTCTCAAGGGGTCCCACAGCCTCAAGGGATGGACCGAATCGTCCCCAGTGTAAGATCCCAGGATGAGATGGTCCTTCCCACCCACTCGGAAGTTTCATCTGTCGACCTGGGGTTGGAAGGAACAGATGGGGCAAAGCAAAGAGCAAGCGAGAGGGGCACGGCGTGGCCAGGGCAGGGCTGCGGGACTGAACGAGGCCGGGCCGAGGCCGCGTAGGGAATCTATTGGCCTGGAGAGGTGGGTGGGAAGCCAGGCTCTGGGGAGAGCAGGTTAGGTGGGGGGTACAAGTTGTTGGAGGCTACAGAGCATGCCTGGGCTGGCTGGGGGCGAGAGAGAGGGGCCCAGAGGAGTGGGAGGGAAGGAAGCAGGAAGGAAGCTCTGCCAGTCTCCAGGCTGTGATCGTCCCAAATTGCTTGAGTTTCCTCTTCTGTAAAATGGTATCACACCTGTGACCTATACCCACCCACTCCCAGGCCTTCCCTCCGCGGGGATCCTACAGCTGATGGACAGACTCCATACCATGGCACCAACAGACTTGGGCTGTTAAGTTATCCAATCACCCGTCTAAATCCCACCTCTCCATTCCCCTTCTATATCGAGAAGGACAGCCATCACACATATTATTTTGGAGCCAGCCTCTTCCTAAACCTCACCTCTTGATTCTCACAACAACCCCTTGAAGTGGGTGTTGCTTTCCCAGATGAGGCACAGAGACTCAGGGAAGGTAAGCAATTTGTCCAAGGTGGCACAGCAGGCAGGAGGCAGAGCAGGAATCCCTCCCAGGAATGAGTCCTTCCCTGCCCCACCCTCCCCGGTGCCCAGTCCAGCACCCCGGAGCTGTCACCCCAGGTCTCCCTGGCCTGAGGCCTTCTCCCCAGGGGCCGGCTCAGTTCAGGCCTTGATAGGACCTCGAGGAAGCCAGAGCTACTGGCCCCTCACCCAGGGCCCCAGGGCCCAGCAACCTTCCCAGCAGCTCCCCTGCCCCTCACTTCACCCCGACATGGTTGGGCTCATGGCACCTGGCTCAGGGCCACACAAAGACTTGGTCTTAGATGGGGCTTCAAATGCAGCAAGAGGGAATGAGGTCAGCTGTGGGGTGCTGTCCCTCCACTCCTCGCCAGGGTGAACCCCATGCGCATTCCAGCCTCTGCTGCTCTGCTCCTGCCTCCCCCACCCCTGCCTGGGGCTCCTGCTGGCCTCCCTACCCTCAACTCATCTCTCCCTCTGAGTCAGTGTTTCCCAAACTTAGTTGTACAGTAGAACCACCTGAGGTGCTTTCAAAAAACCCTAATGCCCAGGTTGTACCCAGTACCAATTAAATCAGGAGATGGGAGTCAGGCATCCGGAGTTTTTAAAAGCTCCCCAGGTGATATGATGGGAGCAAAGCTTGGGACCTGCTGCTCCAGCCCAAGGCACCCAGCCCTGATACACATGAAAACCACCTGGGCAGCCTTTAAAAAAAATCCCACAGCCCGGGCTCCACCCCTGAGATTCTGATTCACTTGGTCTGGGGGTGGGACCCTGATATATTTGTAAAAGCTCCCCCACAAAGCCAAGGCTGAGAACCACTATTTTACCATTCACAAAGAGCCCCCATGAACTTTCTCACTTCCATCCAGATCCAGCTCGCCATCAAGCCCATTTCTTAGGTGAGAAAGCAAAGGCCCAGGGAGGTCACCGGCTCTGCCCTGGGCCCACAGGGATGCGACCGCATTTCTCCTGAATCTCGAATCCTCCCTCCCCTGCCACTTGGGTTGCTGGAAGTGCCGGTCCCTCAGCCAGAGGGGGAGAGGTCCAGGCATCCTGACCAGAGAACTGGGAATTGGGACAGAGGCAGCGGGGACTAACCAAGGCTGTCTCCCCTCCTGCCCCTTGCAGATGAAGACATGACTCTGGAAAGCCCCTAGCCCACAGAAGGCTGGACACTGCAGCCAGGAGGCCCCATTAGTCCTCTTGCTCTCCATCCCGGTCCCACCCACCCCAACAGGATGCAGTCACTCTACCCACGAGGGCCTCCCGTGCAGAGGCAGTTTGCACTACCCACTCCTCTGTTGCCATTACTGCTTGATAAGAGCATTTGCTGTGCAGCCTTGGGCAAGTCGCTTGCCCTCTCTGACTCCATATTCTCATCTATAATATGAGGTTCATAAGCATTCCTAGTTCCTGTGTTGTGGAGGCAAAAGGAGATGAAGTCTTTAACGTGTCTGGAATGTAGGAGAAATGCATAATAAACAGTGGTGTCTGCAGCTATTAGCTCACTCAGGAAGACATACATGCAAATAGACACCTGCTCCCTCAGACACAATGACTCTTGCACATACACAAACACACAGGCATGTGCACACACTGACACACAGGCACAGACACACACCCACACTCGCCCTGCTGACCAGGCTCCCCAGGTTTGGCTGTGAGCTTGCCCAAGCTCCCAGGGATACCCCCATTCCCAGGGGCCGTGACTCCAGGTGGGCAACAGCCACCAGAGGGCAGCATTTCCCCCCCCCCACCTCCGGGCTTTACACTCCCGCCTCTCCCGCCCCCAGTGGGCTGCCCAGCTGCCAATCATTGCAAGCTACAGCCATCAGTCTGAGGAGACGTCGGGAGTTCATCAACCTGGCTTAGGCACCTCCTGAGTCGAGGGTCACCCTGAGCCTCCCCCGACCCCCACCACACCCCGATGTCACTGAGGCCACGTTCTGCCACGGAGCTGCCCAGATCTGCCCAGGCTTGGCACTCAAAAGGGCCAACGTCCCAATATGTCAAGCGTGCATGCGCCAAGATGGCAGGGGCTGCAGACGCACGGCTCCCACTTGGGTTGAGTCCTGCTCCGCCACAGCCGGCCTGGGGGAGCTCAGGTCCTTTACTCACCTCCTCTGAGCCTCTATCTCCCGATCTGTAGGAGGCACAGACAGTACCCCCTTGGGTAGCTCATCCTCGCTCCTCTTGGGGCTCTGATCAAATGTTACCTTTGCAATGAGGACTCTACAATTGTAGTGCCCCCCAAAACACACTCTCTATCCTCATTCTTAGCTGTTTTATTTTTCTCTATTGCACATTTTCCTTCAGACATAGTCTACAGCAGGGGTTCTTACCCTTTTTTGCTCCACGGACACCTATGCCAGTCAGGTGAAAACCACGGACCCCTCACTAAGCCCACACTGTGCTGCGTATTATTTAATAAATATATCACACCCACACCAACACGTACACACAAGAATAGCGTTTTCTTGAATTTCAATTCTAGCTCACGGACTCCTGGTTAAGAACCCCCGGTGTACAGTTTCGTTATTTAGCCTGTTTATTGCCAGTCTCCCCACTAGAGCAAAAACTCCATGAAGTTTGTATCATCTTTCATCCACTGCTATTCCACGGTGCTTAGAACAGGGGGTGTCCCGCTGGTGCTTGTGGAGCGAGGCCCAGGGCATATCAGGGCACAGGGCAGCTGTGGCCAGCTCAGCTCTGTGGCTCGCCGAGGGACGTCCAGACAAACCCCAAAGTGGCCAGAGCCCCAAGAAGCCTTTCTCCCACTCCACAGTGTCACTGAGGTTTGCTGGCAGAGGAACCACCGCATAGACTCCCACCACCCTCAGCCCCCCCCCCACCCCCAAGGGCCCTCGGGGTTGGCCCTGACCCCCAACTCCACTCCCAGGCACCAGCCCCTCGGGTCCTGCTCCTGCAGCCTGCGTGCCCCACGCACCTCGTTGCCTCGGGACCCTTGAGACGCCTGCCCCTCAAGTCCCTGCCCTTAGCCCCCCTCTCTCCACCTCCTCGGGCTTCTCCCCTCCAGCTTGGCCCCCTCAGGTCCCGTCCCCCTGCCCACCCCGCCCCCCAGGCCCCGATCCTCATGCGCTGGCCACGCCATGCTCACTGGTGCACTTCTTGACTTGGCTGCCCTTCTTGAGCGCATGGCGGCTCAGCTTGCAGTGGAAGTTGTCCTCCCAGAACTCGGCAAACCAGATGTTGCGCCGGTTGTTGTCCAGCGTGCGGCTGGAGAAGTAGCGATCAAAGCCTGTGGCAAGGGAAGGCGACATAAGGCCCTTGTGCCTCTGCCCTTCCCCGCCCGCTCCCCGGCTCTGCCTGCCTCCCTGAAGGCAGGGAAAAAACAAAACGTGAAGCGTTTTCTCATTCAGAATGAAAAGCACTGTACTGAATACCGGGGGAGCATGTGTAATCTTACAACTGCTTCCTTTATGGAAGAGAAGTACACCGATGGGGAGGTTTCTGCAGCCTTTTAACCGTCAAAATGGTAACAGTGGGGCCTCTTTGAGAGAGAACCACCTGGAGGTCCTGAGATTAGAGCTTCATGGCAGAGAGTGGCTGGTGGGAGCTGCCCAGCCCTGGGAGCACCAGCGCTGAGGAGGGGACCAGACCAGAGAGGGTAAGGGATCACCCACGTCACACAGCAATGCCAAGACCTAGCTCTCCCTTAAAGTCCAGAACTTTCCCATCACTGGACCAACACAGGACTCAGGGACTTGGCTCTCAGCCCAGAAAACCATCCCAGGGCAAGCAGGCTGCCAGGCAAACGATGCCCCCTCCCTCCTCCCAAATGCCCCTTCTGCAGCCATCCACGCACATGGTCCAAAAGCTCAATGGGGCCCCATCAAGTGGTGAGCTCCCTGTCTGTGGAAGGGTCCAAGTGGAGGCTACCCAGGCAGCAGAAATGCCAGCTCTGGGTGGGGAAGTGGCTGAGAGCAGAATTTCTCAACCTTGGCATTACTGACACTTTGGGGGGGGGCTCTCTTGTGCCCTGTAGGATGTTTAGCGGCTTCCCTGGCCTCTACCCACTAGGGTAGCACCACCCCCCAAGTGTGACACCAAAAATGTCTCCAGACTTTGCAGCATGTCCCCTGGAGAAGAGAGGGGTTACGAAATCACCCCCAGTTAAGAAGCACTGCCCTAAAGGTTTCTCTAATGTCCCAGAGAGAAAAGAGGCTTGTCAGGTTCAGATGCCAGCTCCTCCACTTACAAGCCACTATAGGTCACTTAACCTCTCTGAGCCTTACTGTGTTTATCTATTAAATATGCAGATAAAAGCATCTCTGCAGGTTGCTGGGAGGACTAAATGAGATGTCGCTAAGGGGACTGGCATTTGTAGGTACTAACAAGCCACAGCTATTGCTATTTTGTGCTTATTGCAGCTTGGGGCTGAGAGGGCCCATGTGGAAACTTCCATGCCCTGTGCTCCCTCCCCTCGGGGTGTGGAGAGGACACTGTGTGACCTTGAGCAAGCCCCACCCCTTCTGAGGCCTCAGTCTCTCTGAAAGTTCCGCGAAGGGGCAGATATCTGCCATCCCTGGCAGCTCCATCCACACGGGATTCTACTGGCTGGAGGAAGGGCAGGGGAGGAGGAGGCCTGGGAGTCTACCCCCTGCCCACAGTAAGGCGGCAGGTCCCTGCCAAAGCGGGCCATTCGCGGGAACGTCATGCCTCACTCCCCGTGCGGCGCGGCCAGGGCAGTCTGCTTCCGTCCAGCCCAACCAGAGTAGGGCATCCCTGATAAATGATGCCACACATCTGCCAAGGCCAAAAACCTCTGAGAAGGGAGAAAGAAAGGTCCTGAATCTGGATTCAAGTCCTGCTGGGCTGAGTGTGGCCTCCCAGCCCAGAACCGCAGAGCACAAGGGGCTGTGGGCCAAGGAAGAGCAAGGAAAAGATGTAGGAAGACAAGAAGCAGACGGAGGAGGTGGAGGGGGACAAGAAGGGACAGTCCTGGCAGCTGACAGTGGTAGGGGGTGAGGGTGGGGGTCACCCCTACCTCGCACAGACATCCTCTTTGGGAGGATGGTGACAGCGCCCTCAGCCACCTCCTCCAGGTACAGCACAGGTGCAATCTTGGAGCCCCAGCTGTCCGAGCCCATCCAGAAGAAGTGACCCGTCTGGTTGGCTCTTCGTGCCGCCTCCAGCACACGCCTGTGGGAACACGCACAGCCCGGCCCAGCCGAGTCTGTCCACGCTGCACCCCAGGCCTGCCCCACTGCTACCCACAGCTGCTCCTGGGCTCACAGCCCAGGCTCACACCTGTCCCCCTCACAGCCCATACCTGTCCCCGAGATCATGCCTGCCCCGCCCCACTAGGCCCACATGTGCCCAGAGCTGCCCTGGCACCCATTCCCGTACCCCAAGGCCCGGTTGTTTCCTTTCTGGTCCATGCCTGCCCGTTGGACCACAGTTACCCCTCTCACCCATGCCTGGCCCTCCAGCCCATACCTGTCTCTCAGGGCCCACGCCTGCCTACAGGCCCAATGTGCTCCCCCAGGACCCCTCCTGGCCCTGCAAAGACCACACCTGTCTCACCAGGCCCCATGCCTGCCCCATGTCTGAGTTAGGCCCCAGAGCCACACCTGCCCCACCCCTGTCCTCTCAGACTCACACCATCCTGGCCCTGAGCCCACAGGCTCAGTCCTCACACTTACATCCATTCACAAACCTGCACGCACACGCACGCACACACATGCCCCTCTTCACCTTCGCCCCTCCACTCACACTGCTCCCCTGCCAGTGCCCTCTTCATACCAGCCCCCTTCGATGCCCCAAGCCCAGGTCCCTCAAGGAGCTGCTCCCCACCTCCTTGGTGACACCCCCCCAGTTCTGCAAAGCCAGTGGTCTGCATCCAGTCTGGTACCCCAGAGCCCAGCACAGGGTCAAGCCCACAGGTGGCACTCAATCAGTGCTTAATGACTGCATTAATTAGCCTCCCCCCTCAACAGACATCTCCCTGGAGGGGAAAATAGGAGGAATGGGCACAATCCAGCCCTGCTCCTTCCATGGGAAGAGACGAGGGCACAGAGGAGGAAAACTATACGAGGGAGAGGCAGCAAGCAGTACAAGAAACTGGCCAGGCCCTTTCCAGTGATGAGGACCAGGTTTTGGAGATGGCCACTGGGCCTGCCCAGGAGACATCCAGCTGGGCACGAGGGCCTGGGGCTTCCAGAGAGAAAGAAATACTTCCTGGCCTCAGCACCTGCACCTGAGGCTGCCCCGAGCCAGCCTTGCTGCCATCCCCTGATCACCCTTCCCTTCTTCATCTCCCAGCTCCAGGCCCTTCTCAGAACCCCTCCCCTGCTGCAGCCTCCCCATCAGGTCACCACTAAAGCCGGGTGGGGCTGCTCTCAGAACCCACACCGGCCTGCATCGGCAGCCCCAGGGGACCATGGTGCCCAGCCCACCATCCCCACAAAGTCACCTGAGTTTAATTTTACTTCTGTTTGCTTCTGAAAATGCATGTGCATTTCTAGAAACGACTCCTGTCCCCCACTATGCTTCCTGCAGCCCCCTCAGGGTATCAATCTAAGTCCCTTCTGCACATTCCCCAAGGGCCTCTTCTCTGGGATGGATGACCCAATGCTGTCACTCTCCCCTCCTGGCATTCGGGGTCTGGTTTCTCTAAGCCCTTTCCCCATGGAGCCTCCCTATGTTTGTTTTTTTTTCCCGAAGGGGCATGACAGAGTGTTGTCAACCCCACCGGGCGGGTGTAAAAACTAATGGCTCAGAGAGGGACAGTGACTAGCCCAAAGACACACAGTGAATAAGAGACCTAGCAGGCAGCAGGTCTCCTGAACCCCAACTCCAAACATTTTCTGCCACCTCATCCACCTTGGTCAGTGGGCAGTGCTCTCTGTGTTTGGAGAGTGACAGGGCCAAAGAGAAACTATGGAAGAAGGGGGAGCCTCTGCTCTTGGGACCCCTGACCTAATGGTGGAAAACTATGTCCTCCCTGCAGCCCAAAACCAAGCTGGGCACTCCTTTTCCTGCTCCTCTCCCACCTTCCTCACCGCAGGGTGGGGTATCCCCAACTACTAGTTGCCCTAACCAGAAATCTGAGGATGGTCATGCAAGGCTCTCTCCTCATGCCCAATCACCAAGACTGATGATTCTACCTTCTAAATGGTACCACGTCACCATAGCAACTACCCAACTCCCCCCCCCCCATCTCTTGCCTGGACTATTGCAGTCCTGCTCCCCATCTCCCTGCTCTCCACCCCCCACCCAGTCTGTCCTCCAGGTGACATTAGAGATGGGTGCGGCCATTTAGAGCCTGGGTGTGCCCAAGGGAGCCTGGCTGGCAGCCTGAGGGGAAGCCAGGAAGAGTTAGGGAAAGCTGGAGACCTTGTCCGTGAAGCCCTTGCTGAAAAATAACCGTGGGTCCATCCGAGCTGAAACTATGCCCCCAAAAGCAGAAGGCATGGAGTGGGGGCTTATCTGGGTGGGGTGGGATAATTAGGGGTGTCAGGCTTTGGGGTGGGGGGCAGAAGTCGGGGAGCAGGGGCTAATGTCTGAAGTGAGGAAAATGAGCTGGGAAGAGGCCTCGCCTGCCTCCACAAGCTGGCTGACCTGCGGGCAGCAGGAACACCCAGAGCCTGAATTTAGAGGTCCCTGTGAGCCTTAAGGGACTCGGGAGCCGCCTCTGGGCTCAGCTCTGAAGGTGGCAGGTGCGGCTCTGAGGGCCTGTCCTCAGACGCCACCGTTAGGGTTGGTGGTTCGGGCTTTTGAGAGCTCAGTGATCTTCCAGAACTCCCCTCCATCCCTCCAGGGACTGGGCAACTTCTGCTCTGCTCCAACTCAGGAGTCCAGGATGGGTCTTCACCAACTGGAAATGGCAGTTGAGGAAAGGGGATTTGAAAGAAGGAGCCCTAGGCTGGGTGCTGGTTAGCAACGGCCAAGGATGCTGCATGGGGAGGCGGGGGGCGGGGCAGACAGCCTAAAGGCACAGCAGGCTCTGCCAGCTGAGGACACATCTCAGAGAGGAGGCCTGAGGAAGGCCACACCTGCTGCTAAGGCATGGGCGTGCCTTCTCCACCAGATGCTCAGCAGGGGCTGTGCCTCTCCCTCAGGCTGGGGCTCCCTGAGGACAGGGCTGTGTCTCCCCCCTCAGTCTGGGGAATCTTCAAGCCCTGACCCATCTTGGCCCTGACCCCTGGTCTCAGGGAGCCAGTAGCAAAAGAAAAGGCAGGTGGAGGGCAAGTGGTTGAGGAGTGGTGCTCAGGAGTCACCTGTCAAAGGCACCTGTGACCCTGCACATAGAATCAGTCTGGCCCAGTGTCACTATGTGGTGCTGGAGCCCAGAGTCCACCTGCTCCCATTCTGCAGGTGTGGAGACTTGAGTCCAGGGAGGGGATGAGGCTGCCCACAGTGAGTGTGTGCCCAAGCCAAGATGAGAACCCACAGCCCAGGCCTCTTCTCTCTGCTCTGGGCTCTCCAAAGAAAGGAGAGAGGGACTGAGAGGGGGCCAGCATGTACCAGGTGCCTACTGCTCCAAACTCTTCATGCACATTCCTGCATTCAATTCTCACAACAATCAGGCAGGCATCATTGGCAGCAGAAAAGAGGCCCAGAGAGGTTAAGACACTTGTCTGAGGTCACACAGCTAACAGGAAGGAGAAGAGGCTTTGAACCCAGTGGTCTGTCCTTAGCTCCTCTACTAAAGCCCCTGCTTAGCATTTCTGGTGCATAGAATGGATGTAGGAAACAGGGAGGGGAAGGAAGGGGATGCCCCATTAGCTGTAGCCTGTGTCCCACCCTGAGAGGTCTCCCAGCTCACACACCCACTCACTTACCCAGCCCTCTGGATCCCAGGGTAGGCACAGACTTGTCTAAGAGGATCTCCAGCGAGACCGATGGCTTCCCCCAGACCTGGCTCCCAGCCCCGTCCCACCGCTGCCAGCCCTCACCTGATGTCATCCTCATTGGCAAAGATGATGACCGCCCTGGCATTCGAGGTCTCCAGGAGGCGCCGGATGATCTTGTCAAATTCACCTGTTTTGGGCTCCCGGGGTATCTTCACCGACTGGGCGATACACACGCCCCCTGCAGGACAGGCACAGTCAGCTGGAGGCAGCAGCTGAGACTGAGTCTCCCACCTCCCCCCAAGACACAAACACTCCAGGCTGATGGCTGCCCAAGGTCCCCCAGACTGATCCCCAGTCCTGGGGTCCCCATCTCTGGGCACAGGCTGTGCTGTCAGAACAGCCACAGTGAATATCTCAGCTCTAACCCTCACCAGCTGGGTGACCCTGGACATGTCACTTAAGTTCTCATGCCTCAGTTTCCCCATATATAAAATAGGCTGCTAGAGAGAGGCAGTACAGCATAGTGCTTAGGATCCACAGCTACCTGGGTTCACAGCTCAGGTCTGCCATTTATTGCTGTGTGACCTCAGGCCAGTCACCGAACCTCTCTGTGCCTCAAATACATCATCCGTAGGAGACAACAGTACTACCTACTTCATAAGGTTGTTATAAAGATTGAGTTCTTGTATATAAATACAACAATGCCTGGCACGTAGTAAGTGCTCAGTAACTGCTAGTTATTTTTATTGTAACCACCTCATAAGGTTGTTTGGAGGATTAAATCTAAGAATGAGAACAGATCGGCCACCCTGGGCTATCAGTGCCCTGTCCTCATCCACACACACATCCCAAGGATCCTGTCACCAATGTCCCACGGTAAAAGCAGCGCAACAGCTGCTGACTGCTGCCTGCAAATCCTAGTTAATGTCCTGGATCATTCCCTGTCGCTCACAGGCCCTCGCGTGTGGACTGTCCAGGTCCCGCCTTACACCTCGCTCGGCCACAGTGCGCACACGCCTCGGCCTCCTCCACCACCGTATTTGTGGTCAGATTCCCAGCAGGAAGGCCAGAGGCCCAGGGAAGGCAATTCTAATAGGAGTGCTTCTGGTGGCGTGACCGGAGGGGGGCCCCTGCCCTCACCCCTCCTTCCTTGGCAGTTGCAGCACTGCCTACCTGACTGGGTCCAGGGACAGGACAGAAGCCAGGGCCTGCCTGCCCCTGGAGCTCGTTCCCCTGTGGGACCCCCTCCCGCCCACTGCAGGAGCCATCAAGGATATGTAGGACACACAGGCAATGCACAGTGGGTGGGATTCAAACGCGGGCGGTGTGGCTGAAGCATCAGAAACCTTCACAGCACTTTTCACACGGCCAGCTCGCAGCCACACACAGGGACAGGTGTCATTTGTGTATTTAAACAATTTTTTTTTTTTGAGGTATCAGGGGCCAGGGATTGAACCCAGGACCTCGTATGTGGGAAGCCGGAGCTCAACCACTGAGACACATTGGCATCCCTGATTTGGTTTTTTTGTTTGTTTGTTTTGCTTGTTGTTTGTTTTTGTTTTTTCAGGAGGCACCGGGATCCAAACCTGGGGCCTCCCATGTGGGAGGCGGGAGCTCAACCGCTTGGGCCACATCAGCTCCCTCATTCGTGTATTTAAATCCCACCTAATCTTCTGGTACAACAGCATTTGCTGTTCACTGTTGCTGTCACCCGCCACAGGTGGTGAGAAGATAAGTGGCCTGCCCAAAGCCACGTGGTTCCTTGCCCACTGGGGGCCCCAGAGAATGAGACCCGCAGGGCCTCTAGCGGTGGAGTCCAAGCTCCGTCCATGGAAAAGCACGAAGGATGGCTCTTACTGGAGCCCACCCTTTATCTGACCCCTCCTTTGGGTACTGCCCAGCCCCACCCAAAATAGGATTCCCCGAGGGCCCTGCCAACACCGCAAATCAACCACCTTGCCCAGGCATCTAGCTGCCGCTTTCTGCACAGACTCTATGCCCCCGCACAATGGCACCTGTGTCGGAGGGCTTCGAGGGCTCACAGGGGGGAGACGGCCCACCCGCCAGCCCCATGAAGAAGAGGCCAACACTCCCGTCTGAGGATCAGGAGCCGTAGCTCTGAGGAGGGCTAGGGGGGCTGGAGCCAGGGAAGGCTGCCCAAAGGCGGGGATGCTGAGCTGAGCCTCAGAGGACAGCAGGCAGAAGCAGCCAGGGAGGACAGAGCACACAAACCAGAGGGACAGCTGCCAGGCACCCTGCTGGGCCCGAGGCCACGGGACACACACACCCTTGTCCTCGCATCATCACATCCTCGTGCACACACACCCCTCCCCAGGAAGTGGACCTCAGCACCCACCGCCCTTTACTTCCTGCCCCACTCAAGCAGACCAAGCCCCCAAGTGCCAGAGGAGAGAAGCAGCAAGGGTCCCAGGTCACAGAGAGAGCCTGGGTGGACAGCCTACTGCCCATAGCCTGCACCGGGCACTAACGGCGCTGGGCAGGCGCTGGGCGCCCAGCTGAGCCCCTCCATATGGTTCCGCTCCAGCTAGGAAATGGGCCAACTGCGGCATTTCTCCCCCATCTGGGGAGACAGATGGACAGGGGGAGAAGGCTGGACAGGGGAGGGGGGTGAGGACGAGCCACCTGGCTCTAGTTGGGAATGGGGGAGCCAGGGCCAGGGGGCAGACAGAAGGGAGGGAGGCAGGGGACGGAAGTTAATTGCTCCGGAACAGAGAGAAACTGTTAGGTTAAGTAAGAGTTATGGGCAATGCTTGCTCTAAGAGATTCCGGGTGACAGTCCTGCCTGGTACCCCAGGAATAAGATGTATACTTCGTTTGGCAAGTAAAAGAATTAGGGGGGGAGCAGATGTGGCTCAAGTGGTTGAGCACCTGCTTCCCACATTGGAAGGTCCCAGATTCAATCCCTAGCCCCAGTACCTAAAAAAATAATAATAATAATTAGGGGACCAGGGCTCAGTCGGCAGGTATGTGGCTGAGTCACAAGGTACTAGAGATGCAAGCATGGTCTGAGGAGGGCCTGATATTCTCATACCCACAAGAAAGAGGGGAGAAGCAGATGTAGCTCAAGCAGTTGGACGCCCACCTACCACATGGGAGGTCCCAGGTTTGGGTTCCCAGTGCCTCCTAGAGAAGACGAGCAAGACAGTAAGCTGACACGACAGGCTGGTGCGATGGGCTGGCACAGCAAGCTGACGCAACAAGGAGACACAAAGAGGAAACACAATGAGAGATACAACAAGCAGGGAGCGGAAGGGGCTCAAGTGATTAGGCACCTCCCTCCCACATGGGAGGTCCCAGGTTCGGTTCCCGGTGCCTCCTAAAGAGAAGATGAGCAGACATAGAGAGCACACAGCAAATGGATACAGAGAGCAGACAGCAAGCATAAACAACAGGGGTGGGGGGAATAAATAAACAAAATAAATCTTAAAAAAAAAAAGAGGAGGGATGGGAAGGGAATTTGGGGGGAGTCGATGCAGTGCTCAGTAGTCCTGGTGGACATTTATGGAGTGTCTGATCCATATTGGATCTGTGTATTTTCCATGGATTCAACCAAGGCACAGAGAGGTGAAGTGGCTTCCCCAGCCGTCTGGCTCCCCCAGCCACCCTTTCCACCAGTCCAAGATGTCACAGCCAAGGCCACCTGGAAAAGGGTGGGGGTTGTGGCATCAAGGAAGAGCGTGGGGTCTGTGAGCACGGGCGTGTCTCAGGCACGGCATCTGCCCTTGGGTGGGCACCCCTGGTGCCGCAGGATGAGACACCAAGTCATCAGCCTGGCTGCTCAGGGGGCCCCAGAGTGGGGAACAAGAGGCTGGGGTGATGCAGGCTCCCGGCAGTGGTACAGCCTCTGCCTCAATTGCCCTCCCAGCCCCCAGCAGCAGCCAGAGAGGACTGGCTGGAGTGGCCAAGGGGGACCAGTACTTACTGGGCACCTACTGTATGCCTAGCACCAGGCTGGACCAGCCTCGATTTAACCCTCACACACCTGGGGGCAGGTACCAACATCCCCAGCTTACAGATGAGGACACTGAGGCCTGGAGGTGGCTAAATAGCCTGACTGAGGTCACAGAGCCCCTAAGTAGGACTGCAATCTGGGTCTGTGCCCAGAGTCTCTCTCAGGCAGCGAAAGGGTCTCTCTTGACCCTCACGTCCTGCAGCCCCTCCCCACCCCTGGAAAGTACCCCTTCCTCATCACCCCCTTCAACTGAAAAATAACCATTCCGTAGCATCCACCTAGAATCAAAGGGCAAGGCTGCAAATGCTGGAGGCTCTCCTGCAGGCTCCACTGTTTGGGGGGTTGTTACACACACGCGTGTGCACACTCATACATATGTGCACTTGCTGCACACCAGCATACGCCAATGTACACGATCACGCGCAGCCCACACTCCTACAGATCCCTGGCTCGGCCATGGTGTCCAGCC
The DNA here is from genome assembly GCA_026826555.1 of Tolypeutes matacus. Lineage (NCBI taxonomy): Eukaryota > Metazoa > Chordata > Mammalia > Cingulata > Chlamyphoridae > Tolypeutes > Tolypeutes matacus. Next base: position 21,031,094 of record JAKSZT010018658.1, on the reverse strand, counting down.
CCTCGGCCGCTGCTCCATCCCCGTGGGAACCACGGCCAAGCCCTCTCCAGCCCTGACGTTTTTCAGATGCCCTCTTCAAACCTCTCCACCTCCCCCGCTTCCCCTCCTGCCCCCATAGTCTCTCCCTCATTGAATAAAATAAGAATCCACGAGTTCATACTGACAATAAGCATAATAAGACAAAAGCCCGCATGGTCCTTTGGAGCAAGCCACTCTCCATCTCTGGGCAGAGGCAACAGGTCCACAAGGGAAGGGGCACAGAGTAGTCGGGGTTCCCTGGGCCCCCAGGGCCTCCAAAGTGCCCTTGGAGAGCCCTTCATGCATGCTCCAGTCCCTGTCCAGTTCCCTGGCAGACAGCCAGCTGCCACATGCTGGCTGAAGCTCTGCCATCCCTCCTCCCGCCAGGCTGGGGGCAGGAAGCCACGGACACTCGCCAAGAACATCTGAGCGCATCAGGGCTGGAGGGGCCTTGGAGACCTCCGGCCCCAGAGCTGACTGAGAGCAAGGAGACTGAGACCAGAGAGGGGCCGTGCCTTGCCCAGGGTCTCACGGCAGCTGGGGCAGAGCCCACCTCCAGCCGAGCTCTCGCAGCCGCACCATGAGGCTTTAGAGTCCCGCCAGCCCCTCGCTCTGCTTCCCACCTGCTTCGTCACAGTGTGCACAGGAGCAGGGACAGAGCTGGCCCCGACTCTCCGCAGTGAACCTGCCCTTTCCAGGGCCCGCAGCCACGCCCCTCTCCCAGCTCTCACACTCCAACCGCAGCCTCACCCCAGCCCTGGAGTGAGTGCCCAGCCCCAGCCGTGGTGCCCACCTGAGCCCAGCCCAGCTTCAGACGTTCCCCTTCTCTCTGGGCCAGTCCCACCCTGGCCCCATCCCTCCCGCGGCCTCTGCTATAAGAAAGCGGTACAGTCTGACCAAGGAGTGTCGGTCAGAGCTTTGCAGAACAATGGGGTCATGTCCAACAAAGCTGAACACGCTGGCTCCCCACAGGCCAGCGCTCTCCCCTCCCCTTAGGTTGGGGAGATGGAACAGAGGCATTTACTGCTGCTTGAAACGGCGAAGGAGAGAAACAGCCTGTATACTTCCCACCAGAAGTATATGTCCACCACATGGACAGACTGTGGTGTGTTCCCACAATGGAATACGATGTGGTTAAGATCAATTAAATAGCTCTCAGGTTTCGACACGACAAAATCCTGAAAACATAATGTTGACTAAAAAAAAAAAAAAAGCGGAAGCCCGATGTGTTCCATTAATGTAGAATTTAAAGACCCACGTACACATGCACGGACACATACATATACACAAGTAAAATCTGCATGAAGCTAGGAGATTTTGTCTGTTGTATTCACTGTGAGCTCCCCGTGCCTACAATGGTGTGCAACAAATGTTTGTTGAATGACTAAACAAGGACAGGAAGGGAATCCACCACCTTCAGAATCGGGGAGGGGAGGAGAGGAATAGAATTGGGGAGGACTCCACCGGGAGCTTGTACTCAATCCATTGTGTTTTAGTTCTTACATCAAGGTTTACAGCAGAACTACTCACGACAGCCAAAAGGTGGAAGCAACCCGTGTCCATCAACAGATGAATGGATCAACAAAATGTGGCATGTGCACACGATGGAATATTATCCAGCCGTAGAAAGGAAAGATGTTCTGATTCCTGTTACAACACAGTTGAACCTTGGAGATAATCGTGTTGCGTGAAATAAGCCAGATACAAAAAGACAAATATTGTATGATCTTACGTATATGAAATACCTATAAGCAGAAAATTTCAGAGACAGACAGTAGATTATGAGTCGCCAGGGGTGGCGGGCAGGGGGTAGAGGGAGTTATTGCTGAATGGGTGCGATTTCTGTTTGAGGTAAAGAAAAAGTTGGGGCAACGGCTATTGGTGATGGTAGCACAATATGGTAAATGCAATTAAGACTACCGAAGTGCACGCTTGAAAGTGGTTTAAAATGGGAAACATGGAGTTGTATATATGTTACTACAATTAAAAGGTAAGGAAAAAAAATAGTCGGAGACACGGGTACAGTGAGGGGTGCTCCCCAGTCCTCGTACCACCGGGCCTTCCTTTGTTCACCTTTGAAACAACCAGCAGCCCAGAGGCATCCGCGGTGCAGGAGGGGAGGCTGCACTGAGCCTGCTCCACTGCCTGGGGCTGCCCCTCTCCTCCTAGGCCTTTGGCTCCTGCAATCCCATCTCCCCCTGAGGACAGCCCTCCCCTGGCTGGAACCGGAGCCCAGCCTCCTCCAGGTTCCAGGCAGGGGCCATGACACAAGTAAGATGTAGAGACTCCGCTGGCCAAACCTGATCTCGGTTTCCTCTTGTATTTTGTGGTCTCTGTGCCATTTCCATTTGTGGTCTGGTGACCTTTCCCAGTGTTCTCTGGGTCCAGCTGATGTGTCTGTGTCAGTGTCTGACTCCACCCGCACTCCCCAAGGGCAGGGCGAGTTTGTGCATGCATGCATTCATTCATTCATTCACTCATTCATGTGAAAAGTGCTCTGTTCCCAGCACAGTTGATCCCTAACCTCTGGTGGAGAATCCAACCCTTCCTAGGGAGCTCACCATCTAGTAGGGGAAGCAAGACGGAAGGAAGGGCAGGCAGCCCGAAGGGCAGCACAAGGTGCCTGCACTCCTGCCAGCTGGAGCACACAGGTGGCAGAGGAAGGGCCCCCGGGGCACCAGGCCCTGCCCAGAACACTTCCTCTCATTTATTGAGCACCTATAAGCACATTTCCAGGGCAAGCGAAGGTCCCCCTCTCCCATCACCCCTGCCCCTGCCCCACATGCTACCACTACTTTTCCTTCATTGAGTCAACAAATATTGACTGAGCCTCCATTGCGGACCTGACAGTTTAAGACAGTGGGATGCAGGCAGGAGTACATGGTCCACTGTGCATAAAGCGGCTTCTTGGGACCAGTGCAGTGAAGGAAATAAGCAGGGAGACGTTCAGGGCGGGCCTGGGGCGCTGCTTTACCTCATCTCGTCCAGTTTCATCCTAGATGATGGGGAGACTCAGGCATCAGTAGGCCGCGTGGCTTCCACGGCAAGAGGCCAGGTTTGCCCTCCGGCCTGCCTCTTCTCTAGGAGCTGCTGCCTAGCCTGAGATCCAAGGGATTGAAAACACTCTGCGAAGGGGACACACTCAAATGAACTGGCTTTTCGGTCCTCCACTGCCTGGGATTGTCCAGGCCACCCCCCACCCCGCATCAGCACAGTTGATCCAGGGGAGCTTGATGACATGGACACCTGCAGGTGCTAAGGGACAATGGGCGGGGGAGCCAGTCACACCGTTTTCCCACCACAGGTTTACACAGAGCGTGAATATCGAGCCTGGGTTCACTTTCTCTTCCCCTCTGCCCGAGGCGGGCAGGACACCCCCAAGACCCCTCTGTCCCCTCTGGAAGGCCCCCACCACCACCACCCTGCCAGGCTGCCCCTCCAAGTGGCCCCACTTGTGGCTGTGCCCCCTGAGCACTGGCCTCCCACAGGAAGAGTCTGCTTCTGCCCATTGCCCCCTTGGCTCCTGTTCCTCAGCCACGTCCCCCGGGCTTGGGGCATCCCTCTCAGTCCCTCCCCACTACTTCTTCTGCAAACTCTTTCTTTCATTCACTAGTTCCTCTTCTGCGGAGGCCTCCCTTTGCCAGGCCTGAGGGTCCATCACAGCAGGGAAGGGGCTGCCCAGGAAGCTGCCAAGCGGCCAGCAGGCAGTGGGGAGCAGGCAGAGACAGGCGAGCGGGAGGGGCACCGCATCCACAGCTCTCAGCAGAGGGATTCCTCCCCTACCCGCTCACCCCCACCCAGGCTGTCCCCTGCCCTGGGCTCCAGTCTAGGGAAGAGAAAACTCCTCCCCCAGGGAGTCAGGAGCAGCACGCCAAGGCCTATCCTCTCATGGTCCAGACAGCTGCAGGCTGCAGGAGGCCAGGGGAGAAGCAGGCTCCTCCCCTCTCTTTCTCTTTTCTTTTTTTCCCCCTTTTAAACGTAAAAAGGGAGAAAAACAAGAAAAAGACAACTCCTAGGAAATCAAGTTGAAAAATCTCCTTTTTGGCAAAATGTGAAGGTAGCAAATTGCAAGGAGAGACAAAGGGGAACTTCGTTATACCACCCGTGGGGGGTGGCAGAGGGCGAAAGATGGGGGGCGCTGCGTGAGGAGGCTGGGTGTTACCCTTTGCAGCAGTTTGGTATTATTTATGAATTCCAGAAATAGATATTGGATTATGTTTGTAAACCGGTCTGTTCCTCTGGGCATATTAGATTGTATTAGATTCAGAGGTTTCACTTTTACTTGATTAAATTAAGATTGGGGCTTTTGATTTGGCCATGTCAGTAGGACGTTGAGTCCCTGCCCCCCACCAGGGGGGCACAGAGAAAACAACATGGCAGAGAAGAGAGTTGGAGTTTTGATGCTGGAGCCCCGGGAAATAAACACACAGAGAAGCAGATACGTGAGGGAAGAGCGAAGGCTCCATTAGACACGGCAGAGGCCCCGGGAAGAGAATGAGCCTGATAGTCTACAGCTGACCTTGTGGAAAGAGCAAAGCAGCTGAACCTGGAAAGAAACAAGCCCCGGGGAGAGAGACGAGCCTTATCCCAGCCTACAGCTGAGACCAGAAAAATATGGGAGCACAGAGCCTGAAGAGGAAGCCTGAACCCTTGCAGACATCAGCAGCCATCTTGCTCCAACACGTGGCAGCAGACTTTGGTGAGGGAAGTAACATACTCTTTATGGCCTTGTGACTGTAAGCTTCTACCCCAAATAAATACCCTTTATAAAAGCCAACTGAGGATGTGGCTCAATGGTTGGGCATCCGTCTGCCATATGGAGGGACCTGGGTTCAATCCCCCGGACCTCCCGGTAAAATTAAAAAGTATATACATATAGAAGGCGCATGGGCTGCCAGGCTCTGTGTGCCGGTAAGCCACCAGGCCCCGGGGAGCCATGCAGCAAGATGATGACATAACAGGAGAGAGACGCAGGGGAGAGACAAGACGAGATGCTCCGAAAGCTCTGAAAACCAGGAACCGAGGTGGCGCAGGTGGCAGAACACTTCTGTCTTACATCGGAGGTCTCCAGGATCGAATCCTGGTGAAGACTGGAGGAGGAGGATGAGAAGAGATGGCAGGAAACAGACACAGAGAATTGCCCAGTGAATGGACACAAAACAGCAGATGGGGAAGGGGGCGTTTAAAATGGATAAAGTAAATAAATAAACCTTAAAAAAAAAAAAAAGCCAATTGATTTCCAGTATTACACATCAGCACCCCTTTAGCTGACTAATACACCCCTGGACCTTTATGGCTTCTCTCTCACACACCCTTGCACACTCATGTACACACATGCACACTTGTGCACAGGGGAATTCTTTCTCTGTCCCTGGTCCAGACCCTCCTTTCCTCCCACCCTGAGAGCCAGGCCCTCAACAACCCCCACCTAACGTGCTCTCAGGAAAGGGACATTAAGCAGTTACTCCGAAGGGCCAGCAGCTAATAACGTGGTCCATTTGTTTCCCAGTGGGAGCAAAGCCTTTAGGTAAAGGAATGGAGCTGTAAGGATCAGAGCCCAGGCAGCGGAGCTGTGGCTGGCGGGGTGTCTTGAGACAGGGACGACCTCCAGGCCCTGAGTGAATGCCCCGTGTCCCTGAGGCTACTCCAGCATGAGCAGGGGAGTGGAAAACGGAGAGGGCTGGGCCCACAAGGGACTCTCACTGCCCCAACTCCCACCTGCTCCAGCTGGGGCGGGGATTCCACAGAAGCCTCAAGGCCTTTCCAGGGAGCTGCTCAGGTCTAGGTCATGGCCACAGCACTTTCCCTGCAGGGGCACCTACTCCCAGCCCCCATTTCCCACTGTCCCACCTCCACTCCAGCCTCTTTCTAAAGCACAAATCCATCTGACACATTGCTCCCTGCTTACAACCCTCATTGGCTCCCCACTGCCATAGGACAAAGCCAAACTCCTTCTGGTGTGACACTTGGAGCTTCATATCCACCCCAAGTCTGCAGCATCCAGCCTTGCCCCACCCCCGCTAGGGTCTACCCATCCTACCACATCTGTTCCTCCAACCAGCCCCTGGGCCCTTGCAAAGGCTGCTCCCCCAACCAGGAATTCTACACCTCGAGCTGGTCAGGTGGCCTCTGGTTCTCCCATCCCAACCCTTCCCCGGCTGGGCTGCAGTTATCTCCTCGGTGTCTGTTTCCTCTCCCAGGGCCTCCCGGAACCCAGCATACATGTTGGATGAGCAAGCAATTGAGTGCCTGACTGAGGGATAGGAGGGGACAGCTCAGGGGCAAAGGCTCTGCAGGAACCTAATGTAGGCATCTGTGCCAGTTTGAACCCTCCCCCCTCCTCAAGAGGCTTCCCTGAGCCCACTGCCCATCAGGACCCCCTCCGAGCCACCCCCTTGTCACTCTGCATGCCAGACATCTGTGCGCACAGGCATGGAGCACCTGCTTAGCACCCCGCACCCACCTCGTGCCAGGCTCTGGTCTACGATAATATTCGGTACCCAGAGCCTGTCTTCACGGGGCTCACCTGCCTGCTCTGGCCACATACACACCAACATCTCTCTCAGTCCCACCTTCTGTCACAACTGTACTTTTTCCACCCAGACTTAAAACTCCTTGTCACCAACAACTCAGGAAATGTGTGTGCAAAGGAAAAACAAGTGGAGAAAAGGTAGAAAAGAGCAGTGCAAACTGGCCTGGCCCCGGGAGTCCGGGGCCTGAAGACAGCTGGGCCAGGAAAGAAGGATGGGGGGAGGCAGTAGGCTCAGCTGCGGCCAGGAAGAGGTGGTCGGAATGCCATGTCCCCTGCTCCCTGGCTGTGTGATGTGGGATATGTTGCTTAGCTTCTCTGAGCCTGTAAAATGAAGGAGATTTTAAAGAAACCCCACCTCACAGGATTGGTGTGAGGGTCAAACGTGGTGGTGTTTGTAAAGGCTGGGTCAGCCTCCTGGAGCCGGCACCTCTGGGGAGCGGGTGAGGCCTGGGGACGGGGAGCTGATTGGGCAGAGGCTAGGAGGCGAGGACCCAGGCCTGGAAAGGTCTGGGACCAGGCGGACCAGGCTCCACCAAGAACTCCCCAGGGCCACAGCCCCAGAGGCCCAGGGACTGCCCAAGTTAAGACACGCATCTCTCCTTTCCTGGATGCAGCTCTCCATACCCTCGCCACATGCACACATGGAGACACACACACACACAATCACATGCTACACACCACCCAACCTCACACACGGAGACACACAGTCCCCCCCGCCACATATGCGCCCAGCCATGACTTCACACAGCCTCACAGCCATGAGGACAGGCACCCGGCCACACGCAACCTGTCACCAACACTCCCCATCACCACCTCGCACACTCCCCCAGGCACAGACACATAACTCCACACAGTCGCCTCCACACCACACCCTCACACAGACACAGCTTCATGCCACAGCCCTGCCCGCCACGCCCGCGCCTCTCCATCAACCACACAGTGCCAACAGTGAGGTATCCCCCCTGCTGTCACCCCGCCCCAGGGGCTCCCATCAGTCCACACGAGTGTGCACACAGCACCCGAGGCCCACCCCCTTCTTGATCAAGAAAGGCCTCCTTGCTGAGTCTCCAATTTGCCTTGAAAGCCCTTCACACTGAGACCCCCCTGCCCATCCCCAGGCACGCACTAGGCCTTGCAGAACCTCACAGGTCATTTCCGCCTCCTTGGAGCCACCAGCCACACACAGCACCAGTAAAGACCTCCCTTGGCAGCCTGGCTGGGGAATGCTAATGGGGCAGGGTAGGGGGCTCGGGGCCTGGGGGCTGGGAGGTGGGGATATAGCACCTTCCCTCATTCAACAACTAGCAGCCTCAGCGGCCCCCTATGTGTAAAGGCAAAAGTCCTTTTTTTTCCTCCGAGCCCAGCCCTGGCCCCCTCCCCCAGGAGGGCAGGACAGAGGGGGACACGGGCATCAGGGAGCTGGCTTGGTGTAACATGAGCCGGCCGAGCCCAGGGCCCACGTCTCATCTCTATCACCCACTTGCTCCGTGATATAAGCCAAGTTGCTTAGCCTCTCTGAACCTTCATTTCCACATCCATAAGGTGGGGAAGAGCTTGCCTCCTCACCCAGACAGGGACAGGCCTGGCCCCAGGGGACATGTTTTGGGGAGGGGGTCGGCAGGGCAGTGGCAGTGGGACTCAGGCCCTCTGAGCTGAGAGCAGCTGTCCCCTCCCCAGGAGGCCAGTGGCAGTGGCAGTGGCAGCGTTGCTCAGAGATGCATTATTCATGACGCTCGGCTCTGAGCATGGGGAAATTTGCTGAGTGATCGACCTAATATCTTAACACAAACCCATTTAGGCAAAACACCTTTGAAATGAGAAAGGCCGGGTAAAAAAAGTAGAAAAGAGAAGCAAGGTATTTGAAGGCAGGTGATGGTGGTTGGGGGCTGAGGAGGGCAGGGCTCTGAGAGATAGTGGGTTCCCAGCCCACTCCCACGCCATGGCTCCTCTGGGAGACCCCTGCACCAGCCCAGCCCGCCCAGGGCCCCACCTGACCCTGCCCTCACTAGCCATGCAGGCATCTGTGATGGAAGGAATACCACCCCTTTCTCAGATTAGGGTCAGAAAAGGGAAGGGGGTCTACAAATCAGGGGTCAGTTGGAAGCTGGACTGAGTGTTAATTTAGGGTCCTCCAGCCACCCGTGACCCCATCCTCAGCTGAATCTCCAGCCCTGAGGTGGTCTGAGGGGGTGTCCAGCAAGCAGGGCCCTCAGCCCTGCCTGCATGGCTCTGACCCCCACCCAGGTCAAGGTCAAGGCCAAGCACTGTGGACCATGGCTGAAGCCATGGAGGAGTCACTTATGGACAAGACCCCCGACTCTTCTCCATCTGTCCCCAGTAAGTAGCAGAGCTCTGGGGGCTCTGCTACACCCTTCCTCAGCTTCACATCTCCCCACTCTACCGCAGCCTCCAATTTCCAGGCCTCCTTTCTCCAACTCAGTGCATACTTTCCCACCCCCTAACCCCATGCCTTTTTTGCCAGTGGCTGGTTGCTCTGCCAGAAATGCCCTTCCCACTTTTCCACCTGCCTCCTCAACCCCACCCTGTCTAAGGGCCCAACTTCCCTGCCTCTTCTACCACAAAATATCCCAGATCATTCCCCCAGTGGGAACTCTGCCTCCTTGGACTCTATCACACCCCTCTGCTGGCTCTTCCATGCACAGCCTTGGGCTGAGGTCAGGTCTGTAACTCACCTGGTTCAGGGCTTGAGGGCTGGAGCCAGGCTACCTGAGTTCAAATCCCAGCTCTTCCACTTCTTAGCTGTGTGGCTCTAGACAAGTAACTTTACCTCTCTGTGCCTCCTCATAATAAAGTGTAAAGAATAAGTGACTTAATATATGTAAAGGGCTTAGAACAATGCTGACACATGAATGTTCCAGAAATGCTTGCTATTATTATACTGTTTTCTTTTCAGTTTCCTCTATCAGCCCAGGGGCCCCTTTGAGGGGGACTGTGTGTAACTCCCCAGTTTCCAATAGAATGCCAGGTGCACAGTAGGCACTCAGTTAATGATGGTTGAACTGAGCCTAATTTACAGCCACGTTGTCTGCCCAGACACACCCAGGGATGAAGAGCCGTGGCTGGTGGTACAGGTCCCCTGTGAGGAGGCAGGGACACAGGGAATATGACTTCTGGCCAGCTCCATCCACAGCAGGAGCCCAGGAGAGGCCAGGGTTGGGGGCCGTCAGCCAGACCTGCGGTTTGGCCAGAGAAGAGCGGGCGGCTGCAGCCCGGGATGAAATATTTAGGAGCCCACATCCCCAGGAAGTGGAAACTGACAAGCAAAATGAAATGTTGAGATGTAATTACCAGGCAGGCCAAGCATGTCTCCCCGCCAGCTGTGAGCTCAGGCTGCCCCCCTGCACCCGCCACCATCAGGCCACTGGCTAATGAAGTCCTCCCGGAGCCCCCTCCCACATCAGGTCCGAACCCCCACCCTCAGGCCGGCGGCGGGGGGGTGGTGGCAAGGAGCCCCTGGCTTGGGCTCCTCCAAGCCCCGTGTTGTGATGGCGGAGCAGCAGGAAAGGCAGGGAGCCCTGGTTCTGGACAGGGTTGGGCCGTCCCTTTACACCCCGCCCCCCACCCCCAGGCCTCAGCTTCCTCAGCTGTAAAGGGGGCTGGGGCTGCTGGGCCACGCCTGGAGCGTGAACTGAGGCGGTGGGCGTGTCCGCAAGTTGGCCTTGAAGGACAGTGGCGCAGTGAGGACAGAAGCACACCTGGCAAGCCCCGTCAGGCGCCCTTGAGAGGCTGGGCTGCCTGAGATTGGGGTCGTAGGAGCTGATGGATAAAGGTCAGGGCTGACACTCAGATGTGGGCCTGGAGCTGGAGAAATGCCCATTCATCCGCCCCCCTCCCAAAAAAAAAAATGGCCCCACACACTCCCAGCACAGGAACCCCAAACCTGGGGACTTACACAGATCTGGGGGTGAGGAGATGGGGACCAGACTGGGAGGGGGAGGGGTCCGCCTTGTCTCTGTCCTGGGGTCCTGAGCAGGCTCCAGGAGAGGATTCGGGGAGCTGCGGGGTGCTTAGTTGACCCAAATCTTTCCTGCATGCTGGAGCCAGAAGAAGGCTTGGTACCTTCTCAACAGGCATTTGGGGTGGGGTCATTTTTCATAGTGGGAGACTGTCCTGTGTTGCAGTATAAGGGATGTCCTGGGAATTTGGGCACGCCACAGGCAGGGTGGGACTGCTCAGAGTTGAGAACCCCCTTTCTGATCTAAACCAGGGCCCAGAGGGGGGCCATAGGCTGCCCGAGACCATCCAGCATGTGCCTCTCACATGTGCTGCCCAGGCCCCTGTCCGGGCCAGGCCGGTGCCCCCAGCAGCAGGCCCAGCCTCGCCTGCCAGTGGCCCTAATGCTCTGTGCACCACCACTCCTGTCAACACCCTCTGACCAGACCAGAGTCCTGGCCTAACTTCAGCTGGCCCAGCCTAGCCCTTCCAACTCTTCCCCAAACTCCAGTCCAACCCGGTCATCGCCTTCCCTCATACCTTCAGTGGCTCTCACCTTCTTGGGGGTAAAGTCCCAACTCCCCAGGCCTGTCCTGAGGCCCTGCAGGACTGACCCTGAACACCCTCCAGCTTCATCTCCTGCCACTCCCCACCCCCGAAGCACCTGCAGTTTCCAGCAAACACTAGGATGTTCTTCCCCCTAGGCCTTTGATCAGACTGCCGCCTCTGCCTTAGATGCCCAATTCCCTTTTACAGACTCCTCTCTTCTGCAAGTCAGCTCTTGTCCATTCCTAAGGAGTCAACTCAGGCCCACCTCCTCCAGGAAGCCCTCCTGCATGTTCCCAGGCTTAAATCCAGGTTTAGCATAATGTATGGAAATCACTAGGCAGGATGCCTCTGTGCCCACCAGGCCCTGAGCTCCAGGGAGAGAGCCCAGTGCTGGGCACAGAGGAGTATTCATTGATGGAATAACAATTTACTGAGTTGCCTGGTGCCCAGGGCCACCTAGGCTCTGTGGGTACAGCAGCAAGCAGGACAGACAAGAAGCCTGCCTTTGTGAAGCTGGCATCCATCTAGGAAATAGACCATAGATGCTATGAACAAATGAATAAACAAATGAAGAGCTGGCCTACTGCCCCCACACACACGTTTGCACAGCATCCCACAGTTGAATAATTTCTACACATGCTGCCTCATTAGCTCCTCTCAATCAAGCCCTATCTACAAAATGCACATCCTAGATGTGATGACAATTTTATAGATAGGGAAACCGAGTCCCACAAGCTGGAGCCGAGGCCCAGCTACCTCTACCTTCCCTTTCTCCACCCCATCTTCTCCCTCTCCTCCACTTTTCTAGCTCTTTCTCTCTCTCCACTGTTTCCCACCTTCCAGGGTGAGCTGGCAAGGTGCCTCGTCTTCCTGAGCCTGTTCTACTGTCTGTAAAATGGGGTGGGCAGGGAGGCACTGCGAGATGGCAAACAGGGCCTGTACCACCCCACCCTCTGCAGCCCTACAGTGTCCCCCCTCCGTTTCTACTCTCCTCCCTCCCTTCTTGTCCTGTCTCCTCTTGTTTGCCCCTCCTCTTGCTTGTCACTTTGTCCGGCTCTCCCCCATCCCAAGGCCTCCCTTGGGCCCCAAGATGTCTGCAAGATGGTCGTTAGCTTTCCTTCTGGCTCATTAAAAATGAGAATTTGCATAGAATAGCCATATGATCATTCTGTCTACAGCAAAACGGGGCATGGACATAATGTACCATGTAAATCGAGACAACAGGAGAGGACGGTCACGAGGAGGGGACCCCAACCTGGGGCTGGAAGAGGCAAGTGCTACTCTAGGGGTCTATAGACTCTGAGGGAGTTCTTCAGCCCCTCCAGCCCTTTCCCAGCCTTCCTGACAGCCAACTGACCTGCCTTTGCCATTCTTACAATAACCAGCAGCATCAGGACTACAATCATACCCATTTTACAGATGGAGAAACCAAGAGCCAAGAGGAACAGTGACTTGTCCAAGGCCCCACAGCAGGTCCATGGCAGGCCTGGGGAGCAGCCCCCCTCCCCTCACGCTGCCCTGCCGCTCTGCCAGCAGGGGCTGAGGAGCTGAACTCAGCCACACAGCCCACCCACCCCCCAACACCTCCCTCTCCCCTGGGCCAGGCTCTCCTCTTCGCAGAAGCTCAGCTTCCCTGTGGCTTCCCATCACTCCATGGGAACCCTGGCCTCCCCCTCCCTGCAACAACCATTTAGCCAGAGATGACAAGATTTTTGGAGACAACTGCCTTCAATCCTCTCAACCCAGCTTTATATTATATTCAGACCTGCCTCATCCTGAAAAGGATTTTCAAATAAATACATTTGGCTGAAAAAGAAACTGATCACACAATCGACTTCCCAATGCCCAGCCTTGAGCCAGGTGCCGCTGTCCGTAGTACTGAAGCCAGGAGGGCACGGCCCTCCCTGGCCACCCTCTGCCCTCTGCTCACACACAACACAGGCGCATGTCCTGCAGGCTCAAGCTTCAAAACACACCCCAAACGTGTCCCTTCTCACCACCACCACTCCTAGTCCAAGCCATCATCACCTCTCTCCTGGGCAACTGGTCTCTCTGCCTCAGCCTTGGCCCACTCTATTCCCCACACCATGGCCAGGCGTTACTATTAAATCCAAGTCCGTGTAGGTCCCTCCCCTGCTCATAAGCCTGCCGTGGCTCCCATCTCACTCAGAGCAAAACCCAAAGTTCTCACATGATCTACCACATGATCTGCCCCTCCTCTTCTACTTCTCTCCCCTTCACTCATTCCGCTGTTGCCTCTTGGCTATTCCCCAAATGCCAGGTAGGCTCCCACCTCAGGACCTTTGCACCTGCTAGTTCTTCTGCCTGGAGTACACTTTCCACAGACCTCCAGGTGGCTCACCCTTCACTGCATTCAGGGCTCTGCCCAAATGTCACCTCTGCAGAGAGGTCTTCCCTGACCACCCCGTGTGAAAGTCTCCCTAGCAATCACATTATGTCCATCAGCTCCTCTCTGGAATTATTTACATACTGATGAGTTTACTTGTTTATTGTAAACTGCTTCTGGACCCCCTCCCCAAATGTGAGTGCCACAAGGCCAGAGACCTTCATCTGCTTTGTCCACTGCTGCATTCCCAGAGCCCTGGTTCAATGACCAGCACACACTGGGGCCTAGATAAATATTTATTTAGCAAATCAATGCATGTGGGCAGAGTCATGAGGGTGAAAGGGCTGAAGAAAGAGATGTGCTCACTCCCCTCCTAGGCGGCCACACTCCCCGCCCCCCCCCCACAGGCTTGGTGTGATCCGGAGGTCCTGATTCCATCCCTTTGAGTCCTTGAAATACTAAAAGAATTTGAGAAGCATGAGGGAAACCAGAACTGAAGAGGTAACTGCAGGGGAAGCATCACGTCCCACCTGGGAGAATTTTAAATAGGGACGCTCACAGGCTCACTCCCCATCACACAGGGGTCTCCATGTGAGTTAGTGACTCTTGACCCTCCCTCTCCCCTCCTTCCATCCCTCTCTTTCTCTTTTTCCTCTCCTCCTCCTGCCCCGCCCCCCCTTCTGCCCCTCCCCCTCCTCCCCCTCCCCCTTCCCCCTCCTTTTGTCCTCCCCTTCCCTCTGCCCCTCCCCCTCTGCCCCCTCCTCCCCCTCCTCCCCCTCCCTCTGCCCCTCCACCCTCCACCCCCCCTCCTCCTCCCCCCTACTCCTCTCTCTCTCTTTCTCTCTCTCTCTTGCAAAGCACACACATACTCCCCTGCAAATGCCACAATCTTTCAAGCCTCAGACCAGACAAGGGAACCTTAGGACCCTCATTACCCTGTTACCATCACAGGGACCCCCTGCCTTCTCCTTCCCAGGCCCCGAGCACAAACCCTGTCCTCCGTGGGGGGTGGGTGCTCCTTAGGTGCCTCCATCTGACTGACCCACTAGCGCTTCCCTCAGGAAGGGAACCAAATTCTCCTTTAAAAAAAAATGTATATATTTTATTTTATTTTGATTATAAAAGGAGATAGTATTTTAAGAAAATTCTGAAAGCTTAAAGACAAGCAATACTACAAAGAGAAGAAAATATTTTTTACTGCCTGTTTCTTAATCTTTTTTTTTTTTTTCTTGACTGAGAAGAGAGACTTTTATTAGCTTCAAGTCCTTCAGTAACATAAGTCAATGCGTCCCTATGACAAAACTCCCTCGAGCTCCAGAGCAAGCCAGTTTTGGAGTGGCACAGGCCCAGGTTCAAACCCCAGCTCTGCCTCTGACAAGCTGTGAGGCTCGGGGCAAGCCCTTGGGCAGCCTGGGCCATAGTTTCCACTTATGTAAAACGAGGACAATCCTCAGGGCTGCAGTGCAAGGGCTAAGGCTGGGCCTGGGGCCTGGAAGTTCTATTATAACAATTAATGGAACTTTGTGTAGGAAAGTGTGTATTAAAGCAAAAGGAGGCTTGGCGGGGGGGGGGGGGGGGGGGGGCGTCACACAAGCCAGGCCAAGGAGCCAGCGCAGCAGGCAGAGTCTGTTTGGACTCCAGGGCTCTGGAAAGAGGTGCCAGATGGGTGGAGAGAATAACAAGACCCAAAGGGCTGGAAGCCTCCATCAGTGTCCACATACATGAGCCCACTGGAGAAGGCACACAGCCCCCTTCCCAATTTCACAGACGAGGAACTGGAGGCTCAGAGAGGGCAAGTGACTTGCCTAAGGCCACACAGGGAGGAGGGAATGGGGCTGAGACAGGGAGGTAGGGTTGGATCTAAAGCAGGAAGCCTCAGGGTAGGGTGAGACAAGGAGGGAAATGGTGAGTCCACAGAGTCCTTCCCAGAGCTAGAGAGAAGAAGGGGGCTGGAGGTGGCCTTAGCCACATCTCCAAGGACCTCAGAGTGGGGACATGGGTGCTGGGGACCCCAGACAGGAAAGCAGGCTCAAGTCCAGCAACCAGCAATCAAGCGAAGACAGTTTTCTGGAAGTCAAGGCCCAAATTTAAGGGAGGCAGGGGTGGACAGAGGGGACAGGTCAACAGCCTTCACCACTTGCTCTTGAACGATGGGGAAGAAGTGGTAGGGATGAGCAGTCCAACAGAGCCTGGGAGGGCAGGAGCCAATGTGTTCTGAGTAAGAGGCTCAGAGAAGGAGGAGAACAAAGAAGCAATGGCAAGAAAAAGAACTTGAGAAAATGGGAGTCAAACCACGTTTAGACACTTGTCAAAAGGGTCAAGGGTAAGAAACCAGAGAGGCAGCAGGGGGCTGAGGAAGCAGGTTATGTGGAGGTAGCCACTCTGCGGGCTCAGGTCAGGGCCTGAGAGCAAGAGACACCCAGGGAGGTAGAGTCAACATGGCAAGGGCAGATAGGAAAGCCAAAGTGGGTGAGGGCTGTGAAGACTCGTGCAGTAGAGGGATCTCCAAGGTCCCTGATTCAATCCCTTCACATCAGTGATGAAGTTGAGGCTCAGAGAGGGAGTGTGGCCAGCCCAAAGTCACACAGCCATCCAGAAATAGAGAACTCAGGCCTAAAAGTCAGACCCCAACTCCCAACCCAGGCCTTCTGCCCCACTCCCCCACCTTGGTTATAGCCATAACAACTGACACAAGTGCTGTGTGTGTATTAACTCATTTTGTCCTCGCATCACCCCATAAAGGAGGTATTATTATTGTCCCCATTTCACACAGGTGGAAACCGAGGCACAGAGAGTTTAAGCGACTGCTCAAGGTGGCAGAGCTCAGAGTGGAAAAGGCAAGATTTGAACCCAGGCCAGGTATCCCAGCGCCTGGGCTCTTAACCACTGCATCTACTGCATCAGCGGGAGAAGGATGGGATTCCAAAGGCCAAAGCCACAAAGGAGCTGCAACCAGCAACATAGTGAAATCTTCAAACACATTCCACAAAGGATGCCAGTGGAAGAAAACATTGCTCCCTGTCCAAGAGGGGAGACGTGCAAATGCAAAAGACCCAGGCAGTCGATATCTTCCTTCTTTCATTCCCATCAAGCTCAGACACGCACACAGGTGGGAGGGTGTCCCCACTGTGATAGGCCAGGGCAAAACATCAGAGGTGAGTCAGAGAGAGACGGGACAAGTAGCTGCACTAAAAGCCGCAGGGCCCAGCGACACTCAACCCAGAGGATTCACACAATCGAGAGGTGTCTGCACCCTGCCACCACCCAGAGCGGCAGAAAAAATCAGAGCAGACAGGAGAAGTCCCGGAGGCGGGCCAGGCAAGCGTGAGGGCTCATCTTTATAAAGGGACCTGGCAATCACGGAGCAGTCACATTAAGATCAGCACCTTGCCAATCTCCAGCCCCGGCAGAGAAACCCAGCTGGTGCCTGGCCGGCCGCGTGGCTCGGCAGGAAACTTCCACCCACGATAGAATGATGGGCGGCAGACAAGGGGAGTGGAAGGGGTGCCTGGCTGATGAACTCTAGTGGCGGGGAGCTGTCCACTTGGACAGCTCTGCCTTGGAGAGGTCAAGGATAGAGCTTGCTCTGTCTCAAGCAGCTGGGTCCCTGGGCTGAGGCTCCAGGAGGCAGCTGGTGGGGAGCCCAAAGGTCTCCCCCGTGGCATGCTAAAACCATCTGACACTCATCCACACCAAGCTAAAGCCGGTGGCAGGCTCCTTCCCTGCTATGCCTCCCCACCCCCTCAGCAGACATGAATCACAATTTCATTTGATTGGGGTGGGAGGGTTGCACCCTTCTGGCACTGTCCCCTCCCATTGCAATTGGCCCCAGTCATTCCTGAACCAAACTGTGAAGCCCACAGTTGGAGGTACTGCCTGAAGTACCTCTAAGTGACATTCACTCCTTCCGGCCTGCTGGGGTTTTGTGTTTTCCAGCACTCCTCCGAGAGAAGAAGCCTAAAGAAGTACCGTTTTCTTAACATCTTAGGGTGTCTTAGGAATGGGACATGGACCTGGCTGATCAGATCTTGGAGAACAAGCTGTGATGAGCCTTTGCTTAGGTAAAGGATGTTCAGAAGCAGGAGCCATGGACTTTGAGGACACAACCCGCCGGGTGTCAGAGTTGGACGCTGGAGACGGCCTGATCCACTCACACCTGTTACAGGTGAGGAAGAGGCTCCCAAAAGGGCAAGGATGTGCCCAAGGAGACAGGGCTGGCCATTTGTTCATTGATTCATTCATTCTACAAACATCTCTTGAGGGCCTGCTATGTTCAAGGAAGCAAGGGAAGCTGGGGTCACAGAGCTGAGTCAGATCCTGTCTGTCCTGCCTTCGAGGAGCTCAGCATTGGTGGAAAAGGCAGAAGGAAAGCTTTGCTCTCTTGGGGTGGGCTGTGACCAGAATTCCCGGAGCCCTGGAAAACCACCCCCTCCACACTTGAGAAGGGGTGACGTGGGGAGCCTGCAGGGAGGAGGGGCCTTAGCATTAACCTTGGTGGGCAGAGAGGACCCCTGGGGGCCCTGAGCAAATTGCACCTGGTGGGTGGAGACAACGGCACTGATGCTCTCCCTCAAGCAGGCATGACCCCAAGTACTAAAAAAGAAATTGTAAGACGAGGTTGGCCTAAAAAAACTCTCCTTAGCCCCACCTCACTCTGCTCCCTGACTCTGGTCAGCAGCAGCAGGGGTCCCATCTGGTCCTCCCTCCAGCCCCTTCTCAGGTGGTTTCCCCACTTGCCATGCCCTCTCCTTCCTCTTCCTGCAAGCCCTGCTTGGTGCCCAGCCTCACTGGGCTGGAGCCCCTGGAGAAGGTCTCTTCACTTCAATGGACACACCATCACGCCCCTTCATTCACTTACCCAGGCAACCCCTGCTGAGCACCTACTGTGCACAGGGCAGGGGCGCTATCTTACTGTGGCCCGGCCTCCCCAGCCCCGCTGACGGTGCCCCAAGGACAGGACCATGGCCTGCCTTTCCTCCTCTGTGATGCCCGGGCCAGCTGGGAGAACCAAGAGGGCTCTGGAAGGCTGAGCCACTTCCCAATCCTACCCCCCCTCCCCCCAGGGCAGGCAGCATCTCAGGATGGGGCACCCCGAGGCAGGCACTGGAGTGAGAAATAGGAGGAATCCGAACCCCACATTGCACCCTGATGCAGCTGCTGATGGGCCCCGAGTTCTCACATCCTTGCCTCCTGCCTCCAGTGAGTCAGTAAGGGGGAGGATAGCCAGGGAGCTCAGTGGGCTGGAGATAGATCCCAGAGTGGCCTGGCTAACCCCCAGGCACCCGTGCTTTCTGAGCCTCGGTTTCCTCTTCTGCAGGCTAAGTAAGTGGCCTCTCAGGCCTGATAGAGGGAGCAAGCACCAAAGAAGAGTGAATAGTTGAGGTGTGAATTTTGTGATCAATCATTCGCTCTACAAACATTTATTGAGTAACCGTGATGTGCCAGGGACTGTTCTAAGAACTGGGAATGTAGCAAGAGAGTGAACAGGAAAAATCTCTGCCTTCTAGGACCATAAACAAAAATAAATAAATATTTTCGGTCAGAAAAGCAGATCAAGGAGCAGGGGATGAGAGAGTGAGGGGCTAAGGAAGGAGGTATTTTAGGTAGGGTGGTCAGAGAGGCCTCTCTGAAGAAGGGACATTTTGGGGATAGACCTGGAAGCACTGAAGATTGAGCCAAATGGATATCCAGGGAAAGAGCTTTCCAGGTGAAGGAAAGCACCAGTGCAAGGGCCCTGGGGCAGGCTGGTGCCTGGAATGTTTGAGAAGCAGCGAGGAGGCTAGGATAGCTGCAAGAGAGAGTGAGGGGGGAACTGGGAGATGAGGGAGAGGCAGCAGAAAGGGAAGTGGGCACTAGACTCTTAGGGACTTCATCCTGGGGTGTCCTGGGGCAAACCTGCCCCTCTGGTCCCTCAGAAACGCGAGCAGTGCCAGCCCCTCTGAGAGGCACAGCTCCTTCCAGCTGGCCAAGCTCTTCCCCGCATCCCCTCTGAACCTCCAGGAGGTGGGTGTTCCGGTTACAGCCTGGGAAGCCAAGCCTGGGGAGGTCTCCCAGCCTGGCTGGACACAGAAAGGCCTGAGCCTTGGGCCTCCTTGGCTGGTCCTGCCATGGCCGCCCATGCAGCTGTGCCGATTGGGGAGGAGCCATCGAAATGCAAGTCTGATGCACAGCCCTGGGAGTTGGCACTGGAGGTCAGACCAGCAACAGCTTGACTCACCCACATCTCCGGAATATCAATGGGGGACACAAGGACGCGAGGGGGAAGAAGGGTGGGGACAAGGCTTTCGGGACTTGCCACTGTGCATGGGGCAGGGCGCCCTACGAGGAGCAGGCCTGAGTCCCTCACACCCCTTCCTGCTATCCCCAAAGAGACTATATCGTTCCCACCCTTGGGGCACAGGCTCAGATGTGCCCAGGGGTGCTGGATTCACTCACCCAAGAAGACCAGAGCCAAACTCCCAGGGTAGCCCCAGGGGACGTAACCAGGCCCCTTAATACCCCCTGAGCCTTGGTTTGTCTCCTCTGAGGAAGGGGGACACTAATGCAGGTAAACTGAGGCTCACACAGGGCCCCACAGACACGGAAAGGCTGTGGGTTTGTAAAAATGTATGCTCCAGACCCCTCCCCTGAAAGTTCCCAGGACAGTGGGCGGGAGACATGAGGGGGCGGGGGACGCTGGAGGGCACCACCAGGCCTGCGCCACCTCCTCACCACGTGTCTCTCCCTCTGGAGGTGACTCACTGGCGTTATCTCCAGAGCCCAGGCGGAGCCTGCTCTGCATGTCTAATTCCAGCCTCCTTGCGCCCGCGTGGGAAGCTCCTCGCCTTTCCCCTTCTCTCGGGCAGCCTCAGCAGCGGCAGGAGGACAGAGTCCTGGCTGAAGCCAGAAGGTACACACGTACGTGCACACACACAACCACACAGGCACAGATGCACTTGGGCGCACACTCAGACACACCCCACCCCGAGGCACACACCCGTCCTGCCCCAGCCACCTTTGGAACTTGCCTCAAAAGAGCCCGAGGGCCAGCACCTCCCACCTCCAGGCGACCTGGACTCCTGTGGCTTTGTCCCAGCCCCATCCCTGGCACAGCACAGCCCCCTTGGGCCTCCCAGCACTCTGCAGGCCTCCCCAGGAACACCTGGGCACCAGTGAGCTCGTATCACTCTGACAACAATCCTACAGAGTTAGGGCTGCTTTAGCCCCATTTCACAGGTTAGGACACTGAAGCCCAGAGAGGCTGAGTGACTTCCCCAGGGTCACACAGCCAGTAAGTGGCAGAGCAGGAGCCCAGGTCTGTCTGATGGAGCCTGATTCTCAACCACTCGTTGTTGCTTCTGTGTCGGCCAAGCTGGGGGGAGATGGAGATCATGGAGTAGAGGGGCCCTGGCTCTGACGCCTTGCTGTGCAACCCCAGCCAAGTCACTTCACCTTTCTGGGCCTCAGTTTCCCCATCTGTAAAATGGGAGCAAAACCCCCTCACCTACAGTGTTGTCCCCAAGATTAGTAATAGTGCATGAGGTGCTTGGCACAGGACAGGGCTCAGTCAAGGGCCATGAGACTAGGTGAAAGGGGGTTGGGTGGCACAGTGCTGACAGGAGCTGGGGGGGACACAGGTGCCAGGGATGCCTTTAGACCCTATGCTAGGAGAGCAGATGTAGCTCAGTGGTTGAGCACCTGCTTCTCATGTACGAGGCCCTGGGTTCAATCCCCGGTACCTCCTTAAAAAAAAAAAGTTATTAGACCCTATGGAAATGGTCTGCTCAGTGGTGGGCCATTGCAGGTGCTGGGTTTCCAAGCCCAGCTCCCCTACCTTCTGGCTGTGTGGCCTTGGGAAAGTGACTTACCCTCTCTGGCCTCAGTCTCCTCAACCATCAAATGGGCATAATTATGCTCCTTGCAGAACCCAGTGCCAGGGATCCAGAGGCATCCAGGACTTGCTGGCTGAGGCTCCCACCGTGGCTCAGACATGCACCCCCAGCCTGGCGAGCACACCCCCCTCCACCCCACCTAGCAGTGCTCCTCCGAGCAACTCACAGATGATTTATACTTCAGAGGGCAAATCAATACAATATACGGCCAAAGACATCTTTAATCTTTTGCAGGGATTAGGCTACAAGGTACAGCAGCTTCTTTCTACTGACCGCACAATTCTGATTTCAATTTGGTCAGCTGGAGCACGGCATTCTCTCTCCTTTTCTCTTCACCCGCCTAAAGATGTTCTCCAAATCAAATTTCATTTAACCACGGGGGTGGGGGGTGGGAGGCACCTAGCTGCCCATACATGCGGGGAGGCCCAGCCAGGCCCTGGGAGCTGCCACCCTGGCTCAGTATGGCAGGACCAGGTCTTCAATGATGTGGGGAGGAAGAGTGGGGGGGACACTGTGAGAGTGCCCTCGAGACTTGCAGGCTCTGGCAGATGAGCTAATTCTCTCATTTTTCCCAGACTGGGAACTCTGAATAGATGCTTGTTAAAAAAAAAAAAAAATCCAAACAGTAATATCATCCCTTCGGCCCAAAAACTAAATACCCAGACCACATCCTGACCCCACGCCCCTCGCACTCTTAACACATTGGCATTCGTCCCTCTAGGCCATGGTGTGTGTGCATGTGTGTGAGTGTGTGTGTGTGTGCATGTGTGCATGTGTGTGAATATGGCTGTCATACCCCCAGCACCTGCACAGGGGCTGGCCAGTTAATCTGGGGGTGGGGAGGTTGTGGGGGTGAGAGAGTAAACAAGAACACAAAAGCAATTAAACTTTTGGCAATGGTGAACAATGCCGCTATGAACATTGGTGTGCATATATCTCTTTGTATTTTTGTTTTCAGTTCTTCTGGGTATATACCCAGCAGTGGAACTGCTGGATCATACGGAAGATCTATTGTTAGTTTTCTGAGGAACCACCAAACTGTCCTCCACAGTGGCTGGAGCATACCACAGTCCCACCAGCAGTGGATGAGGGTTCCTATTCCTCCACATCCTCTCCAACATTTAGTGTCTCCTGTTTTTTTAATAGCTGCCATTCTGATGGGTGTAAGATGGTATCTCATTGTAGTTTTGATTTGCATTTCCCTGATAGCAAGTGATGTTGAGCATTTTTTCATGTGCTTTTTAGCCATTTGTATTTCTTCCTTGGAGAAGTGTCTTTTCAGGTCACTTGTCCATTTTTTATATAGGTTGTTTGTCCTTTTATTTTCAATGTGAAGGATTTCTTTATATATGCAGGATATTAGGCTCCTATCAGATATATGGTTGCCGAATATTTTTTCCCAAGACCTCTAGCCCTGGAGCCAGACTGCCTGGGGTTCAAATCCCTTCTCTACCCCTAATTTGCTGTGTGACCTGGTGCCAGTTAATTGGTCTCTCTGTGCCTCGGCTTCCTCTCCTGTAAAATGAGGGAAATCCCTACCTCACCACGCAGAGAGGATTACAGGAAGCATGGGTATAAAGGGCTCAGCATGTTCTGGGCACAGAATCAGGGTTATGGAGGTACCGGAGATTCTGGAACCTCTGTCCAGTTCCCCGAGCAGTACCTCTGTCCCCAAATCCTGCAGAGGTCACACCTTAAACAGAAAAGGCAGTGGATCTGTTTGGGGAAGGATTCAAGCCATCCAGGAGGGGAGGCACCAGCAGAGCAGGGCAGGTGGTGCCAGTCAAGAGCCAGTCCCCGTGTCTCAGATCTGAGCAAAGAGGAAAGGCAGAGAGAGTGGGGCTGTGGCACCGGGGGTCTGACCCTGTGGCCTAGGAACCAAGGGTGCTGACTCCCCACCTGTCCTGGGGGTAGGGAGCAGGGTCCCATTCACCTCCAGCTTCCCCTTGCCTGGGCCTCGGTGGCTGGGGTGGACGGTGGCCTGGAGTCGGCCCCATCAGCCAGTGCTGCCCCACTTCCCCCCTACCCCCACCTCCACCCGGTGGCAGGAACCCAAGCAGCTTTGGCTGTACAATTAAAGGGGCTTATCCGAGATTTATAGCAGGATTATGCCCGCAGGGTGTTACCAATGCCGGCCTCTGGACACTATGTGGTCCCTGGGAAAAGCAATTAGAATCCTGGTATAAAGCTGTGCGGGTATAAATATACAGATGCCATCCACCCAAGGTCGAGGATGCCACGGTGAGCTATTAAAAGACAGGGCCTTGGGAGAGGCCAGGGGAGGGGGCGGAGGGGCCCTCTCTGCAGGGAGGTGGGTCTGCCAGGAAGGGAGGGCTCCCTGCTTCCCCCACACGCGCTGCCCTGAAGAAGCCACGTGCCCCTTCTCCGCCCCACAGCCCCGACCCTCAACAAGCCCTCTCCCCTTGGCAAGGCTCGTTTCTCCCCAGGCAGAGACCCCCAACCCAGAGTCTGCCTGCTGGGTACCCGGATCATCCAGCAAGCCCACCAGGCCTGCCCTCCCTGCCTGCTCTCATGGTCACCACTGAACTGACCCTCTGGGTGGCCCAGGCTCCGGGGGTCCTACTCAGCTGTTCGGCTCTGCCTGCTAAGGTGTGAACCCCATCATCTATTATGGCAGTTAGCTTCTTATCACTTGGCTAGTACCTAAATGCTTTATCACTACAGCTTCTGAGGACAGCAATTTAAGGTAATGCAGTGAGCTTAATGGGGGAATGTTCCGCATTGTGGTAAGTGGGAGAAATCTCAGTAGCAAATCACTTTCCCAGAGTGCCTCAAATCCCACCTCATGGGAGTGCCTCCTTCACAGAGGGCCAAATCAACATGGACTCCACCTGGTCGTTTGAGATAGGGCTGCTGAATTCTAGGGACTTCAAATCCCCAAGCCCTTAACCACCTTTGCCCCACCCCTCACCCCTCCCCTTCCTCTCCACCTACATCTCCCATGCCAGAAATACTGACATCCCGACCTTGCCATGGCCATGTCCAGTCTGCAAGGGTCATTCACAGCCGCCCCCTGCAGGGGCTGCCCTGCGAGGACACGGGCAGCTCCCCAAAGCTCAAAAGGAAAGGCTGAGGCCCGAGAGGGGAAATGGCCTGGGGCAAGCAGAGGCGACATCAGGACCCGGCAGATGGCTCCCAGGCAGTGCTCGGGCCCTGTGCTGCGACACAAACCCTGCTGGGGTCAGCCCCCTACCCCCGCCCCCATCACCCTGCAGGCCAGGCCTGACTCACCATCCTCTCGGGACTTCTGGATGAAGGCCTCCACGCCACTCTCGCCGTAGCTGCCCTCCGAGGCCAGCGTGGACACGTAGTTCCACTTGAGGGCACGGACGATGTCCACCATTGCCTGGGCCTGGTACGTGTCTGAGGGCACCACGCGGGAGAAGAAGTCATAGCGGCTGTTGTCGCTCAGGTCGGGAGCTGTGGAGGCGTAGCTGATCTGGGGGATCTGGGGGGTGAGAGGGGGCCACCAATGGGGGGGCGGGCTGGCACCCCATCCTGCACAGCACCACGCCCACTGCTCACAACCCCCTCCTGTTCCCACAGTCTGGGGGCCACCCAGCCCTCCCCCCAAGCACTGACTCCTCCCACCCTGGAGGACGAGGACAGGCCCCAACCCCGGCTAACAGAAGGAAACAGAGGCCCAGAGAGGTTTGGCACATGGCCTGAGGCTGCTCAGCACTACCCCTGGCTCCAGCCCATGGTCCCACTCCACTCTCCCCGAGGGTCTGTCCACCCCCACACCCCAGCCCCACAGGAACGAGGTTGGGATCAGGTCAAGGTGCACCTGGCACTCAGCCTCAAGGCTGGTCCCTGGAAGACACACCCCAAACACAGGCATACACAGCCACACGCCACTCGGAGACTCGCAGCTGTGTGCACATGCATGCACACAAACCAGGAGCCTGTGGGTGCCTCAATTTACAGAAAAGGCAAGAAGATCCCCACTCAGGGAGACTCCCCAAGTAGGAGGGATGGTACAGCCTGGGGGTAGGGTTGGAGTTGGGGGCATCGAGAGAGGCCCTGAGGGGTCATTTGGTCTATCTCCTGGCCCCAGGTAGCCCCTCTTGTCAACATCCCCCCAAACCCTGCACCGAAGCCTCTGTCACCAAAGCTTCCCCTTAACTCAGAGACAGAGAGCAGGTTCCAGCTTCCCACCCCCACCCTGCCCTGAGGATCCAGAGTGGGTGGGGTGGGCAGGGGTCTTCAGAAGTCCAGAGACAAGGAGACAGGGCCCAGAGATACAGGGGCCTCCCAGATCCCACAGCCACTCAAGACAGAGCAGACCCCAGCTCCCCTGGCCATAGAGCACCTTCCTGCCTCCACAGCCTCCCCAGACAGAGGTGGGACAAGGGGTCCATAAGTTGCCACTGCCTCCTGTGGCTGAGACCCAGTCATTCCCAGAGGACATGGGAGGAACAGGTGGTCCTGAGCCTTCCCCTCCCCCTCCTGGGCCCAAGCTCTCCCCTATGTCCAAGGCACCCCCGTGTCATTCAGGGCTCCCTCATCTCCAAGGGCCCTTGCTCTGTCTGCCCCGGGCTCCCCAGAAAGCCCAGCCCCACACACCCCCAGGGCAGGCCAGTGCTGTATGCGCCCCATTTCCTTCCTTAAACCAAATCAAACTTACCCTTCCTATGTACCCATCCCTCTGCCCTGTTCTTGGTTGTCCGAGATGACAGGGGGGTGGGGAGGGCCACTGATCTGAGCTGATGCAGAACCTAAGATTTTATCTGCACAAGAAATGATGACAATTCCATCCTGACCAAGAAAGTCATAGCCAGAATTTCAGGCAACTAAGGGTGGGGGACTGTTTCAGTGGGCAAGCAGATTGGGGGCATCCCCCAAACAAGTGGCTATGACTTGGCAGATATTTAGAGGTCCCTATTCCCAGGGTCCCCTCCCTGGAGGGGGCAGAGATTCTGCTAACCTAGTGACCCCACCCCAATATCCAAACATCCCATTCTATTCATTTCAACAAAGACTCTTCCTAGCACCCATGATGTCCTAAATGCCAGGCACGGAGCAATGAACAGGACACACAAAATCCCTGTCCTCACGGAGCTTCCGTTTTGGCAGGAGGAGAGGGGCACCAGCAAGTCCACAGACAACTTGCAAGGACCATTTCCGACAGTGATGGGGCTTGTCAGGGGGTGGCTGGGCGGGCAGGTGGAAAGCTCTGGAAGGGCCTCTCTGGAAAGCGACATCCGAGCAGAAACAGCAGGAGCAAGGCTGGGGAACTGCGTTCTGGCACAGGGAGCAGCGGGTCCCAGGGTAGATGAGCTTGGCGTGTCCGTGGTAGAGCAAGGAGGTCAGTGTAGCTGGAGCAGGGCGGGAGGGGGAGTGTGGCTGGGGGAGTGTGAACACACAACAGGTCTCATCACCATTTACTAAGGGGATAGATGGACAAGGGGAGGATTGAGAGCAGGAAACTGCCCGAGTGACTCACTGGAACCATCCCCTCCCAGACTTGTTGCTCTTGGGAAAGGCGCCAGCCCCTGGGACCTTGGCAGGGGGGCGGGGGAGTGGTGATGAGGATTAAGGGAAGCAGTGGGTTAGGTTTTGGGGATTCCCAGGGCAACAGGGTTAACTCCCAAGCCCTCCGTAGTTCTTGTCTTTGCAGACCGGCATGGACTACTAGGTTAGGTATGTGCTCTGTTATCCACTGTGGCACCATTTTCAACAGCAAAAATTTGGACACAACCTATGTGCCCATGATGAGGGGACTGGTTAAAGAGGTTACAGCCACACAAGGAATCAAGCTTAGGCAGCTGTGAAAAAGAACAAGGTAACTTTACACGGACGGCTCTGGAAGGCTCTCCAAGACGCTGGAAGGTAAAGAGGACAGCAACCATGCCAGCATCTGCTCCTGCGTGAGAAAGGTGGGGTGTGCTCATGCTGCTCGCACGCACACAGCCCGGGAGGTCACGCCAGAAACCAACAGGGGTAAGCTGCCTGCAGGGAGGAAACCAGCTGGCTGGGGACAGGGTTGAGTGACTTTTTACCGCATACCCTTTGTACCTCTTAAAATTTTTTTATTTTTTTAACACATTGGATTTATTTTTTATTTTTTTAAGATTTATTTATTTACTTTATCCATTTTAAACCCCGCCTTCTCCATTTGCTGTTTTGTGTCCATACGCTGGGCAATTCTCTGTGTCTGTTTTCTGCCATCTCTTCTCATCCTCCTCCTCCAGTCTTCACCAGAATTCGATCCTGGAGACCTCCGATGTAGGAGAGAGGTGTTCTGCCACCTGTGCCAACTCGGTTCCTGGTTTTCGGAGCATCTCGTCTTGTCTCTCCCCTGCATCTCTCTCCTGTTACGTCATCATCTTGCTGCATGGCTCCCGGGGTCTGGCGGCTCACTGGCACACAGAGCCTGGCAGCCCATGCGCCTTCTATAATACATATTTTTTATTTTACCAGCAGGTCCCAGGGATCGAACCCAGGTCCCTCCATCTGGCAGACGGACGCCCAACCATTTGAGCCACATCCGCCCCCCCACCTCCTGAATTTAGAATGATGCGACTGTATCGCCCATTTAAAACCCAAACCACGTTTGCATACACCTGCGTGTTTTTGTGTGTGCATCTCCCCTTTCCTGCATCAGTCAGCAGCATCCAAAAAGGAGCCCCATCTTCTCTGCCTTGGGGGGCACTTAGCATGAAAATACTGTCCTCTAAACTGTGAACTCTGATGATTAATTTAAAAGTCATTTTTGGGAAGCAGATGTGGCTGAAGCAATTGGGCTCCCATCTACCATACAGGAGGTCCAGGGTTCGATTTCCGGGGCCTCCTTGTGAAGGCAAGCTGGCCCACACGGTGAGCTAGCTCATGTGGAGTGCTGGCCCACACAGAGAGCTGGTGCAGCAAGATGACGCAACAAAAAGAGACACAGAAGAGAGACAATAAGAGACACGGAAGACCAGGGAGCTGAGGTGGTACAAGAGATTGAGCACCTCTCTCCCACTCTGGAAGGTCCCAGGATCAGTTCCTGGTGCCACCTAAAGAGAAGACAAACAGACACAGAACACACAGAGAGCAGACAGTGATTGCAAAACAATGCGGGGGCTAGGAGAGAGAAATAAATAAATCCTTTAAAAAAATAAAAGTCATTATTTTTAAGGTACAATAATCATAACTGTGGTCGGTTGGTGGGTTTCTGAGTCTTCATATTTTAGACAGGGTTTCTCAGCCTCGGCCCTCTGGAGAATTATTTATTGAGGGGCTGTCCTGTTCAGCAGCATCCCTGGCCTTTACCCACTCAATGCCAATAGCACCCCCTCCCCAAGTTGAGACAACCTAAAGTTGTCTAAAACTCCTTAAAGTGGGGGACAAATGTTCCGCCCGCTGAGAACCGCTGTCTTAGGGATAACGCACTTAGGAATGAAATCATGTGATTTCTGGGACTGGTTTCAAAAGGATGGGGGACTGGGGATGTTGTGTGGAAGGAGAAGGAACAGAACTGGCCTCGAGATGACACGGCTGAGGCCGAGGGTTGCAGACATGGGACTCGCTGCCCTATCTGCTGTATTTCTGTGTGGGTCTGAAATGTCCATATATATATATTTTAGTTAAATTAAATAAATACTGCCCCCAGGTCATCCCCCTGAACAGAAATGCCCTAAATTCGGAGCTGGAGAGGGAGAAGGTAGCCCTTCCCGCAGCCTTGTCTCCTACCAAGTCCCCAGGAGGTGCTCGTCCTGTGTGTTGCTTGCTTACCTCTCCACCTGGGCCTCAGCCATGGTGGTAATCACTTGCCTAATCTCCTCCCTTCTCCTAATCGGAAGCTTGTCTCCTACTCCTGACACTTTCTCCCGAGCCCAGGACCTGGAGCCAAAGGGGCTGGAGCCCAGCAAGAGGTTTCTGGACTGCTGGAGGCCTCAGGGCAGCTTCTCACTCATCCCTCCTTCCTGCTCAGGCACTCAGCAGGGGTGGCGGGCGGCAGATGGACAGATGGCCGTCCAGGTATCAGGACCCAGAGCCCACCCCGTGAGCCCAGGCCAACAAGGGGGCCCTGCCCTGCCCCCAACAACTCCTGAGGCCCTGGCAGAGGGACCCAGCCCTGAGAAGGGGCGGGGGGTGTAACAGGAGCCTGAACACGGGGGAGAGGATAAGCCCCGTCCTCCTGCACATCGCACTGACGGGCCCTCACAGCCCCCCTTTCCCAGCTCCAGGTCCTCCAGGTTTCCTGGGAAGGTGGTCACCTTCCAGTCCAGCTCCGCCACTTAGCTGGGAAAACCTGGACAAGTTACGCCAACTTTCCAGGCCTCAGTTTCCTCAGCCACACAGTGGGAATAATAGAATACCTCCTCAGAAGGCTGCCAGGATCCCTTGAGGGGATTCATGGAAAGTGCTGGGGGTGGTGCCTGGCAGGTAGTGAGCACTCAAAGGTCAGCTCTCAGGCGAGTCCTCATCCTTGCCCTCAGCAGCTCTCCCTTTCTCCTGCCTCTCCCTCTGCCTCCCGCCTCCCTTCCCGAGCTCTCTGCTGTCACATGCTGTCGCTGTGTGTCTCGGGGACGCCTCCTCAGAACGCTGACAAGCTCTCCAAGGCTCCCTCCTCCTCTCCCACCCCCACCCCCCGCCATGGGGAAGCCGTGGGCAGGGCAGGGGGCTGAATCCAAAGCGGCCAAGCAAGTGACTGTGACATCTTGCCCCGAGGAGGCGCTGGCGTCTCCCGAACTCACCTGTCTCTGCAGCCCACCAGGAGCAGGAGGGGGACACTCAATTGACATTCTTCGCAGAGAAGCTTCCTCTGCTCTCGCGACAGCAGCAGCAAGAGGGGAGGGAGGCAGCTGTGCCCACCCCAGTGCCATCTCTCTGCCTTCCTCCTTTCCAGCACCCAACAAACTGCCCACCTACAGGGTGCCAAGCACTGTTCTAGGCAGTGAACAGAGTCACGCCCCTGGGAACCCAGGTCCCAGCAGCGTCTGATCAGTCGCAGGTGTCCTACTCCAGGACCAGCTGCCCATCTTCTCTTTGCTCTCCACTTGTCTTCCTCTGCCCACAGAGCCCATGACCTCATCTTCCCACATCCCAATCCTCCCCAGCTCACATGTTGCCTCTTCCAGGCAGCCCTCCCTGAACCCTCGGCCTCCAGAGATCCCCAAGTCAGCCGATCCAGGGGCACCAGGCACGTTCTCCCGGTTCTACTTATCAATACAACAGGACTTCTAAAACCCTTCACTGTCCTGGGCAAGGCCACGGGGGAGATGTGGTAATGAGCTGAACTCATCCCACCTCTGAACACCAGACAACATCCCCAGCATGGGTGTCCACCTCCCACATGGAGGGTCCCAGGTTTGGTTCCTGGTACCTCTTAAAGAAGACGAGTAAGAAAGCGAGATGACATGACGGGCTGGCACAGCGAGCTGACGCAACAAGTTGACACAATGAGGAGACGCAATGAGGAGACACAACAAAAGACACAACAAGCAGGGAGTGGATGTGGCTCAAGCAAGCGACTGGGTGCCTCCCTCCCACATGGGAAGTCCCAGGTTCGGCTCCCAGTGCCTCCTAAAAAAAAAAAAAAGAAGATGAGCAGACACAGAGAGCACACAACAAACAGACACAAAGAGCAGACAGCGAGCACAAAACAGTGGGAGGGTGGGGAAAAATAAATAAATCTTTTTTAAAAAAGAGAGACAATGTGGAAAGTGCTCTCGTAAAAAAGTTGGGTTGGGCCCCCTGGGCAGGGAACAGGTTGTGTGCCCCTGAGTAACTCACAGTGTGTCTGCGCCTGGCACCCAGTAGGGCCTCACATTTACAGAAGGGGTGAGTGGCTGAAGGGTGAGGGAGCGCATGGACAAACCTCTCTCTCTCAACTGCATCCCCCACCCAGCATCTGTAGTGACAAGGAGGTCGATGCCACGTGGGAAAGACAAAAGCTGCTTCTGGGCTTGAGTGACAATGAAGATGGATGCCAAGTTCATCTGTGTGTGTGTGTATGTGTGTGTGTGTGAGCGCAAGGGAGCACGTGCTGGAGCATGTGCCCTGAGCACACGTGTGCACAACACATTCATTCATTTATTCTTCCTACAAACACTGAGTGCCGACAGCCTCCAGGTGTGGTTCTGAGTGCTGGGGATAGATCCACGGATGACCTGCCCTTCCAAGGCCCCCAGTCTGGGCAGAGGCAGGCAATGGCAAGATGCATTATAAGATTAAGGTCCAAAGGGTGTTGGCACGCGATAAGGGTCCAGAAGAAAAACGGAGTGGAGGGAACGTGAAAGTGTTAGAGAGAGGGGCCAGGGGAGGCCTCTGTGAAAAGGTGACATTTGAGTCAAGATCCCAAGGAAGGGAGCAAGGGAACCATGTGGGTATTTGGGGGAGAGCATTTGGGAAGAAGGAACAGTCAAGGCAAAAGTCCACATGCACGTATGTATGCATGTGTGTGCCTGTGTGTTGTGTGCGTGCTCAACTTTGTAGATGAGCTTGTGTGTGCATGTGTGCGTGTCTGTGCACACACACGTGTGTTGAGAGCCTGAATCTGTTCTCCGGCTGTCCCAGGCTGGCCACCAGCCCTCTCACGCCTGCCTGGGCACACAGGCGCTGCCCCATCGGGCTCTGGGCCCTGACTCCCAGACCCGCAAAATTCAAAGACCCTCTGAGAGTGGCCAGTCCACACTCCACACCACCCGAGGGAGGGAATTCTGTGGTGGAGGGAGCAGAGGATCTCGTCTAGGATCTCGGTGCCCACCCAGGACACAACCCACATGGCCTCTGAAGGCTGGAGTTTGTCCAAGGCTATTCAGAGCAGTCAAGGGTCAAACCACCACGTGACTTCCACGAGGGGGCATCGGGGTCCCAAGCCCACTGGCCGGATATCCAGGGCCACCTCACTGGACACCCCAGAGGCCACCAGACAGAAACTACAACCCTCTTCCTGTGAGCGTCAGTGTTAAAGGCACCTCCCCTCGGTCCCTTTCCCTAATGCTGGATGCAGCACGTGCACTCCCAGCCCCAACCCCCGAGCCAGCTGCCCACGCTCGGGACCCAGCTCTGCCATTGCCAGCTGTGGGGCCCGGGGCAGGTGAGCAACCTCTCTGGGCCTCGTCAGTGAATACACGCCAAATGCTCAGAACAGTGCTGGCTCAGGAGGGCCCTCGGCAAATGGCGGAGATTATTAACAGAGCTGAAGGCGGGGCTGGAATCTCTGTGCCCATTTCACAGCTGGGGACACTGACGCTCAGAGAGCTGAAAATGCCCTCTGAGTGTCACAGAGCCAAGAGACTTCAGAAACGACTCCACTGAGCACCTCTGCCTCCCTGTCCACCCCACACACACAGGGAGCGGCTCCTCCAGTCCCGCTCCCCACGCCCTGCTGACCCCACAGGCCAGGCCACAGGCTTTCCCGCCTGGGGAAGTGCAGTCCCCACACAGGGCTGGAAAGGGCCCTGGGCTTGCCTGCCTGCTCTTTGCCCTTCTGATCCCGGCTGCTCTGAGCCCTCGACCTCTTCCTGCGACCTATTCTCAGCATCACTGCTTTCTTCACAGATAAAAGGCAGGGAGGCTTTTAGGTACATGAAAGCTGTGGCAGCCGGGAATGTGTGGTTCAGAGAAAGCAGGAGGGGGACAGGGCCAGCTGTCCAAAAGTTCTGCCTGCACAGCCAGGCAAGGTGACCAAGGGTACTGGCCCCCATCCTGGACACCCCTCGCCTGCCTGAACCCCACACTCCTCTGAGCCCCGCATCCCCCTAAGTCCCGCGCCCTTTTCCTGCCTGAGTCCTGCACCCCTCATCCACTAAACCCCATGCCCCTGTAAGCCCTGCACCCCCTGAGCCCTGCACCCTCCTGAGTCCCACGCCCCCCTGAGGCCACTCCCCCATGAGCCCTGCACCCGAGCCCTGTGTCCCCCTGAGCCCCATGCCCCCGTGAGCCCCGTGCCCCACTGAGCCCTGCACACCCGAGCCCTGCACCCCGAGCCTCATGCTCTCCTGAGTCCCACACCCCCACTGAGCCCCGCTCCCCCGTAAGCCCTTCACCCCCCTGAGCTCCGCTCCCCTGTAAGCCCTGCACCCCCTTGAGCCCCATGCCCCCCTGAGCCCTGCACCTTCCTGAATCCCACGCCCTCCTGAGGCCCGTTCCCCCATGAGCCCTGCACCCAAGCCCCGTGTCCACCTGAGCCCCGTGCCCCCGTGAGCCCCGTGCCCCACTGAGCCCTGCACCCCCAAGCCCTGCACCCCAAGCCCCACGCTCTCCTGAGTCCCACACCCCCCCTGAGCCCCACTCCCCTGTAAGCCCTGCGCCCCCCTGAGCCCCATGTCCCCCTGAGCCCTGCACCCTCCTGAGTCCCACGCCCCCCTGAGGCCCACTCCCCTGTAAGTCCTGCACCCCCTGAGCCCTGCACCTTCCTGAGCCCCACGCCCTCCCCCATGAAGTCTTTGCTGCAGAAACCAGTGCCAGCGGGAGCAAGAGGTGCCGTGGTAGGGACAGCCAGCCGTCTTTCCTGCCCTTCCACCCCTCTCCAGGACCACATCCTTCCCTAAACCCAGGAGGGAGGGCACACAGTAGGTGCTCCACATGCCTCCTCTCTGCCAGGTGCTGAGGACACATTTAAATAAACCACCTGTGGAGAACTCAGCCTGGGGGGAGCCCGGCTTGTAACAGACAGGAAGGAGGACGGCCAAAGCAGGGTCTTGCTGAGACTGAGGGGTGGCCAAGGGGGATGGCACCAGGGGGTGAGGCTGGGCAGGCCAGCAGAGGTCCAATGACAAGGGGCCTCCCGGGCCACACTAAGGAGGGTGGGATTCTCCAGGGAGCCCTGAGGAGCTGCCAAGGGAGCTGAAGAGGGGCACAGGAGATGGGCACTCGGCCTGCAGGGGGAGAGGGACTGGAGGGGCAAGGCAGGTGAGCAGGCAGGAGGCAGCTGGCGTCCTACAGAGAGAAGCCGGTGATACCTGAACTGGGGCAAGGAACTGAGGGGTGCCACAGCATTTAGGGATCCACTATATGTGAGAGCGTAGGAAGAAGGGTCTCAGGTGACTTGGAGTGGGTCTTTGCCAGCCAGAAGGATGGTGGATTCAGAGACCAAGATGGGAAGTTGGAGGCTGCACAGCATCAGCAGCTGCTGAGCACTGAAGCTGGGGGTACGGGCAGCACCACCCAGGGAGACAGAGGAGGGAAGAAGTGAGGGGCCAGGGAGAAAGCCCTGGAGAGCGCTCACACTTAAGGTCTCAGCAGAAGTGGGGGAACTCATAAAAAAGACTGAGGGGCGGAAGCTGGAAGAGGAGGAGGACAACCAGGGAGACAAAGGAGAGGTGATATGAGAAGGAGGGAACCCAGCAAAGGGGGGCCTCAGTGTGAACTGCCTCCCCGAGGAGGGCTGAAGGATGTCATGTGGAATTCATGGGGTGGGACCCAGCACGTGGTGGGTGAAGGGCACTGGCAGCCCCCCAGCCCTCAGCCAGGACCCAGACAGTTCAGAATAGCCCAAAGTGGCCTCGTGCACACCCATTCAGAGGGGCACCTTGGGCAGGAGGCTGGGCTGGCACAGCTTTTCCAACAGCCTCAGGCCACTGTGAGGAGAGGGGCTGCGATGGGCCCCAGGCGGGGGAACTGTCTGTTGCCTGCCTCCAGGGCCACTCGCCAGGGGCCTTCCCCTTCGAACAGCCCCCTTACCCCATACCCACTGGGCCATTTGGGGGACGCTGAGAATTCAAGTCAGGTCCACCTGGGTGGCTCACTTCAGCCCACTCTGACAGTCCTCGTTGATCAGATCTCATTACAATGCTCCGTGGACACAGCGCAGCCTGCCGACTCCCAGCCCCAGCATCAGGTCACTCTGGGGCCTGGCCATGTGCCCCTGCCTGGCCCTGGGAGTACCAGCCTATCCCCCAGTGCAACTGATGGGTCTGTCCCAGCTCCACCCTGGGCAAGCCCCGACTTGGCTTCCTTCCCGGGTGCTGAGCCTGCCAGGCCCACTGCCCCAGGGCGCTTGACCTCTCCAGCTTGGCCTTTTCCCCAGGCCTGGCCCCTGCCCCTGGGGTGGCCCAGCCCCGCCTCTGCGCCTGCAGCCTGTGCCCCTCGTTGCACAGGCCCCTTCTTCTCACACGGTGATGGTGACCAAGTACTGAACATTAGAGAGTTCCTGAGGCCACAAGTGCCTTCTCAAGAGGCCCATACTCCTCAGAAACTGGCCAGTTTAATCAGTAATTCACTCTGGCCATTCATTCATTAATTCACTCACTCATTAACCATTTATTGAGCACCTACTATGAGCCTGCATGATTTTTAGGCACTGGGGAGAACCCAACAGAGGCCTTCCCTTGTATTCACAGAGCTGACATTCGAGCGGGAGACACTGATAATAATAAATGAATACACGTGTAACTGTTGTTGGGTGGTGGTCATCAGAGCCGTGGGCCAAACACTACCAGCTCTCTGCCTTCCAGGTATCTCGTAAAATCACAGCTCCCTGTCCCCATGTGGTTGGCCATAGCCATACTATATATTCTGGCCAATGAGCTGTGAGCAGAAAATGCATAGCACTTCTGGGCCAGAGCATTTCATTGCAGTTGCAAGACCCACTAGGGCACGCTTCCCCTCTGCAGAGCGACCAGCAGTGTTCCAGACAGACATGGCTCCACCAACCTGGGTGCCCAAGGGCAAATGGGACAGAGCACTCAGCCAACCCATGCAGACGGGTAATACAAGCAAGGATTATGTTTACGTTGTTTTAAATCACTAAGGTTTGAGGGTTGTTTGTTACTGCAGCATAACCTTGCCTATGCTGACAGATACAGATGGCAAAAAAAAACATTATGCTGTAGCTCCAGGAAAGCCAGGAATGAATCTTAATTATCTCTACCTCAAGACACCTGAATGTGTCTGGTTCACATTTGTCACAGGTTAGTATGGACTGAGTTGAATTAAATTAAATTCACACACACACTCACATGTGCAATAACAATCATCATAGAGCTAATATTTGTTGAATGATTCTTATGAGCCAAGAACTCTCCTAAGTGGTTTTATATGCCTTAATGTCTTTAGTTTAATAATAACCCTATAAAGTAGGTCCTCTTATTCTCCCCATTTTCCCTACCTGAGGTACAGAGGGATTAAGTAACTTGCCCAGGATCACACAGCTAGTGAATGGCTGAGCCACGAAGTGAAGCCAGGGGCACTAGCTCCAGAGCCCATGCTACCAACTGTCATGAAAACCCTGTCTCCCCCTTACACAGATGGGCCTGCACATATACGTGCAAATGCATCCCACATGCAGGACATACACACAGCACAGACACACACACACAGAATCTGAGTGTAACGCCAGCAGCCTCCAGGGACAAGGAGGGGCCACCCACCTCTCCTGGTAGGGCAGGGTCCTCAGAGCAGCAGTGGGAGAACTAGCCCTCCTTCCTCTCCTCTGTCCAGGCCCCACCTCCATTCCAGCTGTCCCACCATGGGCTGAAATGGCCCATGTGTCTCCAAATCAAAGGATAAGGCCAAGGGCCCCAGAGGGTTGTGTAAATGGCTCTGCTTTGAGCAACAGCTAATTTCTAAACAAAATTATTAATTTCATGCTTATCATATGCAAACCTCTGTCTCCCAGACGAGATGAAATTGATTTAATTAGAAATTCCATCACCAAGCCTTTGGAATCTGAGCTTTTAATTAGGATCACCAACCCCACCCGAGGCTGTCCCAGAGCAGGGCTGACAGGACCTGACTTCTCTCCCTGAGGCCACAGAGAAGGCCAGGATGTATGGACACCTCCCCTGCCACCAAGGCCCACTGACCAGCCCGGGGCCCCTTGTCAGGACTTACCAGTCCCCCATCCCCACAGCACAGTCCTCAGTTCCGAGGAGCCTCTTTTCATCTCAGGGCACCATAACGGAGAAATAGCTTGGGCAGAGTTCACATTATCTTGCAGCCTGAAGGACTGGGGCATTTAAGGGAAGCAGGGGACAAGAGGTGATAAGCCTCCCTCTTCCTGCAAAATTCACATAATTCGTCTTCCTTTGAGAACCCCATCATGTGCTAATAAAATGCCCTTTACAGCTCAATTCAGGGCAGTCTGTAAAAATTACCAGCACTTGGCATTTTCCCACATATTATCTCTGACCTCATTTCCCACCACCCCTGCCTTGCTCACAGGGCTCTGATAGTCCCCTTCCCAAGGCCCACCCACTTGGCCTCCTTACTGTACCTCGAGCACACGGGGGACAATCCCACCTCGGGGCCTTTGCACCTCCTACTCCTCTGCCCAAGTGTGCTTCCCACAGGTGTGCATGTGGCTCGAGTCCTCATCTCTCTCAAATCTTCGCTCATCCTCTCGGGAAGCCCTTCCCTGACCACCCCGTTTAAACCTCTGCACTTTCCCTGCCTTAATTCTTCCCACAACAATGATCCTATTTTACATCCCTCTCTCCCTTAAACATCGGCTGGCTCCGAGTGTGAGCACTCTGTTTTCTTCCCCTCTGTGTCTCGGGCTCCTGGCCCAGAGCAGGCACTCTGAACTGCATTCCATCCACACAACCAGCCTGGGGGACGAGCTCCCGGGGCCCCAGGGCCTCTGTGGTGGGTGAGGAGAGAGAGGCTCAAAGCCGGCCGGGGCTTCACCCGGTTGCCCGATGGCACTGCTGGAGGCTAAGTGGGCCGCTCCTTCACAGCAACCCAGCTCACACAGCTGTTCGGGGGGCTCCTCCTTCCCTGCCCAGGGTTCGGCAGGACCATCCTTCCAGAGTCGCTCCCCTCCCGGAGCCTGCGGCACCCAGTCCCTGCTTTGATACCAACACCCCAGAAGTCAGTCCCTGGGGGCTGTGCCACCCCCACCTCTACCTCCCCCTCCCCCGGGGCCTCCCAGCTGCTTATCAAGCCAGCGAGCGGACACTTGGATTAATTTCCTGGCCTCTTCTGAACTATGTTTTCCAAGAGAGAACCAGACAGACGCAGGCAACAGGCCTTTGAACAATTATTTCCCCAGAAAGCGCTTTATTCAGTCTCTTGTCTCACCCTTTTAAACATTATATGTTTTCTTAGGAGCCCAAGGAAAAAAAAAAAAAAAAGCGAGGGGGCCGATAAGGCAGGGGGGCTGGAGAAGAATAGAGGGCGCTCAGTGGAGAGCCTGGCGGGCTGACAAAGGAGGACCAGCTCTGATGCAGGCCCAGAGGAATTACTGCAGATAAGAGCGCCCAGGAGGGCGGGCGGGGAGCGGCGCGGAATGTGGGGGGCCAGCAGCATGCGGGGCGAGAGCAAACAATATCCTCAAATCAGCACTTGTCCTATTTCATAAGCGAAATGTAGATCAATAAATTACACTCACTTTTGCAGGTTTTACATGCTCACTCCGTAACCCTGTCAACAGCAATACATGGGAGGGGAGGGAGGGGAGACGGGAGGCAGGAGGAGCCCAGAGAGGCCTGGGCAGGAAGGGCTGGGGTCCAGGGGAGCCTGTGCCCCCTTTTCCAAGGAGGCCTCAAAGCCCAAGTTCCAGAGGCGAGAAGCAGCCTGTGTGCCCTCTGCCCACTGCCTCGCTGTGACTCTGGGCCAGTTGCTCCCCTGGGAGCCAACAGTCAAGGGTAGGGGGGCACTGTGGTGATAATCTGGGCTTTTTCAACCTCCCCACGAGGGTCCCATGGGAGAGTGGATGTTAAGGGAGATTGGAAAGAGGGAAGCAGATGTCCCAGATGTTAGGAGCCATTGCTATACCTCTGCAATGGGTACCAAGTGTGGCAGATGTTAATCACCTATGAATCCTCACTGCAGCCCCAGAGGTAGGAAGTGTTAGACCAATTTACAGGTGAGGCACTGGGAACCTGCCTGCAGTCACCACCTTGGGCTGCGAGTCACACCCAGGTCCACCTGATGGCCATGTGCTGCCTTCCACCTGAGAGCTGGACAGGCTGGGCACTGGGCATGTGCAGGGGAGCAGGGAGAGCCCGGGCCAGCCCAGACAGCTGCAGTGCCCAGGGGCCGGGCATCCTGGAGAGCTGGGCCAGCAAGTGGCGGTTGAGCTGTCAGTGTGATAACAGGACCTGCAGTTATGGTTTCTTGAGAGCCCATTCTGGGCTGAGCACTTCACACGGAGCACCTCATTTAATCCTCACACAGTGACCCTCTGCAGTGAACACCACGTTACCTTCATTTTACAGAGCAGAAAGCCAAGGCCCAAGAAACAAATGAAACTCAGGCTCACACAGCAGGGACAGAGTATGGGGCCGGCTAATGCCTGAGTTCAGGGCCTGAGGGTCCACACCCTCATACCGGCCTCCCACCCTTTGCCCTCCCCATCCCTGTACTGGAAAACAGCAAAGACAGTGGGTCAAGAGGCCCCCGTTCCAGGCCTTTCCCCAGCACACCCTTTGGGCACGCCACTTCATGTCTCCGAGCCTCAGTTTCCTCAAATGTTTGATGGGGGCTTGATGATCACTGCCCTGCTGGACTCTCGAGGTGAGAACGGAGGGAAATGGCTCGGCGGAGGCGGGGGTGACCCAAAAGCCTCCTCCACAAATACCCACTGACAGGCCACAGGTCACAAGAGGCAGGAGAGGGTCCGATGAAATCAGCTAGGAGCCCCCTGGACGCCTGTCCTTACATCCCGAGTCCCAATGTCTATCTCAAGCACACCCAGTGCCAGCGAAAGGGGGGGGGGCCAAAGCTGAGAGCAAATTAACCACGGTGTCCGCCCAGAGCTCTCCCCAGTCAAGTTAATGCGCTGTGTCGTGTGTAATATATTGCTCTGTATTAATATAATATGATATAATGGGATATATTAACATTATTGAACACATGAGCCGATAAAAGTCACATCACCATCGCGCCGCTATAATTTATATCACAGCCCGGGCCAGAGCCAAGCCGGTAGCTCTGGGGAGGAGGTCCCAGGGGAGCAAGGGGGGGCTTCTGCTAGGAAAAGGGGGTCCGGAGCCCTGAGTCCTGAGGTCTGGGTTCAGAAGAAGGGCTAGGTGATCCCCTGGTTCAGGGCTGCCAAGCACCCCCCCACCAGTCCTCATTACACTTGACCTCTGACCCACCCAGCCTATCCCTCACTTGACTGCCCAGGCTCTCTTGGGTCTCCTCTCAGCCTCTTCTTCTGGTTCTACGTCTTCTCTGACTGCACACTCA
The DNA here is from genome assembly GCA_026826555.1 of Tolypeutes matacus. Classification (NCBI taxonomy): domain Eukaryota; kingdom Metazoa; phylum Chordata; class Mammalia; order Cingulata; family Chlamyphoridae; genus Tolypeutes; species Tolypeutes matacus. Next base: position 20,990,734 of record JAKSZT010018658.1, on the reverse strand, counting down.
CTCCCTGGGGGCCTGAGGTGATGGCTCACAGCTTTACAAGGCAACCACAGCCTGATGGCGTTCCCCCCGGACTCCATGGCTACATCCAACAGCCTTGCTCCCCTTGGCCAGCTAATGGGCATCTCAAATGCAGCAGGTACAAACCCGAGCTCTGGATGCACCTCCCTCCCCCAGGTCCCCCCAAAGTCCGGGTAAGTACCTGAAGCTCCAGCCAGCTAGCTGCTTAGGCCAAAGCGTAGGACGCAACCTTACTCCTTTCTCTCATGCCCAAAACATGATTTATCAGAAAATACAGACCCAGAATCCAACCATGACTCACCTCCTCCACTGCTATTGTCCTGGTACAAAGCTCCCTCATCTCCTGCCCAGATTATGAAAACAGTCTCCTCACCAGTCTCTCTGCCTCCCACCCTCACCACTCCACTCCTACACTCACGTACACCCAACAGTCAGAGGGATCCTAGTAAAACCCAAGTCAGAGCATGTCCCTCTTCTCTTCAAGTTCCTCCAATGGCTCCCATTTCATTCAGAGTGAAAGCCAGGGAAGCGGCTGTGGCTCAATCAGTAGGGCTCCCGTTTACCATATGGGAGGCCCCGGGTTCGGTTCCCGGGACCTCCTGGTGAAGGCAAGCCCGCCCGCATGGCGTGGTTAGCTGACCCAGCGAGCACAAGCGGCAAGGGGGGGGATAAATGAATAAATAAAAAAAACAAAAAAACAAAACAGAGTGAAAGCCAAAATCTTTCAATGAATCACAAGGCCCCACACCAGGGGTTCTTAACCTTTTTTGTCCCACAGACCCCTTTGCCAATCAGGTGAAAGCCACAGACCCCTTACTAAGTCAACACTAAACTGTGTATTATTTAATAAATACATCACACCCGCACCAACACATCCCCACAAGAATAATGTTTTTTTGAATTTCAATTCAAGCTCACGGATCCCTGGTTAAGAACACCTGCCCTTACACAATCTGGCCTCTTAATCCCTGACCTTGCCTCCTACCACCTTCCCTTGCTCTCCCTGCTCCAGTCATTCTGGTGTGAGCCTGCCTCAGGGCCTTTGCACTAGTTGTTCCCACTTATCACCACTTGAAACATCATACATTTCTTTCATTCATGTATCTTGTTTATTGTCGGTCTCCCCACTAGAATGTCAGCCCACAAAGACAGGGATTTTGTCTGCCTTTTCATAGTCCTAAGACTTAGAATAGAGCCTGGCACCAGAGGCCTCATTTGCAAGCACTTAATCAATATGAACGATAAGTGAATGAATGAATGAATGAACGAACTAACAAACCAGAGCAGCAGTCTGGTTTTTTTTTTTTTTTTAAAGGAGGTTCAGAAATTGAACCCAGGACCTCATATATGAGAAGCAGGTGCTCAATCACCGAGCCACATAGGCTGCCCAGTAGTCTGCTTTTATCTGATTGTCTTGTCATTAATGGATTTCTCTACAAGATTTTGTTGGGAAAAAGATTCTGCTTCTAAAAAGCTTGAGGGGAGCAGACGGGGCTCAAGCGGTTGAGCACCTTTTTCCCTCACGGGAGGTCCTGGATTTGGTTCCTGGTGCCTTCTTAAAAAACAAGGGAACCGATGTGGTTCAGTGGTTTAGCACTGGCTTCCCACATACAAGGTCCCAGGTTCAATCCCCAGCCCCCAGTGCCTCAAAAAGAAATAAAATAAAATAATAAAATATAAGATAAAATAATAAAATAAAGTATAAAAAGCTTGAAAACTATTGTCTTGGTCTTGATGAGGAAACTGAGGAATGGATTGGCCAAGTGGCAGCAATTTAACCAAGACCCAGGGCAGGCTGGGGGCTGGTCACTCCTGGAGGTCATCTCCCCCCTGCCCCACCCCACCTGACCCTGCATTGCCTCCTGTGGGGCCTGGGGCACCACCAGCTGCTGAGCACCCCCAGTCAGCAGGGCGCACCCAGGAGAGAGAAAGAAACCAAAGGGGCTTCTCCAGATTCCGGACTGCCCCCCACTGCTGCCCTTGGGGTACTGATGACCTCTTGTTCTGACCTAGTCCCTCATCAGCACCCCCAAAGGATGGAGCTCACATGAGGGTACACTCGAGGAGGCATTCCATCCCAGAGTTCCCTCTTAGGGGACATTTGCTGCAGAAGCCCCACTTCCACCTGCAAAATGAGGGCTCCTGGCCTCTGGCAAAGGTGGAGGTGATATGGGCCCATCATGCATTCATTTAAAAAATATGAGGAAACGGATGTGGCTCAAGTGATTGGGTTCCCGTCTACCATATAGGAGGTCCAGGGTTCGATTCCCAGGGCCTCCTTGTGAAAGGTAAGCTGGCCCACATGGAGTGCTGGCCCGCACAAGAGTGCTGGCCCACGCGGAGAGCTGGCGCAGCAAAATGACGCAACAACAAGAGACACAAAGGAGACACAATAAGAGACACAGCAGACCAGGGAGCTGAGGTGGCGCAAGGGATTGAGCAATTCTCTCCCACTCCAGAAGGTCCCAGGATCAGTTCCCAGTGCTGCCTAAAGAGAAGACAGGCAGACACAGGAGAACACAGAGAGCAGAGAGCGAGTGCAAAACAGCGAGGGGGCGGGAGGAGAAATAAATAAATAAAATAAATCTTAAAAAAATTTTTTAAATATGCACTGAGCACTTTCTCTGTGCCTATTCCTGCTCTGGTGGTTTCCAGGCTTTTCGTGACTGAGCTGGAATCTGCCTCCCTGTCACTTCCACACAGTTCCAGTTCTGTTCTCCAGGGTCCCAGAGACCCAGCTTGTGCCCTCAGCTGAAAGGTACCCAAGCCCCCAACCCCCCAACGCTCTGCTAAACACCCCTTTCTCCAACCCCATTTGCACGACAGCCGGCTCCCCTGGTTGTATAGCTGTACATGTGCACACATGCATACACAGAGGATCACAGTGGCTGACAAGCCCACACGCCCTGGGTGATCAGGCAGGACTCACTGGAAACCTGAGCTGGGACACATGACTCCCTACTCCAAACCCTCCCCTTGATGATGGGAAGCCCAGGCCCTCGTGCTCTGGCCGCCTCTGCTTCTCTAATCTCCGCTCTCCCCACTTCCCCCCTCAATTCCCTCCCACCACCCCAGTGTCCTGAGCACCCTAAGCCCACCCAGACTCACAGCCCTTGCACTCGCTGAGCCCCCTGCCCAGCCAGATTTTCCCCACAGATCCATATAATGTGTTCTTTTCCTCCATCCATGTCTCCACAATCAATGTCGTCTTCTCAGAGAGGCTGTCATTGAACAGCTCATCTAAAGCACACACCCCCCACTGCACCCTCTGTCCCCTTCCCCTTTTCTCCCCTTTACTTCATATAATATGTTTATCTGTAGATACAAGTCTGGCCCAGTCTCTCACCTATGTCTTGCAGCACTGGCAGCCACGAGGGCTTTGGGGCTCAAAATGATGCCCGCCCCCCTCCATCCACCTTGCCTGGCAGCTCTCCATCACCCAGCTCCTTCCCTCAGCTCAGGCCTGGGGAGGGGGAGAAGCAGTAGGAAGGTCCTCCCAGGGAGGACCGAAGTCCAGGGCCGGTCAGGAGGAGCTCCTGAGCGAATGGTCTCTCTCCAAGGGAAGCCGGTGCCCCACCAGGCTATGAGAAGCCAAGCAGAGACAGATCTCCCCCACCTCTGTCACCCTCAGGGCTGCCAAGGCCAGGTGGGCAGCCCCGGATAATCCAATCTCATGCTTCAGGGCATCAGCTGATGGTGGCAGGGGTCAGGGAAGTGGAAAACACACACAGAGAAGCACATGTCAGGACCCAATGTGCCAAGACCCAGCAGAGACTCGGGGTCAGCCCATCCCAAACCTAAGGACCTGCACACACACGTGCACCACAGGGATGTCCTCTGAGAGGCCAGCACACATGCCCCTCGCATGCAAGCACACTCGAGCACACAAACACACCCACACACGCCAAGTACACCCAGGTACCCAGACACGCTCTCTCTTGTACACGCACACAGACGTACCTTCTGAGTCACATACACAAATACGCTTAGAGACACCACAGTACACTCAGGTACACAAGGCACACAGTATACCTCGAGACATCCCCATACACATGCTCAGGAACACAACCTCACACAGATGTGCCCAGTACACACGTACGGCAGGCTCTCCCTAAGCCCCACACAGGTATTCCTGGGTACACAAGCACACACTCACTGAAGTGGCTCACAGTAATAAGCACACCCAACTGCACACACACACAAATACTGGCAGAGACAGCATTAACTGTGTTTGGGGGACTGTGAGAGTGTCCATAAGCTCCCAGATCTTGCAGCCCTGCCCAGATGCCCGTCAACCAGGCTGGCCTGCCGTCCTCCACGAACACCCCAGCAGGGGCAAGTTTTCTGCAGAGCTGAATCCAGCCAATGGGAGAACCAGGCCAGCAGGGTCCAAGGTGGGCAAGAGCTGATAGGACAGGAAAGAGTCACAATGGGCAGAGGCCAGGTGGCAGTGGGGGTGTGGGGGACTGAGGGCACCAGACACCAACTTCCTACAGTGTTTCACCAAAGACCACTGGGCACAAACTTCATTCATTCTTTCACTCAGTCATTTAACAAACATTTACCAATGCCTGCCATGTGGCCTCACCACGTTTCCAGGCAAGCAGGCACCTACCATGCTGGGTGAGAGAGAGAAGGGCAGGGGGCCATAGGGTGCCTGAGGAGGGGCTTGGGGAGTGAGAGGCTTTACAGAGGGATTTCACGGCCCCCACTTCAGAGACCTTCATAAACACTCAGAAGGAGACCTTACCATGTGTCCCAGCCTGCCATGCTCACTGGCCTATCCAGTTCCCTTGGGATACCAGTGGGGGGTGGAGGGCTGGAGGGGGCTAGAGTTGGCAGTTCCACCCCCTGCCCAGAGCACCAGCCCACCAGATCACTGGCATTGCAGGGGTGGGGAGAGGGCGCCCTGACCAGCCCCCACCTGCTCCATTCCCTGGCTGTCCAGCTCCTCCATGAGGCTGCAGAAATGTGAGGCACCTCCACAAAAATAGGGGGCCTGCCTAGAGACCTTGAATTGGGATGCTCTTCCCTGCCCCCGGTTGCACCTAATTCACTGTATTGGAAATGGGGGCAGGATCACTCCCTGGGAGCCCACAGGCTGGCCCAGGGAAGAGAAAGCAGCGTCTGTAATTTGTTTTAATAATCCTGCTGAACTTGGAGAAAATTAACAAATGAGAATCCAGCTCAAAATTAATCAAACTTCTCCCTGTCCACCCCCCCCCAACTTCCATCTTAATGAAGGTTATTTATCCAATGAGCGATAAAACACGGAATTAAATTAAACAGGCCCTTTCTTTTCCTTTTCTCCTCCGCCCCTGGGAGGCTGGCGTCTCCCAGCGTACAGCTCTATAAGCTGTGCCACGCCAACCATGGCAGGTCGGCGAGTGCCAGAAGCCAATCAGAGGGGCTTCCCCAGAAGGAGCCCCTCAATTAGCACACTCCCTGTTTGGGTCTCACTGCCAACTCTCTGCCAAAAATATGACTGTCGGCAAGGCAGAGGAAGAGTCCTTGTTGTTGAGCCTTGTCTGATGGGGGATGAAGGGCTCTTCAGTTTCTTTGGTGGGAAGAGAAGGGTCTGGAAGATGGAGGATATGAACAGTCCCCCCTCCCAAATGAGAAGACTTTGGTGCCCATGGTAGGTTCCAGCTAGAACACTATCCTGGCTCCAGCTGCTTGGTAGGAAGGTGCTGGGTGGCGGGCAGGGGAGGGATCCAGAGAATACTTGAAACACCCCGATCAAACCAATGCACTGTCCTGCAGGATCAAGTTCACATTCTTGGCCCAGGCCCCTCCCCACGTGTCCACCATGCCACCAGCATGGACTACCTGCCCTTCCCAAACACGCCTGCACCTCCACCCCAGCCCTCCCACACCCCAACTTGAGCTGTGACGTGTGTCTTGCCTCCTCTCCCAGGAAGGACCCAGATTTATTCACACTGGCACCTTTTCCCATCCCCACCACCCGCTCCAGCCTCTTGCACAAACTTAAAGCTCCATAAATATTTGCTGAATTAAATGGAACCGGCTCAAACACAGCTCAGGGAAAGTGTCCATTAGGAAGGGTTTCTTCCAGGTTGCAAGCATTTCAAGCTGACCTGAGGACAAATGGACCTTTAAGTGCCACTTAAATCACAGGACCCAGGAGCAGCTGGCCCCACATTCCACTAACCCTCCCCGGGGGTTGCCTGAGAAGAAACCAATTCGCCAGGGTTGAGAGGTGACCAGGGTCCTGTCAGAAGGCAACGCTCTGCCTCTGGTCCAGCCACCAGCCCATAATGGCAGCTCCTGGTCTACCCAGCAGTTTGCATGTGTGTGAGCACGTGTGTGGCCACCCCCATGAGCGAGGACAGCAGGCAAAACACAGGCACCGCTGAATTATTTATTCCGTACATTGTTAGCGCAGTAGAGAGAGCAACCGTGTCTCCAGGCTTCAATTAAAATATCAAGGCACCCGCACCGTCTGCCCGGCCACATGCCCAGCTCCCACCGAACTGGCAGGAGAGCATCGCCTGGGAAGCGATTGCCCTGCCCCCCGCAGGAAGTCCTGTTTCAGGACCGCGGACAGCGGCCTCCCGCTCCTGCTCCTCTGGGCGTGCGCGGTGAACTTCAACCTGGAGTCTGCCCGGAGACACCCGGCAAACCTTTCAGGGCTCTAAAAGGCCATTTAGCAAATCGATAGCCTGCCTTTCCAGCTTCCCGAAGGGGCCCTGGGACAAGACTTGATGGGCTTTGGGCCCAACTCCAATCCAACTCCTTCTTAAAAGGCTTCGGGCTGGAAGGTACTTCGAGGTTTTCACCCCAGCTCTTCTGCAAGCTCCTTGAGGAACTGTGGACATGTCGCATCACCTCCCTGTACTCCCTTTTGCTCACTCAGAAAATCCAAATGATGGTGGCCAGGCTGTGTTCCTCCAGTGGTTGTCACAAATAATGGAAAATGACCTTAAAAAGTTAAAAATGAGGGGAGCCAATGTGGCTCAAGAGGTTGAGCACCTGCTTCCCACATGGGAGGTCCCAGGTTCGGTTCCTGGTGCCTCCTAAAAAAATAAATAAATGAAACAAGCAAAACAAATTTTAAAAAACCCACTCAGGGGGTCGGATGTAGCTCAACTGGTTGGGCATCCATCTCCCATATGGAGGGACCCGGGTTCGATTCCCGGGACCTCTCGGTAAAAAAAGAAAAAGAAATATAAAAATAAAATAAAAAACCCACTCAGGTGAGCCAATGTGGCTCCCTGGTTGAGCCCTTCCCACAAACGAGGTCCTAGGTTCAATCCCCAGCCCTGGGACCTCAGGAAAAAAAAAAAAAAAAAGTTAAAAATGAGGTATGAATGTGGACCATCCCAGAAGAGGGTTTTAATTACAAGTGAGTCTCTGGGCCTCAATTGACCCCTACCCCAACCTGGAAGTCCCTGATTCAGGGGCACAGTTTCAGGATGAAAAAAGAGCTGACGGCTCCTTCAGGAGCTGGCTGGGCCCCAAGCTAACTGGGTCACCCACGAGATTTAATTCAACAACCCTCAGACTAGAATGTGAGGCTGAGTGAAATCAAAGTGGGCGAGCTGAAAAAAGAGCAAGAGATTCCAAACACAAGCTGCCTAGAAGGGCAGGACGAGCACAGGCTTCGGGCTGGTGATGTTGACTTACCAGCCAGTGACTTATGTTAGCACAGTGCCAGGCACATACATTCAACCATTCGTTTTATTGTGCCCGGCAGTGAAGACAGACACGACCTGCTTGCAGAGCTGACCCTCCAGTGATCAACACTGTTATCCACTAGGATGATGGAGGAGGTGACATTCGAGATGCACCTTGAGACACAGGCGGTATTTCCAAAGCAAAAAAAAGGTGGTGAGAAGATACAATCCCTTGGGCAGTACCTCCAAAAGCTAATCACACATGTAGCCTAGGAAGTAGAAATCCCATTTATGTGTGTGCGCATGTATCCAAGAGAAGTGAGCACTTAAGCCTACTAATAGACATGGGAACAATGTTCATAACAGCTTCATTCATAAGAGCCAAACACAGGATTCAGGCCAAATGCCCAGCAGCGGCAGAATGGGTAAATAAATGATGAAATATTCAAACGATGATGTAATGGAATAGTACAGAGCAATGAAAAAGAGCAAATTACCAATATACCCAACCACATGGATGGATCTTACAATGTGAATGAAAAAAGCCAGACACGAAAGACTTACTATTGATTCCATTTATACGAAGCTCAAAAACAGGCAAAACTAATCTACACCATTAGAAGGCAGGCTATGGGGGGAGGGTGTACTGATGAGGAGGGGCGCGAGGGAACTTTCTGGGCTGCTGGAAATGTTCTGTATCCTGATGGTCATACAGGAACATGCATTTATAGAAGCTCATCAAGCTGTACTCTTGGAATGTGTGTACCTAACTGTGTACAAGTTATACTTCTTTTTATTATTATTATTATTATTTAAAGGAAAGAAAAGGTAGACAGAGCATTCTCAAGGGATAGAGGAAACAGCAGAAACAGGCTGGCAGATTGAAAGTTTGGGGGGTGGAGGTTAGAGAGTGGCCTGGGGGACCTGCAACAGAAAGTGGCAGGGCTGGTGGGAGGGATTGGGAGCCAGGCTAGTGAGGTGGGCTTGGCCGTGCTAAATGGCAGCCTGAGGGTCTCTCCTCTCTGCTAGCCCAACCCCCGCCCACCCCCCTCCCTCAGCCACCACACTTGATTTAAATCCCTGAGCTTAATATCCAGGGGCTCTGGGGGTTTTCATCCCAAGCAGGAAAAGACCAAAGCCCCGAGCCCGCAGCTCCCATTCAGCAGAGCACATCACTCCAGGCCCAGGCCCCCGCGTCCCACGCCCATGGCGCCGCCGAGGCCATGTGATTCTGCCTCCTACACTCCACCTGCCATGTCCACCTCCCCACCTGCCCACACGGGGAGCTCACCTGAGCACCTGTCTTTCCCAGGAAAGCTGCTCCAACTAGGTAGGGCCCTCCCATCTCCTGCTTCCGACCACCCAGCGCCCAAGGCTTCACCATCAGATCTCCTCATGGAGAGAGAGAGACCATTAGAAATGCACAGCCAGCCAAGGAAGCATCCCAGAAACCTCATACCCATCCAGCCACCAGTGAGACATGGTAAATAAAAGATGATGAGGCCCCCCGATGGGCGAAAACGCAGCCATTAAACACCACGTTTCAAAGACTATTTAAGGATATTGGAAAATGCTCACAACTGTAGCCTGGTGGACAAAAGCTGGCTACAGAGCCTTATGGCTGTCACAAGCTCCACTTCTAAATTACACAGAAGAAAGGCTGGATGAAAATACACAACCGTATCAAGGTTGTCATTCTAGATGGTGTGATGAATGGGTAAATTTAATTTGCCTCTTTATGCTTTTCTATTTTCTTCCAAATCCACAATGAACATGTTAGCTTTTATAGCCACACCAAAAGGAAAGAGTCAGGGGACACCAATCCACACTCACATCAGGGACAGCAAGGCTGACTGTCCCGACATGATTCCTACCTGCAAATACCTTCCACAGCCACCTGCACTAAGATCTACTGGGCTAAAAAGACCTGCTGGTACCTTCCAGGTGGTGGGGAGAGCACTGGACCAGGAGTCTGGGACCTTGATTCTAACCCCAGCTTTGATTCTAACTAGCTGAGGGGCCTCCCACATGTTATCTAACTTCTCTGGGCCTCAGTTTTCTCATCTGTAAAATAGGGGACCCGTCCTGACCACTTTGTAATATTGTATAGAATGAACAAGAAGTGACTGGGAAAGATTATAAATTGTGAATTATTGTGACTGATCCCTGATTTCCCTTTTCCAGGTTTCCACCAGGTCCTACGGCCCTATCATGGCTTCTAAGAAATGGTCAGAAGCTGCCTTCAGCAGGCACCTGGGAATTCTGAAAATCATGGGCCACCCTCATTGGCTGACTCCCAAGATGTATATAAAATACACATATTTTTTTTAATGAACTGGAAATCAAACAAAAGCTAAGGAAAAACCCACCTCCTCATTTAAAAGAAAAATGTAGTAGTAGATCCTCAATAAACATTGTCAAATGAGTAAAACTCTACAAACTGGGAACAAAACCCACTAATTTGATCGCTCATGAAAGGGGGAAATGTTCTATGTTAAATCAGGTACCCACCGCCTAATAATTTCCATTAGGCTCCATGCCTAGTTTCTTTTAGGAACAGAGATTTCTTTTTTCACCTCCCTCTTAAAATATTTTTTAACACCTCTCTCTTAAAATATTATTTACTCATTCCTCTAGATTCTGTGGGGGCCCACAAAAAGAGGTGGATGACACAGCCCCTGACCTCAGGAACTTTCTCAAGGTAGGGGGAGACAAGAGAAGGTGAGAGCTTCAACACTGACTGTGGGGAGTTGGGGGGCAAAGGTGAAGGATCCCCAGAGGAGAAGGAGGTTTGAAGTAGACATGAAGAATGGGTAGGCTTTCAATAAGGAAGGCATGTCTCTTTCAAAGGGAGTCTGATGAAATATGCAAGATTAATATAATAAACATGTACAATGTGCTCCCGTTGGTAACAATTTTCTATCTCTCATCTCGCTGTATACCTTGGGGTAGGAGACATGAGGCAGTGGATCCCTTTATACTTAAGACATGCTTACACAGAAAAGAGAAAGAAGAGTTTCAAACCCCTCAAAAGAAGAGTTTCAAGTCCCTCCAGGAAGAAGTGGGAAAGCTCCCTCCTCACGCCCTTCAAAAAGTGGCCAGTAAAAATCAGCACAGGATGCATTTTCACCGGTGAGAAAACTGAGGGCCAGATGGTTTACATGATCCCCAGGCATAAAGGCTTGGAGGGAGGCAGGAGCAGAATAAGCCGACTGGAGCGGAAGAGCTCCTTGAGGAGGTGAAGGAGGCAAAGACCCAGGCCTGCTGAGCAGATGCAGGATCACTGGCCACCAGCTCTCAGAGCCTCACCTGAAAGATGGACACGCCAGGGCTGTAGGGTCCAAGAGGCAGCAGTGGAGTGTGGACCTGAAGATGCTTTTGCTAGGATAAATCACAACCCTGAGGATGGGGGAGATGACAAACGAGCCGCTCTGGGCACCCTCCCTGGGACACACGTGGGATGGAAGCTCCAGTTCTCGGAATCCCCTGGAGGCTAGGAAGGCCCCCTGCTCCTGCCCGCCCTGCCCCACCCCAGGCACACAGTGGAGGAGGCCCCACTCTCTCCTTTGGGGCAGCTCCTGAGGGGAACTGGGTCCAGCCCTGCTCTGCTCCCCCATGATCCACTACGAGAAGCTACACAGAGGCCAGGGGAGAATTGGCTGCAGGGCCTCCCCTGGGCCACGCCCGGGCTGGCAACAGAGGTGGAGGCTCAGCCCCGGGGCACCACCAGGTCCAGCCTCTGCTCCCTCGCTGGCTAGAGAGCAAGGTGTCTTATCACAACTACAAACTCAGCTGCCCTTCGATCCAGCATTCCATAGGAATTTGCCCTATAGAAAGGTGCAAAAGGGCCAGGGCACAGCGTGATCCATGGGGGGCTCAGTTTGTAAAAGTCCAAGAGTGGAAAGCACCTCCATGCCCCGGCATGAGGCCAGAAGCAGGGAGTACTACACAGCTACACAAAGGAAAGGAATGCTCTGTGCACCCGGTGGAGACCAGCCTCCAAGGACACTGTGGAGCTGACCAGGCACGCACTGCCAGGGGTGAAGGTGGGAGGGCATATGTAAGCACATTCCCCTCAGAGGCAGGGCCTCTCCAGCCAAGACCTCCAAGAGGACGGTGCCCCCTGGAGCTGTGCAGCTAGGGGCACAGCTTTCTGCTCCTTTTAAATACTGAACTGTGGGGCTGCAGCATGCATTTTCAAAACAATCGTTTGTATGTGGGTAAAAGGTTCATTCCGGGGAGAGAAGCATCTTTAAAGGAGATCTCCTCAGGCTGCCCCCCCACACACACACACCAGCCTCAGTGGCCTGAAGTGTTTGGGAGAGAAGCCAGGACTCAAGGCCAGGCTAGCCCAGGACTGGGGGTGCTCCCTGGCCTGGAGCTGGGAGTGGGGAGTAGGGGTTGGCATTCCCCTGCCCTTCACCCCTGCATCCAGGCCAACAGACCAGGCCCAGGCGGGGCACGGAAGCGGGGAGGCAGGTGAGGGTGCTGCTTTCCTCTTCTTGGGTTTGTTGTACTTTTCTAATTGATTTTGTGTCTGTGTCACCAGGATACTGGGACCATCTTAGAAAACCACTTAAGCAATTTAAAATAATCAAAGTACTTATGAGGCACTTAACATTTCCTCACACTTCAGGCTTCTCATAAACCCCCTTTCAGCTGCAAGCCGAAGCTCACTGTCAAGGGTGACCACTGCGGGAGCAGCAGGCGGACGCAGCTGCCAGTCCAGCCAGCTCACAAATGCCAGGACCCCACACTCCTCTGCTCCAGGCCTTTGTGCTTGCTGTTCCTGCCACCTGCCACGGCCTCCCAGGCCGGACAGCACTCCCCTCAACCCAGCCATTGCATCTCAGCGTTAGCTGTCCCCTCCTACAGGAAGCCCTCTCTGATACCCCTACCCCCAGGCTGGTTGGAGGCAAGTCTTTTTTGTCTCCAGGGCACTTTGGAGTCCCCCATTGTAGCAGTGCCCATTCGGCCCCTGGAAGGAGTATTTCTAAAGCACAATGTCTGCACAATGCACGGTTCGTGTTACCTGTTGAACAAAAGAATGAACCAAAGCAGGACTTCCCGATGGAAGCAGGGGTGCATGATCCTCCTCTGGAAAATGCCAGAGCTCAGCCTGGCTGCAACAAACCTAGGCACATCACAGGCTCGAAAACGCCACGCTCCACCCCCAGGGGAGGCGAGGCTAACCCTGACTAAGTCCTCACTGCTATCTTCATCCATCTTACAGATGAGGACACCCAGGCCTAGAGAGATGCAGCAACCTGCCTGAAGTCACACAGTCAGTGAGCGGCAAGAGGACAGTGCGCCCTCCCAGTGCGAGTCCAAGGAGCCCCTGGGGAGCTTGAGAAAACTCAAGCTCTGCACCCCAAGGGTCTCTACTAGCGGGGCTGGCCTAGGCCCAGGAACCTGCGAAGAGCTGTGTTCTAACAAGCCCCTTAGAAGTTTCAGGATGCTTCTTCCTGTTGAGCCTACAATGCCACTCCCAGGCATGACCTCTGAGAAACTCTCCCAAGAGCACAAGGAGATACTGGCAAGCATGCCCACACAGCACTGCCTGAAAGCAGAAAACCAACCTGAGAACCACCTAAGGGGCACCAACAGGAAGGTGAAGGAAGAGTGGAGTACTACACAGCAAAGAAAACAAAGCAGACCACGGAACAATGTGACACGGAGCAAAAAAAGGAAGATGCTGAGGAACACACAAGATATGATCCCATTTTTATCAAGCTCAAAACCCGCAAAACAACTCTATAAAGTATTTATGGACATATATTCTTAAGTGCATAGGAATTAAAAACAGCACACAACACAGGACAGTGGTTGCCTCTGAGGAAGAAGACGAGAGTGAGACGAGTTGGTGCATGCAGGGAACTTTGATGACATTTGTAACATTTTATTTCTTAAAATGAAAACAACTTTTGACATTATTACAACAAAATACAATATGTGGCCAAGCCGGGTGGTAGATCCAGGGCAGTTCATTATGCCAGTCTCTCTAATTTTCCATAGGCTTGAAATAGTTCGTTACGAAAATATTCATACGCCTTGGGAGAGAGAGACCATTCATGTCAAATCAATAAAAACAAAAGACAAGGCAGGGGAGCTGATGTGGCCCAGTGGTTGAGCACCGGCTTCCCACAAACGAGGTCCCGGGTTCAATCCCCGCCCATGTACCTCCAAAAAAAAAAAAGAAAGACAAGGTGCCACCCCACTCCCCCTTAACACACCTCTCAACACACAACCCAGTCCTGAAACTCAGAGTATCTCCCCCAGCTGCCTCTCCCACCTGGAATTCATCCCCGGGACTAAGCCTCACCCTCTCCGGCTTCCCTGGGGGGCGGGGTGGCATGCTGGCGTCCCTAGCGGCAGGATAACCTGAGCTTGGAAGGAAGGAGGCAGCACTGGGGGTGGGGGAGGAGGCTGCAAAGCACACGAGCACCCCCACTCTGGGGCCCTGACAGAGGTTAATGCTGCTTCGTCCTCTCCCCAAAACCGCAGCCCTGGGGAAGGAGGTAAGTGCTGCCTCCCTTTACTGAGCAGCCCTGACACGAGATACCACTGGAGGATCCATTAGGGTCCCTCCCTCCAGGATATTTCAGCCATAAAGAGTTTTAAATTCCACTTGGGCTCTTGGGGACAGCTGGAGGGCAGGCAGCAGCCTCTGCCAGTCCCATTTCCACCCTTGCTACACCAGTGCTGGGCCAGAGGCAGGGCTGAGCTGAGCCCTGGGGCAGACCCAGAGAGAAAGTGAAGCCTGGAGAGGACAGCCCCGTGGAAAGCCAGAATGAAAGGAGGGAGCAGGGAGAAGAATCCAGCCTCCTCCTCACACAGGAACACACTTCACAACACCACATTGTCCCATTTGATACTCATGATCACCCTACCCATTATACAGAGCTGGAAACTGGGCTCAGAGAGGTTAAGTGACCTGCCCAAGGTCACAAAGCCAGTTAAGACAGAGTCGGGATTTGAACTCATGCTGCCATTTTCCATTTTTGAAGCAGGGTCCCGCCCCTGTGACTGGCCTGGCTTCACCACAGCACCAGGAAGGAAGAATGCAGAGCCAGCCCTCATCATCCACGGATGGTGAAAGCAGAGCTTTGTCCAAGGCCAGGCAACACTTTCAAGGGGAAATTTCTGGGTCAATGGGGGGGGCACCCTGAGTCGGGGGAGGTAGGCTGAGTGCCCACCAGGAAGTGAGACAGCCATGCTGTAATCAAGGTGCGAGGCAGCTGGGCAGGCAGGTGGGCAAGAGGCTAGGCGTGCCTGGCAAGGAACAGGTGGGCTTGCCAGCAGCTTCTGCCTCCTGCTTTTATCTAGAGGGCACCAAGCATCCAAACAGAGAGAAAGAGATGGCAGGAGGACATGAGAGGGAAATGCAGAAAGCCAGCAGGCAGATGAGGCATGGAGCTGGGGACAGATGCAGAGAGCAAGACGGGAGAAGGGTATCACGGCTCCCCCCTCCCAAACATAGTTGCCCCCGCCCCATGACTCTCCGTGGCAGCCACGGGACTGAGAAGTGAGGCCTAAGCCTCATCTTGTCACCTCACCTCAGCCCTGATCTGCTCCAGTGAGCAGCAAGCTTAAAGGTCAATTGGAATATAAAGTAGAATTTGCCTTCTTTTCATTTCTAACTTGTCTGGGTCATAAAAATGCTAGTTTAATAAATTGGGAGGAAAATAAAAAGTCTGCAGCTTTGGGTGGGGGGTACAGTGGGTTTGAACCCTGCAGGGCATGTGGGTCCCACACCCCAGCCTCCCCCCGCAGGCACAGATCCCTGTCGCTCAGACCCAAAGCTGGTGGCTCCCCTGACTTGCCTGTCTGTCTCTGGGTCAGGCCCTGGGAGCCAGGGGGGTGACTGAGAAGGCTCCAGCCCCAGTCCCACCGTCAACGTGCTCATGGGTAGCTGGGAAGATGCCACACAAGAGACCTCCCATGCCTGGGACCACCTCTGCCCCTGGACGTCTGGAAGGGCTTGAGGGAATGTGAGTAGGGCCGTGTAGGAGGAGTAAGCCCCTGCCCGCCAGGCATCAAAAATGCATTCCAGGGAAGCGGATGGGGCTCCTGCCTACCACATGGGAAGTCCGCGGTTCAGTTCCTGGTGCCTCCTAAAGAAGACAGCAAGCTGGCATGATGGGCAGGAGCAGCAAGCTGACACAACAAGATGATGCAACAAGAGACACAGAAGAAAAAACAACGAGAGACAACAAAGCAGAGAATTGGAGGTGGCTCAAGTGATTAGGCACCTGCCTCCCACATCAGAGGTCCTGGGTTCAGTTCCCAGCACCTCCTAAGGACACAGCACACAGCAAGTGCAAACAATGAGGGGGAGGGGACAAATAAATAAATAAAATAAATCTCTTTTAAAAATCTTTAAAAAATAAATTAATCTTAGGAAAAAAAAAAAAAAAAGAACGCATTCCAGGAGGAGGGCACAGCCCAGGCAAGGGCTGGAGGCAAGTTTTGGGAAGGCGCTGCCCGTGGTCAGGGAAGCGCGGGGCCCTGGCTGGAGTGCAGTGGAGAGATGCAGTAGCCACAGGAAAGGCTACTGGGTGAGGAGCGGGGGTAGACCCCGTCTAATCCAACGCCCTCATTCTACACAGGGCAGGCGACCCACCCAAGTCACGCAGTGAGCGCGCAGCAAAACCAGGTCCACAACGCAGCCCCCTCCCGAGCCGTGGGTGGCTTCATTGACGGGCAGGGGACAGGGGCTCACAGTGGGGCCCAGGGAACCTCAGAACCCTCCCGCAGGGGCTAGGATACACCCACCACAGTCATCCCTCTGCAAATGCCTGCCCTCCCTGACCTCCTCAGCCCTTCATGGCTCAGGTCACACCCCTCCCCCCAGAAGCCCCCTCAGCAGGAGCTGTTCAGCAGGAAACAGGACTAACATTACCCAGTCCCATTGAACACCCACCAGGCTACCAGCTCCCCACTACACTGTTCTCATCTGCTCTCTGGGCACCACACCCCGAAAGGTGCGTGAGTCCACTGCCCATTTTACAGAGCGAGGTCCAGAGAAGCTGAGTGATCTGCCCAGGATCACCCAGCCAGGAAGAGTTGGGACAGGGATCCAGGCTGCCGTGGCTGCCTCCAAAGCCAGTGGCCTGGGCGGCCTGCCACAACCAGGCACACGGCCAAATCCCATGGTCTACGTGCCAGGTACTGCCCTGAGCACTTTCTCTGCATTCCCCCATTTAATCATCACAATGCCCTAGGAGGGGGTGTGATGGGGGTCCCTGTTTTGCAGTTGAGAAACCCGAGGCACAGAAAGACACAGCATCTGCCCCAGGCCTCCCAGAGCCGCGGTATGGAACCCAGAGCCCAGGCTCTAACCATTGTGTATGACTGCCCTGCTGGCTGGCCCAGCCTCTCACCCATCCCCAGCACCCAGCTCTGCCCAGCCTCAGGCAGGGTGGGAGTGGGGGGATCAGGGAGGTAAAAGGGGAGGAGTCTGAGGAGGTCCAAGAGGGCCTGTGTGGGGAGAGGCCAGCAGGGTGGGAGCCAAGGGGAAGAACAAGCCCCTCACATGGACTCTGCCCTCTGTCTCCTCCCCCATCCCCTCTGCAGCTTTACAAGGGTCATTCAGGGACCCTTTACAGGTGAGGAAACTGAGGTACTAAGAGGCTGAGTGATTTGCCCAAGGTCACCATTGCTGACCCTCCTCCCAGAACACCCCTTTACCGCAAGGAGTGGGGTATGGGTTTTGGAGCCCCCTCAGGCCCCCTCTCCCTTCCCCTCCCAGGTGCTTTCAAGCTCTTGGGTCAAATCAACATGTTATACAGTCCTGCCTCAGGGCCTTTGTACTTGCTATTCCTTCTACCTGGAACAGTCTTCCTCCAGATGTCCATGGGACAACCACACACACACACACACACACACACACACTCTGTTCAGCCTCTGCATAAATGTCCCCTCTTCGAAAAGGCCGCCTGACCATCCTAAATTGGCACCCGCTCCCCTCACAGCTCTCTAGCCGCTCCCCGGCTCTGTTTTTCTGCTGAGCACTGCTCATGCCTGACATCCTCTGTGTGTCTTATCTGCTCACTGCCTGCCCCCCCTTCCAACATGGAAGCTCCACCAAAGCTAGGCCTTCCTTTGGATTGTTTTCTGGTTTACGAAGGTCACTCAGAAGGTGCGCTTCTCTGCCGTGGCTGCACATCGGTATCACCTGAGGAGCCCAGGCTCCACCCCAGGCCAGTTAAATCTCAATCTCTGGGGTGGGGCCCATGTACCAGGATTTTTTCAATAAATGTGCAGCCGAGGTGGAGCCCAGTGCCGGGCTTGGAGTAGATGTTCAGTGCAGACTCGTTGAATGAATAATGAATGAATGAATGAATGAAGTCTACAGATGAGCACACCAAGGTCCATATGGGAGAGAGGGCACCAGAAGCCAGCAGTCACAAACTTAAGGGCTCCCAGGCTCAGCCCCCCTCCCCCGAGGCCCTCCACATTGCCCACACCTCGCTCAGGTGTCAGCCCTGTCAGCCCCTACCTGGGCTCCCTCCAGGACATCTCCCTGGAGGCCTCCTCAGAGGCCCACAAAGGCCTCCAGTCCTCTTTTAACTCCACGATAATGAGCCTGTTTGCCTGACAGCAATCCTGCCTGCCGTCCTCTCCAAAACCTCCTGTAACCAATTTTCCATCTTCAGAGATGTTCTGCAACCCTGGTGCACCTGGAAGGAAGTAGGATGGAGGGCTGCGGATGGGTGGACACTCCCTGGAGAAGCCGGGTCACACTGGGGCACCAGAGCATGGAGGAGGCCTCCAAGGGTCTGGTCCAGCAGGGCTCTGTGGCATCCACGTCTCCCGGCAGGGGTGGTCCAAATTCAGACCCGGGCCCCCCTGGGCTCATCAGCCAGGCCCAGGAATCTAGGGCTCCCTGTAAGCTCCTGGGGGCATGAGCTGCCAGGCTGTACAATCACTGGGCAATTCAACATCTACGTCACAGCCCAGTTCCTAGGGAAGGCTGGGGCCTGGGGCCCAGGGAGCAGAGGCAGGGAGCGGGCTGTGGAGCTCTGAGCCTCCCTCTGGGAGCTGCTGCTGCTTCCCAAGACCACACTTCCCCTCCCCCACCACCTGGGGCTTAGGGAAGAGAGACCAAAAGCAGAGGGTCAAGGGCAGCCACTTTCAGCAAGACCCGCTTCCAACACCTCTTCCTCTCCTTCCCCACCCCCTCAGGTGCCCATCAAAACCTGCTCTGGTAACACCAGCATCTCCTGAGCACTTTCTAAGGGCTCTGTACACCTTAGCCCTCCTGCCAGTATCCTTGTGCCCATTTTACAGATGAGTGAACTGAGGCTCAGAGAGGCCACACAGTGAGCAAGCATTAGGCAAGGTCTCAAGCCCAAGCCTGTCTGACTGATGGCCAAGGGAGGTCAGGAGAGGTAGATGTGGGACCACACAGCCTGGGTTCAAATCCCAGCTCTACCACTTACTAGCTGTGTGATCCTGGGCAAGTTGCTTAGCTTCTCTGTGCCTCCGTTTCCCCATCTGTAAAATGGGGATAACTATTGCATGTCTACCTCAGGGAGTTGCTCTGAGGATTAAGCACTTAGTAGAGTGCCTGGCCCAGGATAAGTGCTTTGTAAATGTCGTGATTACTCATCTCAGCCACCTCTTAGGGAGGCTCCTCTTTCACCCAGGAGCATTTACATAGCAAACCCTGCTGGGACAAATTTCTAACAACAGCTTAAAGTGGTACTGGGGATACCCTTTAACAGGGCACAGAGCTTTAAGCGAAAGGAATTCCGTAAGCCAGTGAGGAGCTAGAGAAGGTGCGCTTGGCGAGAAACCACATCCAGGTGACTCTGGGGTCACCAAAGTGGTGGTGCTGTGGGCACAGGCCTCGCCCATGGTAAGGTGGGCCCAGGTACGCCCACCCCCACAGGCTGGAACTTGCACAGGGCGTGGGAGGCAGCCCCAGACCACGGCTGCCCTGCACAGTTTCTAGTGACATGGGGTCTGCAGATGCCTCACTCCACTCCCCATCCCTCCACCAATCCACTCGGCCGAGGTTTCCTGAGGGTCTGCTGGGGCCTGGCTGGGAGAACTAGAGGCACCGCTCGCAGCTGAGAGCAGGGGTCAGCCACACGGTTCTCTCTCCCACCTGCCCAGCTCTGTGGCTGGAGCTTGGAAGCAGCCACAGACAATATGTAAATGAATGGGTGTGGTTGTGTTCCCATAAAACTATATTCATGGACACTGAACTGTGAATCTCATATAAATTTCTCATGTCATGAAATATTATTTTCCTTTTGATTTTTTAATGCTTTAAGACCATTCTTAACTCCTGAGCTGCACAAAAACAGGTGGTAAGCCAGATGTGGCTGATGGGCCATAGGTTACTGACCCCTGGTCTAGAGGGGGAAGCAAACAGGGAAGCAAACAAACATATTTGAATGCAAACTGTGCCCTTTACGCTTGCAGCTAAATGGGAAGGGTCTGGCCTCGTGAAGAGCTGGGAGAGAACATTCTAGCGAGGACAGTAGGTGCAAAGGCCCTGCGGTAGGAAAATAGCAGGGAATCTTCAGGGAACACAAAGAAAACAGTACAGCTGCCATGGGGCAGGCCTAAGAGAGACCACGGGATGTGGGTGGGGGCTTCACTGCCAGGCAAGGGAGGGGCCTGCCTGGAAGCAAAGAGGCCAGAGAGCATGGAGCTGGGAGGGGTAAGGAGTGGGTCAGATCCAGAATGCGTTCAGAAAGGGGAGCCAGAAGGATTTGCTGGTGGGGGGAAATGTGGGGACATGAGAGAAAGGGCATGCTCAAAGACACCAGGTTCTTTGTCCTGGACGTTGGAAGGACAGAGCTGCCTTCAACGGGGGCTCTCTCTAACTTACTTCCTGGCTGCACAGTGAAAACACTTTGAAGACACCAAAACCACATCCCCAATAGAATACCTTGTGTTATCTAAGCCACAAATTTCCCCCAGGAGCCCTGGGCTAGGCAGCAAGGGGCAGACAAGCAGAGCATTTCTCTAGAAGCTGCCACACATGGGAAAAGGGGAAACCACAGGGCCAGGCAGGCAGAGGGAGTAGAAGGACTGGCATCGCCCACCAGCCTCCCTGGCACAGCCTCTCCTGGGGAGCCGGGGCGCCTACCCACCTGCCCATCTGTCCCCCTCCTGCCTGCCCCTTCCTGCCCTCCCTCCACTCCACCCCAGCTCCCCTCCTGTACCCCACCATGGTGACAACAGGAAAACTCCCATCATCCGAAAGTGCGGTTGGCTGCACAGGCCCTACACTGAGCATGGAGCTCGTGGCAGGAAGATGCAAGAGGCCCAGCAGATGGTGGGGGACCACACTGGGATCAGCCACAAAGGTCACCGTCTGTCACCGCCCGCCCCCTCCAGGCTCTTTCGCCTCGGCGGAGTCGCTCGTGCTGACTTGAGGCCCAGATACAAGCTGCACAGTGACATTTCCTGTGGGCTGACTGTGCACCAGGCGCCACGCTAAGCCTTTTCCGGGCTTTAACTCACAATCCTCACACACAGCCTAGGAAGATGGCACCATTTTGTATCCCCCTTTTACAAATGAGGAAACTGAGGCACAGAGAGGCTAAGCAACTTGCCCAGGTGATCAGACCCCAGGCTGTCTGGCTCCCGCCACACTGCTGCTGCATCCCTTTTCTGAGCTGCAGTTTTCTCCGTTACAAAATGAGTGAGGTTGGGAGGAGGCTGTGGCTCGATCAGTGGGGCTCCCGTTTACCATATGGGAGGCCCCGGGTTCGGTTCTCGGGGCCTCCTGGTGAGGGCAGGCCCGCCCGCTTGGCGAGGTTGGCTGGCCCAGCGAATGAATGAATAAATAAAATCTTTAAAAAAAAAAAAAAAAAAAATGAGTGAGGTAGGGAGCGGGGTGATTCAAGGGCTTGAGCGCCTCTCTCCCACATGGGAGGTCCTGGGTTCAGTTCCTGGTGCCTCCTAATGAGAAAATGTGCAGACACAGAGCGCACACAACGAATGGACACAGAGAGCAAACAGCGAGTGCAAACAACAAGGAGGGGGAATAAATAAGTAAAATAAATCTTTAAAAAAAAAGTGAGTGAGGGACTCAATGAAATGGTTTGGATTTGAAAATTGCTTCCTTCCAGGGCACTGCCTGGTAAGTTCTTTCTCCCCCCCCGGCAATGGCTGCTCTCAGTGAAAGATCGTGTTGGCTCATTTACTCTATGGTGTAAACCACTGATGTCGGGTGAGCAGGGTTTCAAGCCCAGGCCTGACTGGCTCCAGAACCAGGGCTGCCCCCATAACGCTGGTGCACTGTACAGGCTTTTGGGGTTTGGGATCCTCTCCAGAAGGTATTTTTCACACCCATCACCCTTCCTGCCTTGGAAGAATGGAACCAAAATGAGACCAAAGAGGTAGCTGGGGAGCAGGGAAGTTGGGGATATAAGATGTTCCAAAAACCAGGGTTTCTGGTCCCCAGAGAAGTCCTGGGTTTGAGTCCCACGTCTGACCCAGTTTATATGGACAGGCAGTCTGGAAGGAGTTAGTCCTGGGAGCTGGGGACCTGGCTTCCAGAGCTGCCCAGTCACTAACCAGGGTTCGGTAGAACGGGGAGTTGGCCCCTTCTGCTTCTGACAGTGGTGAGTTTTGCTCACACCCTGGCCCTAGCTGCACCCCCATTAGCATTCTCCAGGCAAGAAATTACCCCTGGGTGCCCCCAAACCCAAAGTCCCTCTCTGAGCTGTGCATCGGAAATCCACCTCTTGGAGGAAGGAAAGATAATCACAGCCTCTGCTGCCAAGTCTCCAGCAGGCCCCGTTAATCCCCTCATCAGAGAACAGGGAGAGGGGTTGGGGCCCACAGTACCCTCTGAAATAGACACCTGCCAGTGTGACCCCCTCAGGCCCGTGGGACGGGCCCCCTCTCTGCCCCCCAGATGCCCTCCTTTGCCCTCTCTTTCCTGAAGCTCCCGCTCCTGACCTCCCTCCCCAAAGTTCAATCTTTTTGCCTCTGTAAATGGCTTTTAAGTTTCTCACCCAGGCTCTCATTTCTATCAGTTTAATTATTGAGGAGCCTGCTTGTCGCCAGCCTAGAACATTAACGCAGTTAAAAGGGACCCCAGAGAACGCAGACCACAGCCCTGTGTCTCCCTCCAGCTCTCTCGCCATCTCCCCCTCCCTCTCACCGCCCCTCTCCTTTCCCAGCATGCCCACATCTGTCTGTCTGTCCTGGCTCTCTCTCTGCTCTCCTCTTGCTCTTTGTACAGCTTGGGGGCCTCCTGACCCCCTGCTCCAAACCGCCTCTCTGTGGTCTGAGGAGGCACAGACAAATCTGAGGCCACGGCCACATTCCCCTTTGACCAGGAGGGCAGAGGCTGAGGCACACCTGCTAGCCCCCAGGCTATTTCGACACCTTGGCCCCAGCAACCCCAACTTTTCCAATAGCCCCACCCCTACCCCGACCCTCCCAAACCCTCGCAGAAGTCACAATGCCCTGTCTGGAGCCCCTGATGTCTCACCCCAAAATACCTGGGTTTCCAAGAACAGGCTTTAAGGCCTAACGCTGCCAGCGACCGTTCTTTGAAACCTATGTCTAGTGACGGCACCTCTCAGCTCCTTTGATCTTCTCCACCTCCCCATGAAGTGGGCTCTGGGAGATTGAGGGAGGGGTGTGCAAGGACTCCCACCAACGTCAAAGCCCCCGGCTGTTTTTTTACCATCTTTCTAAAACACCCAGAGTCCTGGAAGGTGTTTAGTAAGATGCTCAGGGAAGGAGATGCAGCAGCCGGGCCCGGGGTTCTGTGCACTACCCAGACAGGCTGACAGGGAGTCGGGCTTGGCCCCTCTGCTGGCCTGCCCAGGCCGCCTCGCCTCCCAGGCCCGAGCCAGGCAGGCTGAGGTGATGACTCAGCTGCCTCCCTGGGCCCTGGGTTCTCCCAGCTCCTCCTCCCCTCTGGCTCTCCACTCCTCACTGCAAAAAGGCGGGAGAACTGGGCTAGGGTACCCTTCCCAAAACGTCCCCCCAAGGAACCCTGGAAGTTGAGCAGGCATGAACCCAGCCACCCCACCCCACCCCCGGGGACTGTTCAAATACACTGCAAGGGCAGAATTTCCTTCAAGTCTCCTGCTTCATCTTAAGACTAGGTACAAACTTTGCATCCTCCATAATGCACCTATTTGTTTTAAAATGAAAATAGCGTTTTCACCCCATCATCCAGTAAAACCACCGCTCCAGGAAGACGCCCCATACGTGAATGAACACACGTGACCGCCATGACCACGGGGCACAGGCGCTCAGCAGCCTGGGAAGCCCGAGGCCAGCGCTCAGTAAGCTCCACCCCACCCACAGGCTGTGACCAGACAGCTCAAGCCTCCTTCCCTTCCTGCCCCCCTACTCGTCCTCCTCTCCTTCCACCACCTACCCCCCAACCCCACAGCCATCAACAGACCTTCCTCTCCATTCATGCCCACTTCTACCCCAGCCCCAGGGACACCCCCAAATGCCGATGCATTGTAGGAGTTGGACTAATGAGTTCCAGAAAGGGTTCAGGAGAGCGGCACCCAGCCCCAGCTCCTCCCACCTGCAGCCTCTCTGGGTCATGCTCTCTAACTCTGGAGGCTTCCTCTGTGTATCCCTTCCACTTCCCTCTCCCCATTCTCCATTCTCCCTCTCCCCGCTCTCCCCCCCACACCCACACCCCCCATACACACACAGAGCAAACTAGGCAGGCTCCAGGAGAGGAACGGGCACATAATTATTGGTAAAATGCTTGTAATGTTTTTCTCTCTACCCGATAGCTTGCAGTTGCTTTAGCAGCTTAGTGAAGCACTTGGCTCCAATTGAATTGCAAATCAGCAGCTCTTGCCCCAGGAAGAGAGGAAGGGGGGCGGCCAGAAGGGGGCAGGGAGGGATTCCAGAAAAAAAAAGCAGGGGGGAAAGGTCTTTGAGGAAGAAAAGCAGAAGGAAGGAAATAAGAGAGGGAAGCTTGGTTGGGGGGGGCACCAGTAGCAGGGACCACCTCTTTTTCTAGCCTCATCTCTAGTCTCTGCAGGTTTGGTAGCCCTTCAATCTATCAGAAAAATCAGGTCACATTTTCTAACTATAATCTTGGGGTGGGGCTTCCTCGACTACCCAGAAGAAGAAAAAATCTCTTTTGGGCATCGCAGTTGTTTGAAAATGCTGTCAAAACAAAAGTCTTGCTCCTGCTTGGCAATGTCCAACATTCGTTCTCCCATTCCATCTAGCTGTCTGCTTTCTACCTGTCTACCTTTCTGTCTACCTATCTCTCTATCCATCTTTTTATCTGTCTGACTGCTCATCTCCTCCCTTCTGTTGATCTCCAGCACTTCGCTTTCCCTCCTCGGAGTTGATCACGGAGCTCCCCGCGGAAGGTGCTGTATCAGCACCACGGCCAGCGCCACCGAGCTGTGTCCCTCCCCAGCACCTTCTCACCCCCTTGGAATCACCAAGGGGAGACGATGAACGAGCGAGCAGGCCAGGCCTAGAGCCCTGGGATGGGAGGGCTGGGGCTGTTGGCGGAAGAAACCTCCCTGGGGCCGACCGGCGGGGCACTGACCTTGAAGAGGCGAAGGATGTTGGCCACCATGATGGAGACCGAGCTCCCGGAAGCACCGATGACACCCACCACGCGCTCAGGCTTGGTGACGATGGGCGGGCCACCACTGCCGCAGCGGACCTCCGTGCCGTCCTTCTCAATGAGCGCCTGCACAAAGGTCAGCGACTGCTCGAGGGCGTGGGTGTCCCTGGAGCAGGTGTCCAGGATGCGGGCACCCAGCGTGATGTTGGGCAGCAGGTCCGGGTCGTTGTTGATGCGGTCCAGAGCAAAGAGCATGGCCTCCAGCCGATGGATGCCCTTCTCCTTCTTGAGCTCTCCACAGGCTTTGCCCTCTGAGCCCCGGCCGTGCACTGGGAACAGGCCTCCCAGCGTGATGTCCCCATCTATGCGGATGGAGTTCATGTGGGGGTGGCCTTTGGGCTTCCCCAGGGAGGGAGGCACCCAGGGGCCATAGAGGCTGAGGAGCAGACAAAGGGGCAGCCGGGCCCGCCACCAGCCACAGCCTCTCTTCCCGGGCATCTTGGAGATCCCTAGAGACCCATGAACGGCAGGCCCCACTCCTAGCCCTGGCAGGCCCCTGGCTGCACGGCCTGGGTGAGCATGGGCAGAGCAGGCCTCGTGCGTCTCTCCAGAGCAGCGTTAGCAGCAGGGTGGCTGGGGGCAGCCACCGGGGCAAACCCTGCTGGTGCTCTCTCCCACCTCCTCGTCTCTGGGGTGGGGCTCAGTGGCCCACACGGTCCATGCCCACAGACCGTGGGGAGTGGCTGGAGTCGCAGGAAAGCTCTGGTCCCCACGTCCTGCAAGCCAGTTCCCGGTGGAGGACTGTGGCAAGAGAAGAGCGGTCCTAGCTTGCTGTATCTTGGCATCAAGAAGAAAACAGTTCCAGTCCTCTCCTCCTACCAACCTTAGAAGGGAGAGAGGGAGGGAAAGAGAAGATATCAAACAGGAGCCCAAAGACAACATCAGTTATTCTGATCTCTCATCAGAAGCCTGAGAGAAGGAAATGCTGGAGGTTATCGCCAAAGACTCCACAAATCTCCGGAACTTGGCTTCCTCTGGGCTACTGCTCAACTCTGGTTTAAATAGGGGAGCTTAGACAGAAATTAGGTCATGTTTGAAGACTTCTTAAGGCCTATACCCGCTGCCATCAGAAGCCCAGGCATCAGAGAGGACACTCCCCAAGGGACAGCCTTGAGCTGGTGTGGGAGGAAAAGGGGCATTTCTCCACACCCATCCCCAGGAAGGAGCAGCAAGAAACCAGCCCCACTGGGCCCTTCCCTGGGGCATAGGGCTACAACCCCATTTTAGATATGAGGAAACTGAGGCCCTGAGCAGGAGAGCATTTGGCCCAAGTCACACAGGTAACGAGAAGCCAGGTTTTATAGCTCCCAGCCCTGGATCAGAAACTCTGTGGCTCTTCGGGGACTCAGAGAAGACAAAGGAGGCCCACTGGAGAAGAAATCAGCCTGAGCCTGTGGTGCCCCATATAAACCTGGGCTGGGGGCTGCTCACTTGGAAAGCCTACAAGGTGGAACTTCCACATTGCCACTCCAGTGGCCCAATGAACTCTGGCAGACGAGGAAGATCTAGCATTTTCTAAACAAGGAGAAAGCCTCCTTGCTCATCCTCCTTCCCTCTCCCCCTTTCTGACTTTCTTTCTCTCTCAAATTCTCCCTTGATTTTTCTCTCTCCCTCCACTTCCTCTCTATGAGAGTGGGGCTCAGGTTACGGCTTTGAGCTACCACACATTATTATGATCATCGTCATTATTATTGTTATTGTGATTAAATATTTATCTGCAAGGGTAGAGGAGAGAACACCAGCTCTTCCTCATTCTCACTGCTAATTTGGGCTAATTTCCCCTGAGGGCTCCTTCCCTCACCCCAGCCTCCTTGCTCCAAGCCAGCAGTCTCTTCTCTCCCCTCAGTTTAGAAGACCACAGGGAAAAGGGCTGGAGGGTGAGTCAGGGCTTGGCTTGGGGGCAGACCCCAAGGCCCTTTTCCCAAGGTTTTATCAAACACAGGCCAGCAAGCCACTGGGCCCTTCTGTGCATCAGTTTCCCCAGCAAGTTGTAAAAGGAGCTTGTGTTAGGATTAAGAGGTCTCCCTAGAGAACTGATATCTCCATCAAAGCCAAGTGATAGTCTGAGAGCCCCTCCTCCCCACATGTAATTCCCCCACACACACACAGGGCCCCTGATGGCTCCTAAAGCCCCTGGCCTCTCCTTTCCCCTATTTCCGGGGAAAGGGAGGGAAGGAGAGGGTACAGCACCGCAGAGTCCAGCCTCAGCTCCTGGGCTTCTCTGGCAGGTATCTTCTGGGCCCACACCTCACGTCTCACCCATCTCACCAAAGGGTCCCTTCCTTCTTAGCTCTTCAGAGGCCAAAAATATGACTACTAATTCTCCTTAGCCCCATTCTGCAGGTGAATCAGTAGCTCAGAGACATCACATAACCTTTCCAAAGTCACACAGCAATTCAAGATAGGTCCAGGACTTGAAGCTGGGACCAGACATACATGCCAAGGACAATAAGGAACATTTACGGAGACTGTGGTAGCTCCAAGAGAGCTCACAAGGAAAGTTTTTGCTAAAGGAGGTCATAATTCCACCCTCACCCTTGAAGCCATGATCCAGTGACCCAGGGGGCCAGGGCCAGTGATTTGGGGATGGCTTTAAAGGGGCGGAGGGGGGGTGGATATTCACTGGCTTAGAACTGTCATCATTACTCACAACTTCGTGTGAATGAGTTTATCAGATCTCTCTTCCAGATGGCTGGGAGGAACAGAGGATGTGGGGTTCTGGTTGCTCATGCCAGTCCTAGGCAATGAAGAAAAGAGAAACCAGAGAAGCTGCAGGCAGGCTGGTGGAGTCACAGCCCTGCCACTGACTTGCTGAAGGCAAGGCACATCCCCTCCCTATTCCTCAGTTCCAGAATCTGTAAAATGGGTGAGTTGGAGCAAAATCTAGTCTAGGGCCATACTGTCTCTGCAGGGGCATATGGAAAAGCTTAGGGGTACTTTCGGTTGTCACAGTGGTGGAGAGTCACCTACTAGTCTATGTGCAGGCTGGGGTCAAGGACACTACCTGCCCTGCACTGGGTAGAACAGCCTGTACAATGAAACACTGTCCTGAACAAATGCCCTAAGCGCCCCATGGAGAAAGCGCAGCAAACGACAGCATCGTGCTATGTGCCAGGCACTGCTGAGTGCTTTGCTTCCATCTTCTCCTGCCATCTGTCCCCATCTCACAGATGAGTTAGCTGAGGCTGAGAGTGCTGAAGTGGCAATAGTCCAGGGACATACAGCTTGCACAGGCTGCCCACGGCCCCGGCCAGGCCAGCGTGCTGGGCCCTGCCCAGTTCTAGCATCCCGTGAGTTCCTGAATGGTTTCCATGAACTTCAAATGGAGGGATTTGGGGCATCATGACAGGCTGGGAACTGAGGCTATGGCTGGGCAGATCCAGGCTAGAGACCAAGATGCAGCAGCTTCTGACAGTCTGGCCCTGCTCAGGCTTCTAGATCCTTCGTGGGGGCTCAATTCTGGCTTCTCCTTGAGGCCCCAGCACGTCTGAGCTGAGCAATGTGCACGGACATGCACACACACGGGCATACACTCTCACACACTCACATACACACACGGAAGAACCGAGGTTACGTGGGGAAGGAGAACTCAGCCGGGAAAAAGGCAAAAACCCACAGGATTAGAATTAGCGCCCCAAGGACCCCAGCCCTGCCCCCAGCTGTTCAGAACCCCCACAAGGCCTCTTCCTGTCCCTCCCCCAGCCGAGCCTGAGTCCCAGCCACAGCGGGTCCCCCACCATCCCTCAATCCTCCCAGGCCTGCCTTTTCTGAGCTTCTCCAAAGAGCTGGCAAACCGCCGCCTCTTTTAGCTCCTCTCTTTCCTTTGATCGTGTAATGGGAACAAGGGAAAAGTAAAAATACCCAGTGAGTGAAAGGAGCCACCGGGAGCAGAGGCTGGGGGTGGGGTGGGAGGGGAAGCGCCTGAAAGCCTCCCTTCCTGGCCCCCTCCCCACACACACACACCTGCCTCCATCTACAGGGGCAGAAAGGGTTGCTGGGGGGCGAGGAGGAGAAACCCACCAAATTCCAAAATAGTCAGGAAAGCTCCAACCTGGGATTCCTCCCTGAGTACAATCACCAGGATTGCTGCAGGTTCAGCTCCTGTGCCCATCCCAGCCTTCCCTTCCCTTCCCTGGCCCCCTCCCCTTCATTACACACACACACACACACACACACACACACACACACCCGTCTCTCTCCTCTCCTCTGGCCGCTGCTGGAATCTTTGGCTCAAGGGGAGGACAGATGGAGGCAGCGAGGGCTGAGGACTGTGAAGGAGCAAGATGAGGAGCCCAGGGGAGAGAGCTCAGGCATCTCACACAGCAAGGGTTGACTGGCCAACACCACCTTCCAGAAAATTCTTTCAGTGAACAGAGGAGCTAGGGGAACGGTTGGCAGCCTACACCTCTCACCCCACCCAGCCAGTCCTGTCAAACCTGAGGTGGGGATTGTATCTGGCAGGGGAGAGGACCCCCATGCAGCCCAGCTGAGGTCTCTCCCCTATCTGAGAACCGACATGGACAGGATCCCCGAACCTGCTTCAGTGACCCAGTCTGAGCCAAAACAAACAGGGGTCTCAGGCTTTTCTCGTATCTAACTTAAGCCCTCAGCAACCAGGGTCTGCACCAGAAAGAGCCACAAGCCACCAAACATCCACCAGATCCTAAGAGAACTACCGTGATTTATGGAAACCCAATTCATTCTTTTTTTTTTTTTTTTTTTAACTGAGCTTCTTTTTATTCCTCCCCAAAACTAAGCAAACAGAACAAAACCTGAAGACCAAACCTGAGGACAGAGTCAGATGGAATGACCCACCACTTTGCTCCCAGGGGTTGTGACCAGTCCAGGTCCTGGGGGTCAGTTCTCATGGGGGCACTCTCTCCCAGCTCCTGCCCAGGCCAGCCCTCAGGGCTCAGCAAGGAGAGCCAGGCCCAGAGAGCAGAGTGCCTCCCCGAGACCACACAGCAGTGCGGGCACAGCGCCCCTCCGCCCAGGGCTGCCTCCAGCTCCCCTGTGCTCTGCCTTCCTCGAATCAGACCTCCCCCACCCCCCTCCCAGGAGGCCTCCCCTCTCGGCTCACTTTTCCATGTTCCCCTCCAAAAGTCATTTCCTCTCTATTCACCTTTGCCTCTGTTGGGCCCAGCCCATCCCACGTGCTGCAAAATGCTTGGCCTCTTCTGTGAATGGATGAGCAGCGTCTGTTTTGACGCTCCCGAGCTGTTTAGATGCCTCGTCGCCCACACCTCCCATCTCCACGGAAGCGGGAAACCAACGGCTCCCCTCCCCAAAGAGGAAAGTGAGGGAGAACTTGAGGCCTCTCTCCACCCCTCCTACAGGCCCCCCACACCCAAGGAAGCAGGTAGGACTTACCTGATCCCAGGTGGGCTTCAAGTGCTGGACTGCAGACCCACCTCTGGGCACCTTGCCTCCCCTGCCCCTAGTGACCTCCGGGTAGAGAGGGGTGTGATTTGCTGGACAGACCCAGTCTCCTCCCAATGGACAAAGCCTAGCCCCAGGGAGCCAGTCACCAGAAGCTTCTTTCCACCGCAGCTGTGCCAGCAACAAAGCCCACAGATTCATCTCCACCTGGTTGACCCCTGGTCCATGGGGATGGGGGACAGCTAGTTAGCTCCCTCAAATCCTAGCAGCACAACCATCTCTCCACTTGAACAACACCGGGAGGGTCTGGTCTTGATATCTCTGCATCCTGCCCAGCCCAGCACCCAGCAGGCTCACTAGCGTCTTTCTGGCTAGCGTTTGTTGAATGAGCACATGACGTGCAAATGAATTAGGGGAGTGAATGATGACTGGACTCTTTCCACTCTTCTCCCCCTATTTCTTGTAACCTGTTTCTGTATGAATAAGACCCTTCTGCAGACAATTCTTTAGCCCCCAAGGATGATTTGAGAGGCAGAAATTGGGGGCACGGTTTCAGGCAGGTAAAATAGGGATTGGGGTATGAGGACCATCTTGGGACCTTCAACCCGCCCGCCCCTCACCCAGGCTGGCAGGGGATTGTTCTGCCTACAGAGCTCTAGGGGCAAGGAGAGCACAGTGGGGTTTGGTCCCCATCTTTCCCTTCCCTACTGTCCTCCTGAGCTGCTCCAACTCACCAGCCTTCCAGGTTCAAAAACCCCAGACCCCAGTTCACAAGGCATCCCCTCCCCATTCTACCAAAATGAGGCCTGATTCACAGGTGATTGATTCCATGCTGGGCATGTGGTAGGCACTAGAGTAATACGTGCAGAAGCAAAGAAGGGAAGGAAGGAGGTAGAGAGAGAGGGAGAAAATATTTCCTTAGATTGATCCCAATGGAAATCAAGTAGGCAAAAAGTTTAAATCGATTGTCCCTGCCTTTCCCAACCCTGTGATTCTCTCCAGGCTCCTCCCTCTCCCTCTGAGGCTAACTGTGCAAGAGGTGCAAGAGGCAGCCCTCAGCTCCTCCTCTTCCAAGAAGCCTCTCCTGATTACTCTAGTTCCCCACTATCTCCTTCCTCTGCAGTAAATCCCATAAAGCCTCAATACAAGGCTCTTGTATTGTTATTTGGCACCACTGTCCTTGTACTGAATTCTTTCAACACTCCTGCATGTGACCATGGAGTTCAACCCCTTCTGTACAACCATTCAGCCACTCAGCAAACACATGCTGAGCACCCACTGTGTGCCAGGCCCTGCTCTGGGCACTAGGGATACAGCTGGGAGGGAGACAGACACCAATGCCTGCCTTGTGGAGCAACTCCAGGGGCTTCTTTAGACTAAGATAGCCAGGGAAGGCTTCCCTAAGGAGGCAAAATTTGAGCAGAGATTAAACAAAGATGTAGACATCTGGGAGAAAAGCATCCCAGGTAGCAAGAACGGCAAGTGCAAAGGCCCTGAGGTGGGCATGTGCTGAGTATTCGTTGCTCAAGGAACAGCCAGGAGGCCAGAGTGACTGGAGGGTAGGGGGGAACGGAAACACCAGAGATAACATCAGAGAGGGCACTGGACACAAGATAAGCAGGACCTTGTGGAGCACATGTGGATGGTGGAATTTAGCCCAGGAGAAATGGGGGGCCCCTGAAGGGCTCTGAGCACAGCAACAGGGATGCATGGCATGAAACACCTGAGGCCCAGAGGAGCAGCTGCCTGCAGAGACCACAGCAGCTCACACCAACTGGGGACAAGGCAAGCTTATCTCATCAGCCCCCACTGCCCACCACTAGTTCAGCCCAGAAAATGCCAGGCCCTGAACTTCCTCTTCTCCCAGAGCCAGAGGCCAGCGCCAAGCTCATGCTTACCCAGACCTCCTTCAGCCGCCAGATGCCCACTTCCATGCAGACCCCCAGGCCTCTCCTCCCCACCCCCCTCCCTTCTCCCAGCTGACCCCATGCCCACATGTCACCACCATCCCTAGTTTTGCGGCACAAGACCCAAGTGGGCAAGCATCTCTTTTGCAGATGTTGCAATTGTGGGCTTCACCACTAATACTGCTTCTTCCTCTCTCCTCCTCCTTCCTGTCTCCCCCTCCTCATAACAGAGCTCTCCCACCCCCACCATTGCCCTGGAAAGCTGGCACCCACTGGCTCAGCCCCATCTACGTCCACACTCTCCCATCTTGCGTGGCCATGAGCACAACCACAGTGGCGGAGATGAGGTTCCCAGGGCTTATGCCCCTCTGAGGTCAGAAGAAGGGGCCATGGCACCTGAGAACCCACCTCACACCAAAACTTACGAATCCAGGCAGGGTCCCGGATCTTTACTTCTATATGTAAACCTAAAGACAGCCCTGTGGCAATGGCAGTATCTTTACTAGAAATCACAGTCCTAACAAAAAAACGGGTTGATGGGCTGGTTTAGGTCGAATAAGTAGCTTCTGGAAGGGTGGCTAGAAGGACTGAGAGTGGGGAATGGGGGGGGGACCCAGACTGGTCCTCATATGGCCCAGCCTGGGATGCACATCTGGCTGAGCTCTCCCAGGACAACGGGTGCTCAGAGCCTCCTCCAGGAGGACGTGGAGACTTAACTGGACACCACTGCCTGCTCATCAGCCTGGCTCGGCCCAGAAATGGCAAGGCTGTCCTTATGGGCTGGCATTTCCCAATTACCACAGATAACATCTCCCTTAATTGAATGGGGGCCAGAAAACATCATTATGCACAGTGTCCCCCAATTTATTTAATATACGTGTGTACACATATATTTATGCCTCGCTGCTGCCACGAGATTGCTAAACAGTGAGGTTAATAATAAAACA
Organism: Tolypeutes matacus; assembly: GCA_026826555.1. Classification (NCBI taxonomy): domain Eukaryota; kingdom Metazoa; phylum Chordata; class Mammalia; order Cingulata; family Chlamyphoridae; genus Tolypeutes; species Tolypeutes matacus. The sequence goes on along the minus strand of JAKSZT010018658.1, from coordinate 20,957,238 downwards.
TTTCATGGGAAGCGGCTGTGGCTCAATCAGTAGGGCTCCCGTTTACCATATGGGAGGCCCGGGTTCGGTTCCCGGGGCCTCCTGGTGAAGGCAAGCCCGCCCGCACGGCGTGGTTAGCTGACCCAGCGAGCACAAGCAGCAAGGGGGGAATAAATGAATAAATAAATAAAATCTTAAAAAAATAATAATAATAATAATAATAAAACATTTCAAATAATAATAATAATAATAAAGCATTTCAACAGGAGTCACCAGCTTTAATTTAAAGGGTGATTTTTACTATCCTTGCAGTGCTCGTTTTCCAAGGAGCCAAGAGAAGCACAGACGGGCTGGAGCAGGCTCCCTCGGACCTGCAGGCTAGGAAGGCGGGGTGAGCAGGACCACGGGTACCTGCCAGCAGGCTTCATCTCTGCTAAGCAGGCTCCATTTATAAACCTCCCTTTGGGGAGCAGGCTCAGGCAGGGAGAGAGAGGCAGGGGACAAGGGGGAACCAAGGCAGAAGCCCCCAGCACTTAGGACCCCAGGCCTGGAAAGGTTAGGAATGCAGAGCCACAAGCCTTAGGCTTGGCTAAGAGGCAGCAGGGGGGAGCACGGGAAAGAGGCAGAGCGTGAGGACAGAGGGAGGCCGAAAGACAGAGCACAGAGCAGAGAGAGAGAAGAGAAACCGAGCTTGCAGGAGCGAGAGAAAAGGCAGCCTGCACTCTGCAAGGGCCAAAGGCACTGAAATCTCTAAATTAATTTTTGATAGTCCCCTGCTAACTAGGGCAGAGTTGACACTCACAAAAAAAAAAAAAACAAGCCCTCCCTGCTCCTCCCAGGAGCCAACACCAGGAAGCTGGTGACCACCGGCCCAGCAGCCCACCAGAGAAGCCCCTCAGCCTCCTCCCCCAAGTCAACCTGGACAGTTGGCAGCCCTCCTGCCAGGCCCAGCTGAAGCCCAGATGCCAGCTTCCCCGGTGTCTTCACTGCCACTCTGCAGAAGTGAGATAACCTTCGAGCCAGCAGCGGGCCAGCCCAGCTGCCCAGGCTGCCGACAGGGCCTGCCCACTGGAAAGTTGGATTCTTAGACTGCACAGAGAAGGACAACAGGGGTGGGCAGATGTCTTGGGGTGGGTGGTAATTAGGGGCTGCCGGTTCCAAACTTGTCTAGGGGGAGAGGATGTGTGTGTATCAGCTGTAATTATAAAGCTCAGAAGTCAGCGGGTCCTGGTCCCATCTTTTGCAGCAGAGCAGACAAGGATGTGGCCGAGCAGCCTGCAGCTGGTCTGGGGACCCCACAGGAATGGGGAGAGGGCTGCAGAGCCCTCCCAAGCTGGATCCAGCCCCCCCACCCTTCTGGCTAGCAAACTGCTCACTCAGAGGCTCGCTCACTCAGAGGCTCTCTCCCCTACCTCTGCCTGCTGCCTGCAAGGCGCTCACTCCCAGAGACGTCACGCCTCCAACAGAAAGAAGCCGCCCAGACGCAGGTCAGGGAGGGGGGGAGGGAGAGGGAGCGGCCTACGCAGGGCCACTGAGGCCCAGAAAGCAGCTCAGCTCCCAACACACACTCGCCTGTCCTGGGCCTGCTCAGAAGCTATCCTATGTGACATGCTGCGGTCCCCTGCTCCATCACCTCTCCTGAAAAGACCTGAAAATTCACATGAGTAAAGCAATTCCTTTGGTTTAAGTGTTGCCATCTTCCTCTTTGGGTATCTCTAAAACAGAGGTTCTTAACAAGGGGTACGTGAGCTTAAATTGAAATTCAAGAAAACATCATTCTTGTGGGGACATGTTGGTGTAGGTGTGATATGTTAATTAAATAATACACAGTATAGCGTGGGCTTAGGAAGAGGTCCATGGTTTTCACCTGACTGGCAAAGGGGTCCGTGGGACAAAAAAGGTTAAGAACCCCTGGTTTAAATGCAAATGCCCTGAGAGGAGTGGCCCATAAAGTGACTAAGACTTTTTGGATATTTTTTTCCCACAGTAAAGGTGTTGACTGATGGGGGGAGGCTTATGGCCAAAAGGATAAAGGGAGGAGGGGGGGCAGGCAGTGGTCCGCTAATTCACGAGCGGGCAGGCATGCCATCCCAGGCCTAATGAGACTCAGGGCACCTAAGGCCCCCCACCCTCTCGCCACCCAAAGCTGAGGGCTGGGAGGCTCTCCCGGAAGTAGGCTCTGGCGCCCACTCTCCACCATAGCCAGGCCCCTCTTTGTGGACCCTCTTCACTACTCCCCTGACCTGTGGGTGACCACACCCAGGAGTCGTCATCCTCTGTGGGAGCTCTCCCTGCCACCTCGGGACAGGCTCTTCAGAAAGGCTCTTGCAAGTGCTTGCCTCTTATAGAAGCTCTCCTGCCTGAGGCCCCTCCTGTTCACAGGCCCAAAGCCTAAGGCCCAGCCCCCCAGGTTATGGGGCAGGCCCAGGACCCACCGGGGTGAAGGGGCAGGGGTAGTTTGACCTGCCCTCATTCTTTGCTTCCACCATGGGCTGGCTGTGGTGGGGATGTGAAGCTGAGCCCTGCAGAGCAGCAGGCTGTGGAACTGGGGTGCCCAGAAGGGAGATCCTTAGAGCACTGCCTGCCTGACCTGCCAAAGCCCCAGCTCTCACCCTAGAAATAGAGGACAGAGGAACTGTGTTGGGATCACCTTCACAACACCTGCTCCCCCCGCTTTCCCCTCAAACCTTCCACCCCCACCCGCGAGTCAGCTCAGGCCAGACTGATAGAGGAACACACAGACTAACCCGCTCCGACGGCCATGTGGCTTCAGGCACCTCAGCTAGGCAAGCCCCGCTCGGTCGGTGTCCCGCAAAGCTTTCTTCCGTGCCAGAGATAGGAATGGTGAAGTGAGGGGCGAAAGAAGCTAGCTGCCTCCTCCAAAAAGGACTGAAAGTCTGGGAGCGGGGGTGTCACTTGTGGCCTAGGGGCAGGGGGCGCTCGTACGTCCGGGCCTCCGGACTCCCTCCCGCTGCAACTGCTGCCCCATCTCAGCACAAACAGCTTCAGTCCGCCCCGTTGCGGGGGCGCCTCTCGCAATCCCGGCCTCCACCTCCCAGCCCCGCCTCTGCGCGGGGAGGGGGCGCCTCCAGCCTGACAGCGCCGGGGAAGCCCGACCCCGGGGCGGGGGACCCCCGCCCCCCAATACACACACACATACACACACATGCATACCACACACACACACACACGGCCCCTCCGCCCTCCCGGCAGCCTGGCTGAAACGCAGGATCACCGGAGTCCCAGGGAGGTTCGGTCCCGAGTGTCCGGGGAGAACATGACCCTGAGGTCCCGGGGCCGCGGGGAGACCTCAGACCCCGAGGCGCCGCCCCATCCCGCAGCGGCCGTGGCAAGCGGGACGCCGGGCTCTGGCGGGTACCGGAGCGGGACGCGGCACCGCGGAAAGGCGCCGAGGCGCGCGAGGCTGGCGCTGCCCTCCGGTCGAGAGACAGCGAATACCGCCCCGCGCCCCTGCCTGCCCTGCCTCTCCGCAGAGGGGGCGCGCTAATGCTTCCGCCCCCACCTGAGAGCTGGCTCGACCCCCCCCCCATCCATCAGAACCTGACATAACCCTCAATAACCCAAAGACACTTTCCCCCAGGCCCGAAAAAAAAAAAAAACCGCTCCCCCATTCCTTCTATCCGGGATATCCAGAAAGTCGGCCCTAGACCCATGGAGAGACCCTCTCGCCCGGGTCCCGCGCCCTCGGGTCCCGAGGGCTCCGGACCCTCTTCAGGGCAGCCCCGAGCGCGGGAGCTCGCTAGAAGCCACCTCCCCGACACCCGGTGTCCCCGCCGCAGCCCGCGCCCCAGAAGCCGGAGGGCACGGTCCTCTCTACCCGCCCGCGGGCCACAACTCACCGCGCGCAGGCGAGGACTGAGCCGCAGCGAGGGGTCCGCTGCGCGCCCTCCCGCCCCGAGGGCTCAGGAAGGCGGCGGCCGATGGCCGGGAAGCTCGGTTCTCGCGGTGCCCGGAGCCCGAGTCGTGGCGAGCGGCGCTGACGCTGCGGACCGAGCCGGGCGCGGAACGGCCGGGAGTCGGGGACGCAGCGCGGATAAGCCGGGCTGCCGCCCGGCCGGAGCCGCCGCCAAGCGCGCGGCGTTCGGCAGCCGCTCCCGGCTGCTCCGGAGAGGCGAGCGAGCGGGCTGGGGAACGGCGGCAAGCCCTGCTCCGGCCGCCGCGGAGCCGAGAACGTCCGAGCCGGAGGAAACGGGCGAAGCGACTCCGGGGAGCCGGGTCTGGCCGAGGGTTCGGGGCTGGGAAGGGAGCGGGAGCCCCCGAGCGAGCGCAGCCGGCCAAGGTGCGGGCGCCCGGCGGCGCCGCAGCAGCGGCAGCAGCAGCAGAAGGGAAAAAAAAGAGAGAGAGAGAGCGCTGGAGAGCTAGCGAGAGAGGGAGAGACCGGGAGAGCTAGGAAGACGCGGAGAGGGGAGGCTGCGGGAGGGGGCGGGAGCGTCGGGGAGCACGAGGGGGCGCGGGGGCAGCAGCCGGGGCGCCCACCGCCGCTGCAGCACCCGAGGAGGGCGAGACCAGCCCGGCAACTTTGCGCTGCAAGTGCCAACCGAGCGCGCCGCCCTTCCGCCGGCCTTTTAACGCGAGAACCACTGGGCGCCCACCCCCACCCCCACCCCCATCCCCACCTGAGAAAGGCCGGAGCTGGGGAAACTCCCCGCCGCGCCTCCTCACCTGCCCAGCTGTCTGCGCCCCTCCCACCACGCCCCACCTGCGCCCTCTCCCGGAAGCCCCCTTTTCCCGTTCGTGTATGTGCCAGCTCACCGACACAGAGGACGTGACAGGGACCCCTCCTGACTCCAGATGTCGAGGGTCAGGGAACACAGCCTTCATCCCCACACCCAAGCAAAGGGGCGCGCTGCTGCTCCCCATCGCTGTGCGTCACTGGAACCCCCACCCGGCAGGGCCGCTTCTCATACATCCGCACGCACGTGGTGAATGCCCCCATGTGGCATGTTCATTTGTTCACCCCACTGCTCCTGGTTCGAGCTTAGACCCAGGGGGGAAACTGGGGCCCAGTGAGTTAATTTCACTTGCCCCAGGTCACAACCCTGTCATGGGGGTCGTTTCTCCTACCACTACAGAACGTCACCAGGTTAGGGAGCTTGCTGGTCTCCCTCCAGCACTGGTTTGCAAAGTGTAACAGGTGGTCTGGGGAAGAATCCCTCAGCCAGTGAGAAGCTCTCCTAAATCCCAGGAGAGGATTGGCGTTTCAAGGCAGGCAGGGGAGGAAAAGAGGGAGGGAGCCATGCAGCCCTCTTAGGATTGCAAGAGCATCTTGTCCCAGACTGCAGAAGTGGCTTCAATTAGAGCCATGACGTGTGACTGTCCTTGTTCCAGGGAGGGTGCACAGCATAGTGCCTGGGAGCTTGGGGGAGAGGGTGGCTGGCAGCAGAGCTGGAGAGCTGGCCAGGGGCCTCCCTCCCCATTGGTACCTTGGTCCTCCTGGCTGGACTGCAGAGTGCCACCCTGTTCTCAACTGTGCCCGGGCCTTGGGGGACTTAGTTCCCCCTTCCAGCCTGACCCCCAATTTCCACAGGTAGCCCCCCTGTGTCTGTGGGGTCTGGGGACTGGCCCCCCTCCACTGGTCTGCACTCCCCATCTCCATGTCCCTTATCCAATGCCCCAGCACCTTCCTGCAAGACCTGCTCAGGTTCCCCGTCCTCCAAAGCCCCAGACCATGCCAGGACTACATCTTGTCTGCCATCATTCACCCAGTGCCTGGCCCAGAGCGGGAGCCCAGTGAGTGTTTGCTGAATAAGCAAGTGTTGGCAAAGCATGTACCTCTTTGCTGTCACCTGTAATGGCCCCAATTACATGTCTCACCCAATCAGACTGAGTTTCCAATGGGAGGGACTGCTTCCTTCCTTCCTTCCTTCCTTCATTCATTCATTCATTCATTCATTCATGTTAGGTTGGTTTTATTCAACCCACACTGACCGAGACCCTGCTCCATTCCCAGCCCCGGGAATGCACAAATGACTGCACACGATCATGGCCTGCCCTTGAGGAATGCACCCCGTGGTCATGGTGGACCTCGGCATGACGCATTTCATAGAGACATAAGCTAAGGCCGTGAGAGCTCCCGCCACCCAGCGGTTCTGCCCAGCCAAGTGTGCACTGCTCTGGGCTTGCAGGGAACTCAACTTACTCACGGAGAGGCCATGTCCTTTGGAGCAGCCTGACCAGGTTCAAACGGGACTCTGCACTCATGCCTGGGTCCTCCTGGCCAGACCTGAGCAGTTTCCTGTCTGTAGAGCAAGAACCATGATGCTGACCTCAAAGCGAGGTTTACAGGGGTGGGATGCCAGCTGTTCACGGCAAAAGGGCACCCAGCAGTGGGGTGCAGGGAGGCTCAAATTCAGCCTGCCTCGGGCTTGGCAAGTGACACCTCCTGTCTTTTGTGTGTTTTTTTGTTTGTTTGTTTGGGTTTTTTTAGGAGGTACCCAGGATTGAACCAGGGACCTGGTACATGCGAAGCAGGTGCTCAGCCATTGAGCTACACCGGCTCCGCTGACATCTCCTGTCTTGAGGCATCAGCCCAAAGAATAGGGCTCCTCTTTTTTTTTTTTATGCTCTCAAAGTTACCATATGGGCTAGCAGCAGTGGCCCTACTTACAAGGCGGTCATGAAAAGGGAACAAAGTAACATATGCATATACGCAATGTCCAGGCTTGCATTTAGGTGCCCATAAGTGGAAGCCACTGAAATTTTTTTTTTTTTTTTTTTTTTTTTTACAAAAAATGAAATTTACTTTATTTTGGGCTACAGAGACACCATAAACACATATAAAAAACAACTGTATTAAATAAAATGTCCCAATTTTTCTAAAAAAAGAAAGGAAGAAAAAAGTAAGGGATAAGCCTTTTGAACTACTGATAGACTCTACAACAACATGTAATTAAAACATTTTAAGAATCCCCCAAATTTAATCAAGGTTCTCTGGATATAATCACAGGCCAGTATGACTAGATTGTGATATCAACCAAGAAAATTTCTGTATAAAATAAACTGTACTATAAACTAAGAAAGGGCATATTTCTAGAAAGAATATAGTCTTCCTGGTACTCATAAGTGGAGTCCAACAATGCAAAACTTCACAGTGTGTCTTCAACACTGTTTCCCAAAAAAAAGTTGTCCCTGATTCATAAACAAGATACATTTCCACTGTGGAGAATAGTAGATGATATTGGCCAGTAATTTGTCATTCAGCTCTCCTCCTGGTCTGATTTTAGGCACACAGAATAATGTTTTGCTTATAATTTGGTTTTCCATACACATCTTATTCTTTTCATTTTGAATAATTTCTAATAGTTGGTCTGTTTGTCCTTCATCTATACACCTTTTGCCTGCTAACTGAAACAGACTAAAATCTTCTTCTTTAAAATCTTGCTCTTCTAGGATTTGACATCTTTTTATTATGGATTGAAGTTCTTCCACAGCCATTCCTGGTTATTTTTCCGAGTTTCGATGCTGAAATGTCCGGCCGAACCTGTCGCCGCTCTCCCTGCGCTCTTTTCGCCAACCTCGCCACTGCAATTTTTAACAACACAACGTAATCCTTGATATCCTTTTGTTGAAGATCCTTTTGTTGAATAAATGAAGGAATGAATGAGTGAATGAGCTAATTACACCAAAAATAACACCAGGCATGGTTTATTGAGAGCTCTAAGTGACCCCGCCACTGTCCCCGCCTCCTGCCCCTCAGTTTGCCTTCTCTCCGGCCATAATTATCCGGCACCCCACCCCCTACCAGCTGTGTCGCAGAAAGCTGGGCAGGCTATATTTTTCAGGGGTTAAAAAAAGAAACACTGTTTGCTGGCAGATGGCTGAGTTTGTGGACTTGTCCAGTTTGAAGGTTCCCAGCCCCAGGCCCAGTTCTTCCAGGAAGCCACCGCAGGCATCCGGACTCCTGTGGCCCCGATGTGGTCAGCCCTCCTGGGCTTCACCTGTGGGCCCTTTTTGGTACCCTGTGACACTCTTTACCCTCTCTAGCTCTTCCTCTGCTGAGCTGAGACTGACTTACAATGCAGACACACATACAATGACACAGAGACCCATAGACACACACACATAGGTGCATATACACATAGACACAAACTCTCTCTCATGGGGGTGAGGGGAGGCAGGCACAGGGTTGGAAGCCAGGAGACCTTCCTCTGCAGCTAAGAGCTGTGTGACCTTGGGGGAGTCACCCAGCCTCTCTGAGCATTGGTTTCCCCATCAGTGAGACGAGGGCCTTGGCTGAGGTTCTAAGGATGCTGGGACTGGCAGCTGGATCTCATTTTGAAACCCTTAAAGGAGGCCAACCTGATCCAGATGGGGTAAGCAGGACAGTGATTCTAATCCGCAGGTCCCTGCACCGGTCCTTACTGCAGGAAGAGGACACACCATCTCAGTGTTGGGAGGCAGGAATGCTCAAGGGGAGGAGGAAAAGAGGGAGTCCTAGAGAAAATAAAAGTACAGCCCTGTGCCTGTGCTTCATACCTAGGTGATCTGGAAGTTCTTCCTGAGGTCTGACCTAACTCCCCTGCCACAGCACCTTCTTTCTTCCTGCTCTTATTCGGGCCTCCCTGGTGAGGGAAAAACGACTTGCCCGCCCCTTCCTACTCACTACCACAACAACTCACACCCACAAGCTGCTTCTACTTCTCCATTTCAAAACAATCCTATTCCGAGAGGGCAATTGTCTTTGGAAACCCTGAAGTTTGGGACGTGTTGAAGTAAATCAAAGTGAGTTTGAGGGTGCAGGGGCCAAGTGAGAACCCGGCAGGCCTGGAGCACCCCCACATCGAGTGGACCCAACCACCACCGCAGCCTCAACTGGATGGAAATGCCTCTGATAGGGGGGAGTTTGTTTAAATAGTAACTGTCTCCCAGCAGGACATATCAAGAATGAAGAACTGACTGCAAGAGGATGTGATGGCCCCAGGCTCTCTGGAGAGGTAAGACACACCCTGCAGGTGTCCAGGAGCCATGGGCTGGGGGTCAGAGGATGAGGCTTACTCTGCCCAGGGGTTGCCTCTGCATGCAAACCCCCTCCTTTACCCCATGGAGATATTGAGGCTACAGGGCATAGGAACTCTGGAATTCTCCAGTCACCCTCCTGTGTCCTGCCTCACCCTCATCCCCACCCACACCCTCCTGACCTCCCAGAGGACTAGCAGACAAGGGACCTGGGAATCTCCTCTTCCCTCAGGCCATTATGGATCCAACTTCCAAGAATCCTCCTATACCCCTCCCTGGAACTTTCTCAAGCCTTTGGCTTGAAGTGATGAGTTAGCTAATGCCACAATCCCTTCCCACAATTCCAAAATCCAAAACACTCCGAAAACCAAAGGTTTGTCCATAAGTTTTTGGCAAACTCAATTGGCAGCAATACGGGATGGGAAAGCTAGTCACTGTCGCTATCTATGTCCCTAGATGGGAGACACCCTCCATTTCAATGCAGGAATGCAAACATTTGTGTTTTGGGGGACACTGCCCCAGACTCCCTGAGGGTGTTGCATGATATAGGACATTTGCACCATATTATCTTTCAAGAAATATCTGGCCCCAAGCGTCTCCGCTAGGGTCTGTGGACTCCTGAGCATCCCTCTTGGACCAGGAGCTTCCAGAGCACACGTGTATCCATGTCTACACCTCCTGCCCCCCAGGCTGGCTGAAAGCACCTCTGCCCACCCTGGCAGCCACGTGGGTGGTGAGAGTGGGCCCGGAATGCAGTTCTGCTAAAGCCTGTGCCTGGGACCAGGTATATAAGGATTTAGGATGGAGGACATTCAGCACCAGCTTGCCGGAGGGCCTTAACCAATGCTGTAAGAGTGCCCCAAAAGAATGAGGGGTACAGGGCAAGGGGTTAAAGGCTAGGCTGGGGTCTCTGTCTCTTCCTGCCTAGGCAGTGTCAAGGCAGCTGGGAAGGAGGGGTCATTTGCCTAGTGGGTGAGCAGGAGGTGGGCATGGGAGAGGTTGTAGATGGGGTGGGTGAAGGGAAAGAAGTGGTTCAAGGGAAGCGGATGTGGCTCAAGCAACTGGCTCCAGTCTACCATATAGGAGGTCCAGGGTTCAATTCCCAGGGCCTCCTGGTTAAAGGCAAGCTGGCCTGTGCGGCAAGCTGGCCTGTGCGGCAAGCTGGCCCACGCAGAGTGCTGGCCTGCACAGGAGGGCTGGCCCACGTGGAGAGCTGGTGAAGCAAGATGACGCAACAATAAGAGACGCAGCAGACCAGGGAGCTGAGGTGGAGCAAGAGATTGAGCAGCCTCTCTCCACTCCGGAAGGTCCCAGGATCGGTTTCCGGTGCTGCCTAAAGAGAAGACAAACAGACACAGAAAAACACACAGAGAGCAGACAGCACGTGCAAAACAATGGGGGGGGGATATAAATAAATAAATAAGTCTTTTTAAAAAAAGAAGTGGTCCAAGGTCAACTTTACCTTCTTGAACTAGCTTAGGAGCATCTCAACCTAAAAGATGACACTTTCCCCTCCCTCGGCCTGTTTCCCCACTGGGCTGAAGGCAGAGGGGGTATGAGGAGGGAAAAGCAGAGGAGGCAGGCCAAGCTGGGGCAGGAGCCAAGAGAAACCAGAATGAAATTCCTCCTGTGGCCGAGCAGAAAGGAGGAGGCACTTCATTCAAGGAGAGAGAGGAACAAGGGTGGGGCAGGAAGTGGCAAGAGCAGGTGTTCAGTGGACAACTCTAGAGCAGAGGCCCTGGCTGCGCCCACTTGTGCACCCTCCTATTGCACTGAGCACCAGTGGTGCTGCCTCAGGCCTAAGTGTGGTCAGGAGGGGAGGGATCCCTGAGGCCAGGGGAGGTCAAGAGAGGCCTCCTGGAGGAGGTGACACTTGGATTAGACCTTGGAGAATGAACTGTATTTAGAAGAGCAGAGAGACCCAGGCAGGGGGAAATGGGGGTCCCTGGATCCTCCATGGACCAAGCATACCATAGGTGCCCAATAAATGTCCAATTGTTAAGTGAATGACTGAATGATCCACCTATGGAAAAATAATCTTCCCCTTCTTGATTCCATGCTCTCCTCCTCCTCCTCTCTCCCTCCTTTTCCCTTCTCTCTTTTCTTGAAGACTCAGGATTTTCCGGCCTCTCTGCCTCGCTGCAATTTAAAACTACTTATCATCCCTTTCTCTCCACATGTCAGCCTTGAGCCAAATGTCATGATGGATGTCACAAGCGGGGATGTCAAAATACAATTAACATTTAAAAGCCCCTCCCGCCTGCGGCCTCACTGCCTCGTGGCCAGCCTTCTCCTGAGTGGCAGGGCTCTGGGCGCCAGGGAGAGCGGCCAGGTGACAGGCGCAGGAGGGGATGCAGTCCAGCTGGCCACGACAGGAGGCCTGTGGCAGGCCGGAGGAGGGGCCGGGGTGGGAGAGCCAAGGCCAGCTGGAAAGGGGACACCTTTGCTACCTGCGCCCCACCTGGCGCACCTTCCAAATTCTACTACCCCTCCTTGGCATACCCACCACGATCTCATGGACCACCCATCTTGCAGACACGAGTCCACAGCGCCTGCTGCTCCTTAGTCCCATGCCACTTCCCTACTTTGTCCCCAACGGTCAAATGTGCGCCACCCTGGCCCTTGCGGCTGCAAAGACCACATGGCCCCCCTGACTGATGGACCCGGTGGGCTCCTCTGCCAACGCCCCCACCCCCCACTCCAGCCTTGGTCCTCCTTAGGAGGGCAGGGGTGGGCGGGAGTGGTCCCGTTAACTTCTGCTTCTTCAACTTTCTGCTCAGGAGCATGCCGACCTGAAAGATGGTGTTTCCCCTTCCCCAGCTGGTTTCCCCACCAATAGGGCTTAAGAGGGAGGGGGACATGAGAAAGGAAAAGCAGGGGAGGCAGTGGACACTGGACAGCGCTGGAAAGAAGCCCCAGTGTTTTCTCCCTTCCCACTGACATGCCAGAAAGCTGGAAAGAGCCCCCCAGGGCCTGCTGCCGGCAGGAGCCTCAAGGAGCGTAGATCCCATTTCCAGGTCTCCAAGGCTTCCCAATATCACTGCTGGGGGATCTCCAGCATCCACCAAGGACCTGGAAGAAATCGGATCAAGGCCCTGGGGGCAGAGAGGTCATGAGGCTGGGGCCACAGCTGCACCCCCTCACCTACCCCCACCCCATATACTCCTTATCGTAGAAACCTGAGCTACACACAGGGGCCTCTGCTTCCCTGAAGGCTGCACCCCTTTTGCAAACATCCCTTCCCTTCCTTCTTCTCAGCTCTCTCTCCTCCTGAGCCCACCTCTCAAGAACCAACTCATTGCCCAAAAAGGACAAAGTAGTGCTGGGGTAGGAAAGCCCCCACTCATGGCTCCTACCTTTGTGGACTGCATTTTTTTTTTTTTTTTTAAAGATTTTATTTATTTATTCATTTATCCCCCCCTTGCTGCTTGTGCTCGCTGGGTCAGCTAACCATGCTGCGCGGGCAGGCTTGCCTTCACCAGGAGGCCCCGGGAACCGAACCCGGGGCCTCCCATATGGTAAACAGGAGCCCTACTGATTGAGCCACAGCCGCTTCCCTGTGGACTGCATTTTAATAGTGTTTGATTGGATCAGATGCACTTTTTTTTTTAGGCAGCACTGGGGATTGAACCCAGGACCTCATACATGGGAAGCAGGTGCTCAACTAACTGAACTACAACCACATATGCGGTGTAGACTTTTAATTCCTTCCTGGGACATCTGGGATAAAAGAATATTTAAGGGAAACGGATGTGGCTCAAGAGGTTCGGCGTCCGTCTACCATATGGAGAGACCAGGGTTCGATCCCCGGTACCTCCTGGTAAAAAAAAAAAAAAAAAAAAAGAATATTTAATTCATCAAACTGAAATATTAGTTTAAAACTCCAGGAAAGCAGATGTGCTCAAGCAGTTGGGTACCCGCCTACCACATAGGAGGTCCCAGGTTCGGTTCCCGGTGCCTCCTAAAGAAGACGAGCAGGACAGCGAGCTGAGGTGACAGACTGATGTGGCGAGCTGATGCAACAAGATGACGCACAAGATGATGCAACGAGGAGACACGAGGAAACACAATGAGAGACACAACAAGCAGGGAGCGGAGGCTGCTCAAGTGATTGGGCACGTCCCTCCCACATTGGAGGTCCCAGGTTCAGTTCCCAGTGCCTTCTAAAAAGAAGACAAGCAGACACAGAGCACACACAATGAACAGACACAGAGAGCAGACAGCAAGTGCAAACAAAGGGAGAAGTGGGGGGAGAAATAAATAAAATAAAATCTTAAAATAAAATTCCAACCAGCTGGAGTGGAGTGTGAGTCCCCACAATTGAAGACAAGTGGGACAGGCAAGAGCAAAGTGGGAGAGTGACTGGGGGAAAAGGAGATGGGTCCCGGGGAGCCATGTGGGAAGTGAGACCTCCCAGTGGGATTGGGGCCTGGGAAGCCTCCAGGTAGGGTGGGAATGGGTAACGCCCCTGAGCACCTGCTGCCTATCAGGGGCTCTTCTAAGTAAACATTTGAGCGAATCTCGTCCCTGCAACAGCTCTGTAATGGAGATACTGTTGTTATAATTCCATTCCACAGATGGGGAAGCTGAGGCACACACAGACTGATCCCAAGGTTCCATAGCTGGCAACCAAGGAGCCAGGGGTGAGCCCAGGTGGTGTGACCCCAGAGTCTCCCTCTCCCCACTCCCATGCACAGACCCCACTCTGGGGAAGGGAGAAGAAGGGCCCGGGTAGAGGATGCAGATCTCCACCCACCCATGGCCTCCCACCCCTTCCCCATGCACCAAGCTCATTCTACATCTCCACACCCGGATGTCTCCTCAACCCTCCTACCTGCCTCTCTGGGGCACAGGTGAGCAGCTGGGGCCCAGAGGAGGGGAGCGCCTGGGCCAGGGCAGCACAGCAGTCTAACTGCAGAGTTCCAGCCTCAGTCCCTGCCCTGGATTCTGCAAAGCCCCAGCTCCAAGCCCCCAGACCCCACCCACAGCTTCTCTGCCCCCAGCCCCTCAGGGGTTGCAGGAGCTCTGGGGAGCCCAAGACAGCAGCATTGTCTTGGCCCCACCAAAGCCAGAAGCACCTTCCAGGGGCAAAAGCTAATGGCAACCTCTCTCCAAGAGCAGTGTGTGAGGGGAAGGAGCCCAGAGCAGGGGGAGCCTCAGAGCCACAACAGTCTAAGCCTGCACGGCCAGCACCCACATGGGGCTGTCAGGACTCCTGACGCCAACTAACCCTGGGCTCCTGGCACTCCCCCACCGAATGCTCTCCGTGGTTAAAGTCTGGGCCCTCCTCTACCTGGAGGCCCACACACCTGCATCCAGCCCTGGCTGTGAGGCTCACCACCTAGCCCCCAGCTGTGCTAGCAGGACAGGTCTCCTGAGCTCCCCAGCCTCAGTTTCTCAGCAGTGGAGCCCACCACAGGGTCACTCTGATGACTCGGTGGGATCTTCTTTGCAGCTCCTGGCACAGAGTAATCCCGTCCTTCCTCCCTCCCCTGCACCCTCCAGCCCCAGACCCTGGGCTCCCATCCGCCCACCCCCACCCCCTCACCTCTGCATCTGAATTGCCTTCCTTTCTCCACCCCAAGGCCCCTCCCTGGACTTCAGGCCCAGCTTCAGCATCACTCCAAGCCCAGAATCCTCCCTGGTCCAATACAGTGGTCTGCTGGGGGCGGGGAGAGGTCTCCCCCGCCCCTCCCCATTTCTCTAGCCAGGACCTAGCCCACCTGGTTCACGTTGGTGGATAGCAAATATTACATTGATGGACTAACGGGGGCGGATGTGGCTCAAATGGTTGGGCGTCTGTCTGCCATATGGAGGGACCTGGGTTCGATCTCCGGGACCTCCCGGTAAAATAAAAAAAAAAAAAAAAAAAAGAACAACCTTACATTGATGAACAGGTGGACAGTTAGATGGTTGGGTGGTCCTGGCATTCCATTCTTCCCCCCAAATGCTGAGACCTCAGAAAGCACGTGGGAAATGTGGGAGAGAAACGGAATGATGGAGCCAAGGCCCCAGTTCTCCCTCTTCCTGGTCCAGGAAGCGGTGTAGGCACCCATCTGTGCAGGCGCCCTACCCAGGCCTCCTCAAGATGAAGGGCCCTTTCGGTCCCACGCCATGCCCAAAACTGCAGGAAGACCACCTTTCGGGGTGCCTCTGACGGAGAAGGGGCGTGAGGTGAGCCGCAGAGCGAAATACCCCTCCCGCCTCTCGCGCCGAGGGGAAACCCGCGCTGCCAGGCAGGGGCCCACGCGACCCGGCGCCTCATCGCGGTCCAGCAGCGCCGCCCGGTGGCCGAGCGTACTCACTGCACGCGCAGCTCCAGCCGGGCCGTGCGCAGAGTCCAAGCCGGGCCCAGCTCTGGGCTACACAATCCGCCCAGCTCTGCGCTCCCTCGTGCTCCCCCTGCGGCACCCGGAGAGACATGTGATGGGGAAGGTTGTTTTTCACCTGAGCAGATTTCGGGATGAGGCAGCAGGGGTGCATGGGGGGGGGAGTCTATTTCAGGCCTGTTTCCCAGCTGGGCCGCCGCCCCCTCGGATTCATGCGCGGCGGGGCTCACCTGCTCTGAAGGCTGGGGGAGGGGCGGGCGGCCCCCTCTGATGCCCCCCAAATAGGAGGGGGCCCGGGCTGAACCCCGGGACGGAGGCCCAGATGAGGAATACCTCCGGAGTCCTTGGGAGGACGAAGGCGGGATAGGTGGGATGTGGCGTGGATGAGGAGGCGTTTATGGGGAGCAAGGAGGGGCCCGCCAGCTGCAGGAAGTTGCAAATTCCAGCCTTCCCAACCAGCTCAGCTGCTCTCTCCCAATCTCAACTTTGACCGTCGCTGCGCGTTAGAATCACCTGGGAGCTTTTAAACCCCCTGTGTCCAGGCTGCACCCCACACCGATGAAATCAGAATCTGCGTGGGAGGGCCGGGGCTTCTAGTCCCCCAGGTGACCCAAAGCGCGGCCAGGACTGGAGACCACGGTGCCAGGCATTCCAAGTCACGTGGCAGCCCCTCTCACCCTCACCAGGTACAAAGATGGAGGGCCCGGTCTGCACAGAGGCTCAGATTGCTGAACTGAGAGTGGGTGTAAGTGCCCTGTGCAGACATGCTGTGTCCAGGCAACCGCCAAAGCTCCATGCAGCTGTGAGAGGTTATTACTGACATGCATTACTACTCGTGTAATATTTTTACTAGTGGTTCCACCATGTTCTCCCTGGAGCTCAAGGACTGGGAACAGTCCTGGGGCAGGCTACACCCCAGGAAGAGAGCTGTTTCAAAATTTGGAAGCTGAAGAAAGTAAAATAAAATTTGGCAGTGCACATGGCAAGGTGTATGGGTGGAGAGAGGAGTATGCATGTTCAAGCTCAAGTGCTTTTAGTCCCATTTACACTCGTTCTGACAAAGGGAGAAAAGAAAGCCCTTTATTTCAAGTCTTTTAAAGGAATTCAGTGTGGAAACGGCAATGCTTAATAGCTGGGTATGATTATCATCAGCCCCATTGTACAGATGAAGGGATTGAGTTTGGAGGGGTGGAGCCATTTGCCCAGGGACACACAACAAATCTCCAAATCCTGTCAGTTTTATCTCCAAAATATATCCTAAACCTACACAACAACATGGATAACTCTCAGGTGTAATATTGAGCAAAAGAAGCCAGACCCAAGTGTACATAGTTTATGATTCTGTGCACTTCCATTTACACAAAGTATAAAAAATAGGCAAACTCACCAATGGTGGGAGAAGTCAGAATATGGTTACCCTTGAAGGGGGTGGTAACCAAAAGGGCTCATGTCTCTCCCTCATATGGGTGCTGAGAACATGGGTGTGTTCACACTGAAAACTCATCAAATTATATATTAAGATGCATGCACTTTTCTTTAAGCATGTTTTGCTTCAATAAAACATTCAGTAAATATATAGAATTCTGAAGTTGTCCACGTCCCAGAAATGCCCTAGGCCTGGGATGGCTTGAACCAAGGGCTCCAAAACCCTTCCAACCTCTCTCTCTAACTCTGGTCTCTGTCTATCCCTGTAATCCAGCTTCATCCAGGATTCTTTGGTTGCAAGCAACAGAATGACTCTGGCCAGTTTAAACAAAAATAAAATATAATAACAGGAACTGACTTGACAATTTCTATATAACTTGCTGATGGTCACTGAGGTTCACTAAGACGACCTGAGCTGGCTTGCAGCTTCCCTTAGGAGAATGGCAACCTCCAAAACCTGAATCTCTCCACATATCCTCCCAAAGCTATGCAGAAAAACAAATAAAGCCACCCATACCTCCTGCCTTCAACACAACCAGGATACACAGTACTGCATACTTCAATCTACAGCTAAATAAGACAGCAAGGTCTGGAGCCCACAGAGTGGGGGATTAGGAGCACAATAAAATTACACCCAGGGAGCAGATGTGGCTCAAGCAGTTGAGCGCCCACCTCCCACATGGGAGGTCCTGGATTTGGTTCCCAGTACCTCTTAAAGAAGACAAACAAACAATAAGCAGACATCAAGCAAAAGCAATGAGCAGATAACAAGAAAAAACAACGAGCAGACAATGAGCAAAAACAAATGAGAATAAAAAAAAAGAAAGAAAAACAAATGAGCAGGGAGCAGATGTGGCTCAAGCAGTTGAGTGCCCACTTCCCTCATGGGAGTCCCAGGTTCAGTTCCCGGTGTCTCTTAAAGAAAAAAAAACAGATAACGAGCACAAACAATGAGTACAAACAATGAGCAGATGAGGGAGCCATCTCAGGGGGGAGAAAAAAAGTTATGCCCAGAGCAGGTAGATACTGAGAGCAGGTCTGATACCTGGAGGATCTGATACCTGGAGGAATTGAGAGGAAAGGGCCTGCTAGTAAGTGGGACCAGAGTAGAAGTCTTGGGTAGGCAATGCTTCTGGGGGAAATGGGGCAACTTGGAAGGGAGACGTGTCACTTGGGCATTTGCTAGTGAAGGGAGAAGGGTACAAAGTGTGGAAAGTAAGGGTCTTACAGAAACAAGAAGGATCACCAAACCAAAAGACCCACCAACTCTTCCTCATGAAAAAGATGTCATTGATTTTTTAAAATCTATACTTCACTCTACCAATAGAAGAGTGTGCTCTTGAACTAAGAAACCCCAGTAAATTACCCGAGCCTCTCACTTCTGTCTGCAAATGCCTGTTATTGCTGGTCAAGGGAAAACAAAGATATTTCTACATGAACAGAAAAAAAGCAGATAACATCCATGCAAACCTACTGTAAGAAGAAAAGAGAAAGTGAGAATCAAAACATTTCAGCTGATGAAATACTTCCCCCAGGAAAACACCGCCAAGCTAAGGAAAGCTGTAACACAACATCTAACCTGGATTAAATATTCTTAAACAAGCATTTGAAGATATGAAAATCACTTTAAATCAGAAATTTAAAATCACACAGAAATGGACTAAAAAATGGGAAGCAGGAAATGAGAGTTAACAAAACTCAGGGAAGATATTGAAGAAAAGTCAAAATCGTCTTAGAAATGAAGTTTAAATTGTAAGGTGTTCAGGGGAGATTCAATTTAACCAAAAATATGACAAAATGCATTGATGAAAGGAATGAAAAGCCAAGATACAAAACTGAGATCAATTTAAAAAGTAAAGTGTCAGAGAGAAAGAGATGGCTAAAAAAGATAGGCCAAAATGATCCAATATACATATAATTGGAATCCCTGAAGAAAAACAAAACAATAGGAAAAAACTAACACCAAACAAAACTGTTAATTCTCCCTCCCCACCCCAAAAAAAAAAAAAAAAAAAAAAAAACATTTTGGAAATAAATGATCTGAATCTACATATTGAAAGGGTCAATGGAGTACTTAGAAAAATTGATCTGCAGTGGTCAACTCTGAAACATATTTTAGTAAAACCTAGAAAAAATGGGTTACGTATTTTTACCATGGAGAATCTGGTGGACTCCACCTTAACCAGGTGGTCCAGCTCAGCATCACCCATGAAGGCACAAACTGGCATTATGTGCCCCCAGAGGTGCTGCAGGAAGTATACATCACTTAGAGAGTATTCTTGCCAAAAATATTTTAACTTGAATCTAATCATAAGGAAACTATCAGACAAGTACAGATTGTAGGATATTCTACAAAACACTGGACTCTTGGGAGTAGATGTGGCTCAAGCAGTTGAGCACCTGCTTCCCACATGGGAGGTCCTGGATTCAGTTCCTGGTGCCTCCTAAAAAAATATATAAAATAAAACCAAGCAAACAGATGAAAAAACCAACTCAGGGGAGCCTATGTGGCTCAGTGGTTGATTGCCGCTTCCCACATATGAGGTCCCAGGTTCAATCCCCAGCCCCAGTATCTCAACAACAACAACAAAAAAAAACTACTGGACTCTTCAAAAATGGCAATGCCATGAAATTCAAAAGTACAGGAGAGGTGTTCCAGGACACTAAAGAGTCATGACAACTAATTGCAATTTGTCATCCTTTATTGAGTCCTGGATTTTAAGGAATATTACAAAGGAAATCATTGGTACAAATTTAAATATGGATGGCATTTTAGTTAATATTATTGTATCAACATTAAATTTATTGGGCTGTGGCACAGTTTTAAAAAAAATAGCTCCCAAGTTCTTTGAAACTCCTCTAATCAAGAGATGGAAACAATGATCCTCCCTAAATCTGGGCCCTGCGACTGCTTGACCAAGAGAATATGGTGGAGGGAAGCAGATGTGGCTCAAGTGATTGGGTTCCCATCTACCGTATAGGAGGTCCAGGGTTCAATTCCTGGGGCCTCCTGGTGTAAAGCAAGCTGGCCTGTGCAGTGAGCTGGCCCGAATGAAGACCTGGCCCATGCGGAGTGCTGGCCCGCCGGAGAGCTGGCTGGCGCAGGAAAGACAATGAGAGACGCAGCAGACCAGGGAGCTGAGGTGGTGCAAGAGATTGAGCAGCCCCTCTCCACTCCGGAAGGTCCCAGGATCGGTTCCCGGTGCCACCTAAAGAGAAGACAAGCAGACGCAGAAGAACACACAGAGAGCACAAAACAATGGAGGATTGGGGGAGATAAATAAATAAATCTTAAAAAAAAGAGAGAGAGAGAATATGGTGGAGGGGTTCATTCAGTGTTGGGACTGGGCCTGAAGAATCTGGCAGCTTCTACTTCCTGCCTCTTGGGCCCCTCACTCTTGGAACCTCACATGCTGTGAGGAAGTCCAGGCCACGTAGAGGTGTTCTGGCCAACAGCCCCAGCTAAGGCCAGCCTCAGCCACAAGGCATGGGAATGGGAGAACTCTGAGCTGGTCCAGCCCCAGCACCATCTGACTGTGACAAAAGAGAGCGCCTGAGCAAGCGCCAGCCAGCTGAGCCCAGCTAATGCATAGAACCGTGAGGATAGCAATAGTGTAACTGGTGGTGTTTTTAGCCACTAAGTTTTGTTTTGTTTTTTCAATAAACTTTTTATCATGAAATAATTTCAGACATACAGGACAGTTGCAAAAATACTAGCCACTCCATTGTGAAGTGAATGGTTTATGCAACAATAGATAACCAGACAATGTGTTGATGGTGGTGTGGTTATGTAGGAGGAGGCCCTTGTTCTCAGGAGAATTTGCTGGAAAAAAAGCTTAGGAGTGAAAGTGTTACCTGCAAATGATTCAGGGAAAAAAAAAGTGTGTGTGTATTTTAGTTGAGGAAGGGAGAGAAGGAGGGAAGAAAATTGACTAATTTGACTAACCGGGTCTCAGGGAGATAGAACAAGAGGCAAGGGCTTCAGGAGTCTCCATCTTTTGGGAGTGGCTAAGCCCCAACCACCTTCTTTCCAGGTGTGAGTTCGATTGTGCCTGTTGCAGGGCCACAGCTGGGGCAGTCAGTCCTATCAGAGCACAGGGGAAGGGAGGGGAGAGGGGCCCTCCCCAGAAGAAAATCCAGAGCAGACGCTATCACCCAACTAAGGGAAGAAACCACATGTTCTCTCCACAGGGCCTGGAAAGCTTCTGAGGTTTAATTCTCTCTGCTTCCCACATTAGAAAAAGACTGCCACTCCTCAGTGGGCCCCAGTTTCAAAAGTTCCCGGGGGCGGAAGCCAGCAGCCACCTCAACCATCAGACCGGTGCTTGCGGTGGTCGAGGAGCTATAAACACATCCTCCTGCAGTCGCCTGGAGTTTGGGCCTTGCCTGTACCACTGGGAAGAGCCATGGATGGCCCGGCTGTGCTACAACCGGGGCTGCGGCCAGCGCTTGTATCCTGAGAGCAATTCCGATGTTTTTGACTAGATGCTTGCATATACCACCCAGGTGTTCCAGTCTTTCATGATGCATTAAAGGGTTGGTCTTGCTGTAAGAGAAGAACAACTGATTTTTCTGATTTTTTAAGCATTATAGGCTGTCCAAAAGGTAGACATAATAGTGAGAAGCCACCTGAGCCAGTCAAACCTGAAGTCAAGACTACTGAGAAGTGGCAGATGTGGCTCAAATGGTTGGGCGTCCGTCTGCCATATGGAGGGACCTGGGTTCGATCCCGGGCCCTCCCAGTAAAATATATATAGAAGGCGCATGGGCTGCCAGATTCTGTGTGCCGGTGAGCCGCCAGGCCCCGGGAGCCATGCAGCAAGATGATGACGTAACAGGAGAGAGATGCAGGGGAGAGTCAAGACGAGATGCTCCGAAAGCTCTGAAAACCAGGAGCCGAGGTGGCACAGGTGGCAGAACACCTGTCTCCTACATCGAGGTCTCCAGGATCGAATCCTGGTGAAGACTGGAGGAGGAGGATGAAAAGACATGGCAGGGAACAGACACAGAGAATTGCCCAGTGAATGGACACAAAACAGCAAATGGGGAAGGGGGGGTTTAAAATGGATAAAGTAAATAAATAAACCTTTAAAAAAAAAAAAGACTACTGAGAAGAAAGAATTATCTGAATTGAAACCCAAATTTCAGGAGCACATCATTCAGTAGAAGCAATAAAAAGGCCAAGCCCAGATGAACCAATGACAAATTTGGAATTAAAAGTATCTGCCTTGGGAAGTCGCTGTGGCTCAATTGGTTGGGCTCCCGTTTACCATATGGGGGGCCCCAGGTTCGATTCCTGGGGCCCCCTGGTGAAGGCAAGCCAGCCCCCGCAGTGTGGTGAGCTGATGCAGCAAGATGACTCAACAAAGGGAGACAAGCAGACGCAGAAAAACGCAAAAAAAAAAAAAAAAAAAAAAAAAAAAAAAAAGCAAGTGGACACAGTGGGCACAAGCAGCAAGGGGGGTGATAAATAAATAAAAATAAATCTTAAAAAAAAAAAAAGTAGGGAAGCGGCTGTGGCTCAATCAGTAGGGCTCCCGTTTGCCATATGGGAGGCCCCGGGTTCGATTCCCGGGGCCTCCTGGTGAAGGCAAGCCAGCCCACGTGGCGCGGTGAGCTGACGCAGCAGGACGACCCAGCAAGGGGAGACAAGCAGCAAGGGGGGAATAAATGAATAAATAAATAAAATCTTAAAAAAAATTAAAAAAAAAAAAAGATTGGGACTTCGTGTGAAAATGGAGGCTGTTTAAAGACATATCAAGGTCTACAGAGTCTAGAAGAAATGTGTGTATATCATTCTGGAGTGCCTGTTTTCCATGAAGGATGAAATACTGGAGCTGTTGTAGAAGAAAAACTTCTGATTTTAATACATTTTTAACCCAAGAGGGCTGTACCACAGGAAAACACATATGGACTAAAAAGGATGCTGGGGGAAAAGTTGTTCCATGTAGACATAATTGGCATCAGACTGGGGGTGAAGTCACCATTTCTATATACTCTAAAAATTCACTTCCAGAACTTGGTCAAGTAGAAGCAAATAGTACATTGTTAAATATGCACATTGTATTTGAAGGAGAGAAAGAATTTCACCAAATGTGAAATTATGGGGTGTGATTGATGTAAAGCGAAGTTATGTATCTATGACTGCAACCAAGATTGAGATCACCATGAGAAAACCTGAACCCATGCAATGGGCAAGCCTTGAACTGCCTGCAACCAAAAAGCAGGTAAAGCAAAAGGAAGATACAACAGATTGATGGGAGAAAGGAAAAACTATTGCCTATATCAGGATTCTTGATAATGTATGATGGTGACTTGCTGCTATACATTTTTGTTTTGTTATTGTTGAAGTCTGGCATTCAGGGTCAACAGTAGGTTTTTAAAAGGCAAAGTCATTTTTGTTTTTTTTGTCTCCCATCTTCCTTTGAGTTGCATAAGATTAATCATTTCTCCTCACTAATGGAACCATAGTCATGTTCTATACTTGAACAAGTTAGAAAAGCGTTCATAAACAGAGTTGTAGTACTTCTTAGTGTATAATAATTACGTCAAAGCAGTGGAATATTAAGGAACTTTTTTTATTCATATTTTTCTCTTGTCCCATAATAGTTAAACCATAGAATGTCAAATTTTAATCAGTTTTTTCATGAATTTATGTTCCTATAATACTCGAAAAGCTTTTGACTAGTTTTTCCACTTGGGATGGTTACTTATTCTAGAAGGATTAGTTCTGAGGTAGTGTTGCAAGTAATTTAAAAGGCATATATAGGACGACTTCCAGGAAGATGGCGGACTAGTAAAACACAGGAATCTCTTCTCCAGAAAAACAGCTAGAGGACAAGCTGAAACAGCCCCGAAAAAGATCTTCTAGGGTTTAGGACAGCAGGTGAAGGCTGCACACCACCCAGAGGAGAGAGGGACAGAAGAGGGAAATCGCGACTACAGAACTGTGAGTTGCAAGTAGCAGCTTCTGCTGCTGCCGGCACCCTCCCCCACACTCTTCAGAATTCTCGGGCCTCTGGGCCTGGGACCACAGAGAAAAGGGGCTTGAGGGATCTGCCACTCCCGGAAAGGGGAGACAGAGGGACACAGCCTTAGGCTGACTCAGGTTCTGACCTGAAATTTGGGCTGCAGAGCCCCACGGACCCTTCCACACGGTGGTTTGCAATGTGAGCCTAGAAAGGACTGGAGAAATCCGACCCTCCCAACCTCCCTCTCTGGGAAAGGGGAGAGAGAGCCTGGGGCTGACCCTGCCTTGGACTCCCAGGTTTGGTCTGCCCTGTCCCGAGAGCCCTTCCAGGCTGGGTGGGGCTGTGCCATTGTTTCCCTTGGAGCCTTCCAGAGGCTAAAGATATCCAAACCTCCCAATCTCCTCCTCTCCTAACAGGGACTGATTGTTGAGGATTCAGAAGGGAGTGGAAATATTTCCTAGCTGGGAAAAGGGGGGCGCTACGAGAGAAGTCTGGAGAACTGTCTCAGAAAGTTTGAATCACAGGGCTCCTAGCCCCCAGACAGGAAGCTCTATCACATTGATCTGGTCTGTGTCACAACAAATACGCTCCGACCAGGCATTGAATTGAGAGCTGCCAACAAGCGCCATCTCCTGGCAGACCAAGGAAGTACACATAGAAAATTAATAAGTAAGAGAGGCTTTTCCTGGCCTCTATAGCCTCCCTGCCCAAGGCCCTAGGAAACGACTCTACAACCAATTACTGGGTCCAGTGCCCAGTTTTGAGCAACCAGCAGAACAATCCCAACAATCAAGGTTGAGCCAAAAATCAAAGAGTGGTGGTAACTCACAGCCTCCTGCCACTAAAACCCCATAAGAGAGAAAGAGATAGAGCATCTAAGTAAAATACAAACTAACCAGATGTCTAAGCACCAGCAAAAAATTACGGGCCATACTAAGAAAATAGAAGACATGGCCCAAGAAAAGGAATACAGCAAAGTCCCAGAAGAGATGCAGAACTTGAGAGAACTAATCAGTGAGATGAGCACACATTTCCAAAATCAAATTAATGAGATGAAAGAGAATATAGTTAAAGAGATGAATGACATCAAGAAGTCATTGCGGGAAGCAGCTGTGGCTCAATCAGTAGGACTCCCGTTTACCATATGGGAGGCCCCGGGTTCGGTTCCCAGGGCCTCCTGGTGAAGGCAAGCCCGCCCGCACAGCATGGTTAGCTGACCCAGCGAGCACAAGCAGCAAGGGGGGGATAAATGAATAAATAAATAAAATCTTTAAAAAAAAAAAAAAAAGAAGAAATCATTGCGTTTGGGAATCCCAGTGGGTTCCGTGTAATATTTTGGGTATCTAAGCACCTCTTAAAATATATTTATATATATACATAAATAACATTTTTGTAAGCAAATGCACATATATGCATATACATTTATATATCATTTTGCAAATGTTGGTACGTATTGTGAAAATTTTGATTTTTACCCACAATAAAAAAAAAAAAAAAAAAAAGAAGTCATTGCGCGAACATAAAGAAGAATTTGAAATCCTGAACAGAAAAGTAACGGAGTTCATGGGAATGAAAGACACAATAGGTGAAGTAAAAAATACATTTGAAGCATACAACAGCAGACTCGAAATGATAGAAGAAAGAATAAGTGATACTGAAGACAGAGCAGCTAAAATTGAAGAGAGAAAAGAACAGAGAGAAAAAAGAATGGAAAAAATTGAGCAGGGGCTCAGAGAGTTGAATGACAACACAAAACGCAAGAACATACTTGTCATGGGAGTTCCAGAAGGAGAATAGAAAGGAAAAGGGACAGAAAGAGTATTTGAGGAAATAATAGCTGAAAATTTCCCAACTCTCACAAAAGAAATGAACTTACATGTCCAAGAAGCACACCGTACCGCAATAAGAATAAATCCTAATAGACCTATGCCAAGACACATATTATTCAGAATGTCAAATGTAAAAGATAAAGAGAAAATTCTCAGAGCAGCAACAGAGAAGCAAACGATCATGTACAAAGGACGTCCAGTAAGACTTTGTACAGATTACTCTTCAGAAACCATGGAGGTGAGAAGACAGTGGTATGATACAATTAGGAAACTGAAAGAGAAAAACTGCCAACCGAGAATTCTTTATCCAGCAAAACTGTCCTTCAAATAGGAAGGTGAATATAAAGTATTCACAAACAAACAGAAACTAAGAGAGTTTGCAAAAAAGAATCCACCTTTGCAG